>CM067217.1:98459862-98786010 GCA_034190945.1 Octodonta nipae | reverse complement strand
AATTGTTGCCAAGATTGAGACCGAACCTCGACAGAACGAAACTGAAGACATCGAGCTAAGTACCCCAAAATAATTTCAAAAATTGTTTTGTAAAACCCATTTATTGCTAAAAAGTATTGTTTTAGGTTTATTTTTAAGGACCTTAATGCTAATTATATTTTTATTTTATACATTTATACAATTTACGCTGTTTTATACACTTTTGCCTTCTACAAATTTCATATGTATACAACCTTTATATTTTATTATTTTTCAAATTCTATTTTCAGAAAAGTTCCTGTAAAACAGCAACTTTTTCTTTGTGAGGGATTGTTATATACGTCGTAAACAATACTTAGAATAATAATATGACAACACCGTGTAACCGGTCAAATGAGTCGTTCACATGGTGTCATATTACACGATATAGCAATTCCCAGGAAATACGCAAATGCCCATCGCACGTGTAAAACTGCTGATGCTGACAATGCAAGACGTAGCTTATAAATGCACATGCGATGGCTGTGAGCGTCATTAAGTGTTAAGTTTAACGTAATTTTTGAAGTAAAATATTTAATTTGTGTTTTAAATAAAAATAATTTTTTTAAAAAAGCATTTGTGTTTGTGAAGATATAAAATATATATAAATATATAAATATATATATATATATATATATATATATATATATATATATATGAACTAAGCTAGGTTCCGGGTGAGAACCGCGTCTGAATTTATTGAATACTCGACGTTTCGACTCCTGCTTTGGAGCCATTATCAAGAGACAAAAGTGAAAAGAGTTTCACAGTCTAGATCGAACTCGGGGCCTCAATCTGCCTACTCCCCAAGAGTCACTAGGTAACTGAACTGAATTTGAGTCTGCTCTGCTTCTTTTATTTATAGGTAGCGCTGGGTTAGAAGAAGATGTCACGTGATGAGGCTGTGTTGTGATTGGTTGGGTATTGGTGGGCGTGTCTGCTTTGTTAATCTGGCAATTACGGAGGTCCAAGCTGTGGGAAGGCGAGTACTGTCATCGCGTCTATTTAGACAGAGAGGTCTTTTTTCTATTTCGATGGCTTCGCGAATAGTGGATGCCCTAAGAGAATTGAGAGATATGATAGTCCTACTGTCCTCGAAGTTGATAGAGTGCCCTGTTTGGATATGGTGATGCGCGAGAGCTGAAGTCGCATCTTTTTTACGAACTGACAGAGAGTGTTCATATACTCGATGGTTAACGCGCCTGTTGGTACGACCGATGTAGCTTTGTGGGCAATCGCGACATGAGATTTCGTAAACTCCTCAATCCTCGTTAGGTACTTTGTCTTTGGGGTTACCGGTTAAGTTGCCTATAGTTTGAGTGGTGTTGAAGATAGTCTTTATTTGATGTCTTTGTAAAATCCGTGCTATTTTGTCAGTGACTCCTCGAATGTAAGGAAGTACGGCTTTTTGATGTTGTTGTTCTGTTTCTGACGGGGTTGATGTGATGGGGGTTGTTGAGATTGATGAATTATACGCGCAATGTGGTCCGGATGGTAACCGTTTTGTCGAAGGATTTGTTGAAGATTATTAAGTTCGTTTTGTCTATTGTCAATATCTGTTAAACGAATAGATCTGAGAGTCAAAGATTTCATTACAGAACTCAATTGGGCAGGGTGGTGGTGTGATTGGGCATTTAAGTATCGATTGGTATGGGTTGGTTTTCTATAGACGGTATGTGAGAATCTGTCATTGTTGGTTTTTGTTATGAGGGCATCAAGAAACGGGAGAGAAGAATCGGACTCGATTTCCATTGTAAATTGTATATTAGAATGTATACCATTGAGGTGTTGTAGGAAGAAGTGTAATGAATCTCTGCCATGAGGCCAAATGACAAAAGTATCATCTACATATCTAAGCCAACAGGAAGGTTTTAAATTAGACGAGTTTAGGGCCTGGGTTTCGATTTGTTCCATGAAAATGTTAGCAAGCACTGGAGAAAGAGGTGAACCCATGGGGGCCCCACGGACTTGTTTGAACAGAGGGTTTTGAAATGAAAAATAAGTGTTAGAGGAACAGTGTTGTACAAGTTTGATGATGTCAGAAGAGATATTGTATTTTGTTTTTAGAATATCTAACGTTTCTGAAATGGGGACATTGGTGAAAAGAGATACAACATCGAAGCTGACTAGGATGTCATTTTCTGAAATTCTGTAACCACTTAGGATATCTAGGAAGGAAGAAGAGTTCTTTACGTACGAGGATGCTTGCTCGGCTAGAGGTTGAAGGGTTTTGGCTAAGTACCGGGCTAATTCTTGGGTCGGGATTGTACCGAACTGACAATGGGCCTAAGAGGAATGTCCGGCTTATGAATTTTGGGTAGTCCGTAAATTTTCGGAATTTTAGAAGACTTTTCACGAGGAATGATGATCTTTTTAACGTCAAGAGGAAGTTGTGTCCTGTTGATGATTTCCTTAGTCTTTTTCTCTAAGTAAGTAGTAGGATTATTGTTCATTATTTCGTAGTCTGCAGTGTGGAGTAGGGAACATAGTCCTTAGTATTGAGAAGAACAGTCGCGTTACCTTTGTCGGCAGGAAGAATAGTTATGTCATCGTTGTTACGTAGTTGTTTTAGTGCATGTCTTTCGTTAGAAGTTAGGTTTGATTTTGGTGGCTTTGATGTGCGGAGTACTCTAGCAATGTCTTGACGAGTATCTTCAGCCTCAATATTTGTTAGTTCAACCAAAGCTACCTCAACTTGAGAAATGATTCTTTCAGTTGGGATAGTTTTCGGCGTCACTGCGAAATTGAAACCTTTGGATAGGACGTGTAAACTGGTAGAGTCTAAGGGGAAGTCAGAAAAGTTATGGACGGTCGTCTGAGGAAGTGAGGTGACAGTGGGTTGTTGTTTTGTAATAAGTCGTGTTAGCTTAAGTTTTTGAGTGACTGTTTTCTTTTGGGCCAGGTGTTCAGCTTTATCGCTCGAAATGTGATTAAAATTGTCCCACAGAATTGGATGAGGATTGAAAGTATGTAATGATGAATAACAGTGATACAAATTTCGGTTGGTTTGGTCAAGTTGATATCTGATTGAATGGATGGAATTTCGTAAGAGGGCCAAACTTGCTTTGTTAAGAATACTGGAAACTGAACGTGAAGAGGTGTGATGTTTTAGTTTGAAAGTATTTGGAATGACGTTATAAGTTCTACAAGATTTGATATAAATATATATATATATATATATATATATATATATATATATAAATTAGTTACATGTAATTTTAGGTCGTTACTAATGATAGTATTGTGTTTATTTAATATGTTTTAATGATGATGTTTTGGCCTTTTTCAAATTATTCTAAAACTACAGCATTAGTAGATATGAAGTCACAATTTTTTCTGCTAAACATTTTACATTTTTTTACTTGACACGATAGAAACTTTTTCTATCATTGTCTCCGAAAGGACACACAATGTTAGTTTTTAGTTTTGTGTCAAGTAAAAAAATGTAAAATGTTTAGCAGAAAAAATGGTGACTTTACAAGTACTAATGCTGTAGTTTTAGAATAGATTTGAAAAAGGCCAAAAACATGGCTGAAATGTCATCATTAAAAACATATGAAATAAACACAATCTTATCATTTGTAACCTTAGATCATGTATCTTCTAGATATAACCTGTCATGCACAAATGTCGTGGTAAGACTAAGGAGAGAGAGGGCAATGGAGAGGGCAAGAGGCTATTTACGTGGTTGGAAGCTGCTTCCAATGAAATACGATGAGCATGTTGTGCATTGGCTGCTTCCGCCAACTAAGTGAAATAGCCTCTTACTGTCTCTATTGCCCTCTCTTTCTAGCATTGCCACAATTTTATGCATGACAGGCTATAGAAGGTACATGATCTAAGTTTGTAACAACCTAATATAAAGGTATCATGGTTTTGGTTTTCATCCTTAGTTGACTAATGAATCCTCCTGGTAGCATAGGTAAAATGAAGTTTTGGTCACATATGCCCTCTTCAGGTTGGTTTACATTATCCTCATATCAATCAACTTATACTTTTTGTCAAGTAACTAGAAATGGGACAGGTAGAAAGTGGGACCAGGTGAACCATTCCAAAAGACGGCAATACTGGTAATCAGCCAATACATAGTTATTTTACATATAACCCAAAATGATGATGATCAGTTATCAACTATATGAAACCTGGAATGCATAAGACATGTGCCTATGTACAATAGAGCAATTTGTAGTTGATGGTTGTAAAAAATTAACACAAATTTTGAAAGTCTATAAAATTGTGAATTAGTTTAATTTCAGTTTTATGTTTTATATTAACATCATATGTTTTATTTTCTGTTGCTATCAATATTTCACCACTTCTAATAAAACTTGTAATTGCTCCATTGGATGTTGGTTACCCAATAACCATTTTTCTCGAGCACCTATAAAAATATTTGCATGTTAACAACACAGCTAAAATTAAGTACCTGAAAAAAAGAACTGTAATGTGTAATCAAATTGTAATATAATGATCACTGTTTTAAGAGCTAGCTATAGTTTATATACTGACTGCTAAAATTTGATTTTTTGATTAAAATGAACTTAAAGTTCTGTTAGGAGGAAACTTTATAATCTTTATTTATAATAAATATAAAAAGAATAAAATTAATGAATTAATGAAAAGTTTGCACATTTTGTTTAGTTCATGAACTATTTATCTATTTACTAGTTCGAAGCGTCTATTGACATGCTCCACGGTTGAAATTATCCGTGCCATAAATAAAAATGCACAGATAATTATCCCATTCACGGAAGACGCTCCACGGTTGAGATCCCTGAACATTGACACGATCCCCCGTTGAAATCCAGGCCTTCAATAAATATTCAGGGATATTTTACTATTCACGGAAAACCTTTCACGGTTGAGATCCCTGAATTAAATAATTAATCATCCATCATTTACTATCTCAGACTGAAGGAAGGAATTTATTCCATCTAATAATAACGATACAATGTTTGTTTATAGTTGTATTACTGTACAATGTAGATGTATCTCAACCCATAGAAGTCAAACAACTAATTTGCGAACAAATATATTGCTCAACCCAGTCATTACGTGGTTCAGAGAAAAAGATAGTGAAATATGCTTTGTAAATATTGCGATTAGGATAAAGATATTTTAAATGAATATTGTTATAACGTTTAATTTTTACGCTTAATTTAATCAAAAATAATAATCCGTTTTCAAGAACAAGTAACAAAATGTTTCTCGATGCCCGCGGAAACGAGATGGGTATATATTTGCCGACGTACAGGCAGATTAGTAAGTATTCTCTGTCTGTTGCATCTAAGTTACCGGAAAAAGATTTCCAAATTGATCCCAGTCCGTTAAAGAGCGTTTCTTTCTGTTGGTACTGTAAGTCTCAGTGTCAGCGAAAATTTTTGTATATTAGATGTGAACAGATTTAGATATTTGTTTCAGGAGACTTACATCAGTCTATACTTTTGATTTGAAGATTTTAATGTTATTTTTGTTGTCGCTAATAGTATCTAAAAGTCTGTTCAGTATATTGTCGTTGTTTGAAATAGCGTTTCAAAAGGGGCTTAAATATTTGTAAACAAGGAGTGTCCATTTCTCATTAGAAATTTTAAGGGTGCCTTCTTCATGGAAGAAAACTCCTATAGTATTTTTAACCGGTGTAATGGAACACTGTTGAAGGTTTACGACTGAAAACAGTCCACAGAATCTGAAAAGAATGGATTTATTCAAAATAAAGTTTTAACCTGTCAAAGTTAACTTTAGTTATTTGGTTTGTTTGCAAATTTATGACTGTGGCAGAGTTCTTTCGTATTGTGGTCATTTCGAAGGGGCCGTTGAATTTGTTTTCAGCTTTGTTTTTGATTTGGGACTCTTTTACGTAGACTTTGTCGCCAGCTTTGTAATCGGGTTGTTTAGTAGAAATGTGTTGGTCAAATCGCACTTTCGATTTTTCTTTCTGTCGTTCAGTTTTAGCACGGGCGAGTCTGTAATAATAGTCCATTCTGTTATTTACGTCTCTCACGTATTTCGAAATAAGTTTTTCCTGATTGTAAAGGGTTTCTGGAGCCCTACTAGAAGTGTGCCCAAATATGATTTCATAGGGCGTGAAACCGGTGATTTTGTTTTTTGTGTTATTGTAACAGATGAACGCATGAGGGAGGACGTTAAATGGATGTTCGTCTGGATGTTCCGCTGTATTTGCCAGGTCAGTAAAGTTAGCACCGCCATTTTAAAGAAAATCAAATTAAAACATATGGGAATTACGAGCTATTTAGGAGCTCTTGAGTTTTACCTAAATTGATTTTTGAGCACAATATTTACTATGGAAAAATTGCAAAAAACTATTGGCGGTGCTAACTTTACGTAAAGTCTCAGAAAAACAAACAAAAAAATTTTGTGAGGTGTCTCAAATTAGGAGCTATCTACGAGCTTTTAATTGACGTATTGAACGTCAACCCCTAAATTTGTCTAGGGGACCAAAACCACCCCCGAAAAAATATTGAATTTTAATTTTAAACTTAAAATCTATTAAAATTATCTACGATATACGAGCTCTTTCCTGGTGTAATGCACATAAACATTTAAAAATGTCCAAGGGGTGAAAACAACCCCCCAAGTATGCAGATTTTTCGAATTTTATGATTAATAAATTTTGAAAAACACCAGAATGATCTACGATTTACGAGCTTTCCAAAGCTATATTACACGACAACATTCAAATTACTGGAAGGGTTGCAAACCACCCCCCAATTATGGAGTTTTTTCAAATTTTATGATTTATAAATTTTGAAAAATACCAGTATGATCTACGATTTACGAGCTTTCCAACGGTATATACACGACAACATTCAAATTACTCGAAGGGATGCAAACCACCCCCCATATATGCAGATTTTTCGAATTTTATGATTAATAAATTTTGAAAAATACCAGCATGATCTACGATTTAGCTTTCCAACGGTATATTACACGACACGACACCATTCAAATTACTGGAAGGGGTGCAAACCACCCCCCAATTATGCAGTTTTTTCACATTTTATGATTAATTAATTTTGAAAAATACCAGCATGATCTACGATTTACGAGATTTCCAACGGTATATTACACGACAACATTCAAATTACTGGAAGGGATGCCAACCCCCCCCCCATTATTCAGTTTTTTCAAATTTTATGATTTATGAATTTTGAAAAATACCAGCATGATCTACGATTTACGAGCTTTCCATTGGCAAATATGCGTGTAATAACACGACTACATTTAAATTACTGGAAGGGGTGCAAACCACCCCCCAATTATGGAGTTTTTTCAAATTTTATGATTTATAAATTTTGAAAAATACAAGCATGATCTACGATTTACGAGCTTTTCAACGCTATATTAAACGACAACATTCAAATTGTCTTCTAAACGTTGTTTGTGGCATATTCTTGATTACTTTTATGTTTTTTTGGGGAATAACACCACAATAGAAATAAAACTACGTATATTGCAGGAATATAAAGCAATTGACAACGAAGTCAGAATAGACTTTGAATCGTTTGGTATTCCTGCAATATACGTAGTTTTATTTCTATTGTGGTGTTATTCCCCAAAAAAACATAAAAGTAAACATTCAAATTACGAGAAGGGGTGCAAACCACCCCCCAATTATGCAGTTTTTCAAATTTTATGATTTATAAATTTTGAAAAATACCAGCATGATCTACGATTTACGAGCTTTCCAACGGTATATTACACGACAACATTCAAATTACTGGAAGGGGTGCAAACCACCCCCCAATTATGGAGTTTTTTCAAATTTTATGATTTATAAATTTTGAAAAATACCAGTATGATCTACGATTTACGAGCTTCCCAACGATATATTACACGACAACATTCAAATTACTCGAAGGGATGCAAACCACCCCCCAAGTATGCAGATTTTTCGAATTCTATGATTAATAAATTTTGAAAAATACCAACATGATCTACGATTTACGAGCTTTCCAACGGTATATTACACGACACCATTCAAATTACTGGAAGGGGTGCCAACCACCCCCCAATTATGGAGTTTTTTCAAATTTCATGATTTATAAATTTTGAAAAATACCAGTATGATCTACGATTTACGAGCTTTCCAACGGTATATTACACGACAACATTCAAATTACTGGAAGGGATGCAAACCACCCCCCAATTAAGCAGTTTTTTCAAATTTTATGATTTATAAATTTTAAAAAATACCAACATGATCTACGATTTACGAGCTTTCCAGCGGTATGTTACACGACCTCATTAAAATTACTGGAAGGGGTGCAAACCACCCCCCAATTATGCAGTTTTTTCAAATTTTATGATTAATAAATTTTGAAAAATACCAGCATGATCTACGATTTACGAGATTTCCAACGGTATATTACACGACAACATTCAAATTACTGGAAGGGATGCCAACCCCTCCCTCTATTATGCAGTTTTTTCAAATTTTGTGATTTATAAATTTTGAAAAATACCGGCATGATCTACGATTTACGAGCTTTCCATTGGTATATTACACGACTACATTCAAATTACTGGAAGGGGTGCAAACCACCCTCCAATTATGCAGTTTTTTTAAATTTTATGATTTATAAATTTTGAAAAATACCAGCATGATCTACGATTTACGAGCTTTCCAGCGGTATGTTACACGACCACATTTAAATTACTGGAAGGGGTGCAAACCACCCCCAATTGTGCGGTTAAAAACAAGAACTTGTCTTTTGATCCTCAAGGAAACTAAATTTTTTCAGTGTTGGATTAATTCACAAAATATTGTTTCTCAATTAATTCATTTATTATGCTGTTTGTACACCAGTAATGTAGTTTTGCCAATAATACTCTGTAATGAAAAAGATATTACCATCTTATTAGTCCATCCCCAATATTTTTGCATAATTATTTTAGTCCATTTTCAAATATCTAAATTTAGAACGTTATTTTTGGCCTATTAAAGAATTTCAATAAGTAGGTATATTGAAGTAGTTATTTATATATTTACTATCAATAAACATTTTAACAAAAAATTCTAATATATTTTATGACTTTAACCAGTAATTTCAAATGTGAAATCGTCCATCTATGGAAATTTTACTGAGTTATTAGTTACAGGTAGGAAAATTGGCACCTAGATGGCGAGGCAACACATTTGTTTAATTCATTCAAGTACCTTTGATCTTTTATGTCTTCCTATTTGTATTTTTGGTTTGGTATGAATAATTTGATTTTTGTGGGTACAAAAATAATAGTTGAAAGAATAATAACGAAATACATTGCCCTCTCAGATACCAAACTCCTGTTTTATATTTCTTGTATAGATTATAGATTCAGCCCATTTTCAAATGTAAAGGTTAGACAAAAATAGAATATTATTTGACTTATATTTTCTTAACGTTGTTATGAGTCGTTTGGCGAAGGTTGGTTGAAAAATGCCGACTGGAATTAATCTGTGAATTTCGTAATACATAAAAATATTGCTATTTCTATTTGAAACAACTAAGTTTTAATATGTTAATTAGAAACAAAAAACTTTGAGGTAATTATTAAAACTTCGAGCAACAGATTTTGAAGAAGAAGCGAGTTGAATACAAAACCAGAAGAAACGGTAACAACACGTGGCCCATAAAGATGGTTACAATTTTTCGTTAGATTTAATACTTAATTAAAAGATCATAATTCATAATACAATTATTTATCCGAACAATGACTACCAACAGTAGTCGTTTTTTAACATATTGTTGGAAAGCTTATACATCGTAGATAATTACACCTTGCACCATTTCCAAGTTGTTAAATCACAAAATTTGTAAAATCTAGATTTTTAAACCTTTGCCGTAGTAAGGATAATATTTAATATTTTCATCCATTTCAAAACTCTGACAGTTTGAAATAATTAGTCATTTAGATAGTTACTTGCACCTTTCAGGTGATTTTGAAGTGGTCCTGCAATGTATCATTGAAGAGGTTCTAAATCATAATTTATGTTGCTAGTTTTCTAAATTTAAGAACTACAAATTTGGAAAAAATTGCATAATTTGGGGGTTGTTTGCATTCGTTACAATAATTTGAAAGCAAGTGTTATATATCCTTGAAGAGCTTCTAAATCGTAGATTAAGCTGTCAGTTTTGAAAATGAACAAAATGACAAAATATAGACAAACTGGGAAATTAAGGGGGTTGTCTGCACCCTTTCCAAAAATTTTAATGTAATATTTTAAAGCTCGTAAATCGTAGATCATGCTGATATTTTTCAAGATATATAAATCATAAAATTTAAAAAAACTGCATAATTGGGGTGTGGTTTGCCCCCTTCGAGTAATTTGAATGTAGTCGTGTAATATACCGTTGCAAAGCTCGTAAATCGTAGATCATGCTGGTATTTTTCAAAATTTATAAATCATAAAATTTGAAAAAAACTGCATAATTGGGGGGTGGTTTGCACCCCTTCCAGTAATTTGAATGTTGTCGTGTAATATACCGTTGGAAAGCTCGTAATTCGTAGATCATGCTGGTATTTTTTAAAATTTATAAATTCTAAATTTTGAAAAAACTGCATAATTGGGGGGTGGTTTGCATCCCTTCCAGTAATTTGAATGTTGTCGTGTAATATACTGTTGGAAAGCTCGTAAATCGTACGTCATGCTGGAATTTTTCAAAATTTGTAAATCATAAAATTTGAAAAAACTGCAAAATTGGGGGGTGGTTTGCACCCCTTCCAGTAATTTGAATGTTGTCGGGTAATATACCGTTGGAAAGCTCGTAAATCGTAGATCATGCTGGTATTTTTTAAAATTTATAAATCATAAAATTTGAAAAAACTGCATAATTGGGGTGTGGTTTGCACCCCTTCGAGTAATTTGAATGTAGTCGTGTAATATACCGTTGCAAAGCTCGTAAATCGTAGATCATGCTGGTATTTTTCAAAATTTATAAATCATAAAATTTGAAAAAAACTGCATAATTGGGGGGTGGTTTGCATCCCTTCCAGTAATTTGAATGTTGTCGTGTAATATACCGTTGGAAAGCTCGTAAATCGTAGATCATGCTGGTATTTTTCAAAATTTATAAATCATAAAATTTGAAAAAACTGCATAATTAGGGGGTGGTTTGCACCCCTTCTAGTAATTTGAATGTTGTCGTGTAATATACCGTTGGAAAGCTCGTAAATCGTAGATCATGCTGGTATTTTTCAAAATTTATTAATCACAAAATTCGAAAAAACTGCATATTTGGGGGGTTGTTTTCACCCCTTGGACATTTTTAGATGTTTATGTGCATTACACCAGGAAAGAGCTCGTAAATCGTAGATAATTTTAATAGATTTTAAATTTAAAATTAAAATTCAATATTTTTTCGGGGGTGGTTTTTGCCCCCTAGACAAATTTAGGGGTTGACGTTCAATACGTCAATTAAAAGCTCGTAGATAGCTCCTAATTTGAGACACCTCACAAAATTTTTTTGTTTGTTTTTCTGAGATGGCGGTGCTAACTTTACTTAAAGGATTTGATAAATTGTTCTACAGTTTTAATTAAGCCGATCCAATTGTATTTTTCCCTAATACGTGTGATGGTTTCGTGAGGTTGTTTTTACCACAGTGGTATAGTTGTATTTTTATAGGAATTTCGTCTTCGGTAGGAGTTGTAACAAGGTTTTGGCAGATTT
This sequence comes from Octodonta nipae, assembly GCA_034190945.1. Taxonomy (NCBI): domain Eukaryota; kingdom Metazoa; phylum Arthropoda; class Insecta; order Coleoptera; family Chrysomelidae; genus Octodonta; species Octodonta nipae. The sequence continues at coordinate 98,774,323 of CM067217.1, read as the reverse complement.
TGAGTTTGATGTCTTTGTCGGAGAGAATAAAGAATAACACTTCAAGAATAGGAAGTTCATCGTTATTTTATATGCAGTATGTTTCGGAGTCGTTGAATGGATCTTGTTTGTTATAAATAATTTTGAAAAGGTGTGAGACGACAGTTTCAGGGTCATAGGGCAAAGGTACAACTAAGTACTTTCTATGCTTGACAGTTTTACTGGCTGAGATGTTAAGAGTGTCGTTACTGAAATTAGGTTCTTCTTCGAAAAAGCCTTCAATAATTTTGTCGTGTAAGTCATTAGTTTTGTTTTGACAAAAGAATGTAACTATGCGTTTGTGGGACTTGTCTAGAAGTTGAGAATTGGATACTTCAATTTTGGAGTAATCGATTATTCACTCAGTTTTGTAGAGTTGAACAAATCGATTAAACTCAGTTTTAATTCTTTCATCACGTTCGTCGTCATTGTCAGAGTTTTCAGGTTGTTCGGAGTCAGTTTCGTTGTTAGCAAAATTTTTATTTTTGAAACAAACTCGGTACATTGCTTGTAATGGTTGATTTTGATTGTCGTTCTATGGTGGAATATCGTGTCTCTGTAGCACAGAGGGTACAAGAAGCGTATGCCTCAGTAGTGAGCAGGACGGGTTCTTCAAAGTTTAGATATATCAGGATTGGGTCAGATACAAGGGCTTGCTTCGGTTCATCGAAGGAAGACTTGCAATCTGCGTCAAAGATGAATAATTTGACGACTTTTTGGAGTAGTTTAGTCAGAGGTTTAGAGATGTTCTCAAAATTTGGTAGTACCCAGCAGGACCGAGAAAAGATTTGATGTCTTTCGGAGTTTGAGGTTGCGGAAGTTCTGAATACACTCAACCTTTGAAGGGTTTGGTTTTACACATTCTTGTGTGATAAGGTGCCAAGATAAGCCACTTCTTTACGAAGAAATTCGCACTTATCAGATTGAATTTTTAGGTTGGACTTCCGAAGTCGTTTAAAAACTTAACTTAACCGAGAAATATATTCATGGATGGTCGGAGAGGTGACGATGATATCATCCATGTAGACGAGACAACGTTTATTCTGTATGCCCAGAAGAATATTATCCATGACCCTCTGAAAAGTAGAAGGTGCATTTTTTAAACCAAATGTCATACGAACGAATTCGTAATGACCATTTTCGACAGAAAAGCCAGCCTTAGGAATATCTTCCTCTTGGATTTCCACCTGGTGGAACCCGGAAGCGAGATCCATTGTCGAAAAATATTGACACTTTCCAAGTTGGTTGAGAAGATGGGAAATATTGGGCAGAGGATATTTATCGTCTACAGTCAATTATAATCGAACTATGTAAAATTTTTAAGCGGGCGAAAGAGACTGCAGTTAAAACATCGTTTACAGTGTAATCGATAAATATCTAGCTGTCCATTGGGCTTTCACACAGAACCAGGATAGTAAACTTTCTCACAAAAAGATATGGCCTGTAGTGCTTGACTGTCCAAACAATGGCTAGCAGTTAGCTATAGGAAGACCTTTTTCTACAGGGTCTTGTGAAAGAACCGCTCGATTGCAAAAGTAGTAGCATCAGTGTTGAGCAGGAATGGGTCTTCGAAATTTGGATAGATTAAGATAGGGTCAGATACAAGCGCTTGCTTGAGATCATTGAACGAAGACTTGCAATCGAAGATGAATTTGACGTCTTTCTGTTGGAGTTTCGTTAGAGGCTTTGATATCCTAGCGAAACTGGGGAAAAAACGTCGGTAATATCCGGCGAGACCAAGAAAAGAATTAACATCTTTAGAAGTTTGGGGCTGGGGAAAATTCTGGATGCATTCAACCTTTGAAGGGTTTCGTTTTACTCCTTCTTGGGTGATAAGATGATCTAGGTAAGCAACTTCCTTACGAGGAAGTTCGACTGCCTAAGACGCTTAAAGACTTCTGTCAAAAGGGACATATGCTCATGGATGGTTGGTGAATAGACTATGATGTCATCCATGTTCACAAGGCAATGTTCATTTTGGATACCCAAAAGAATGTTGTCCATGACCCTCTGAAAAGAAGAAGGTGCATTTTTAGAACCAAATGGCATACGAACGAATTCGTAATGGCCATTGTCAACAGAGAAACCGGTCTTGGGAATGTCTTCCTCAAGGATTTCCAACTGATAGAGTGTTTGACGGCGTTAGTAAAAGTCAAAACATTGCCTTCGAGATAGAAAATATCTTCGAATTCTAAGCAGAGATTCGTGATAAGTTTTCGCTCTTCGTCGATAAGATGTTCTGTCCGAATTTGTTCTCTAATAGTAAAGTTTCTGTCTACGTTTATAGATTCAGGGTAATCGTGTGTATTCAGATTTAAGAGAGGGTGTGTATGGTCAAGGGGTTCTAAATGAAGATTGGAAAAGTTAACAGTTTGATTATGGCGTTCGCGTTTAATGTCAGTCAGAAATTGTCCCTTTGAATTAACACGTACAACTGCGTTGGGAAGTCGTACTTTGTCAATTACTTATGTTTACCGACATAAGTAATTGAGTCAGTATTTCTAAGTTCACATTTAAATTTGAAAATTTGTTCGGATTGTGCCTGGATTGTTATTTGATTGTTATGAGTATGAGGTTGTGCGTTAGTACTGGGGGGTCTGTTGGTTGTGTTTTAGATTGATCGTAATCGGGCACTTTATGTAGGAGGATAGTTTTAAAGTCAGTAATTAATTGTTTGGATTTTAAGTCGACAATATATTCGAAATGCTCAAGAAAATCAAGGCCTAATATTCCATCAAATTCAATATTTAGGTCGTAGATACAAACCTTATGTGGATTACCTAGAGCGAACGGAATGAGGGTGGATTATGATATTCTCATTAGTAATGCCTTGAATTGTTACTCTTTCGGGGAACCTTTGTGAGAAGTTTTTGACAGTGTTTTTCGGTATAAATTACAAGTTTAAATAATAGAATACCTTAATTGACCACAGAGAATCGACGCTGCTAGAACATACATGGTTTGTAAGTGTTAGGGATAATTATTAGAATCTTAGAGCATGTACCTTCTGGAGATAGCCTGCAATGCACAAATCATGGCAAGGCTAGAAAGAGAGGGCAATAGAGACAATAACAGGATATTTGACTTGGTGGGTGGAAGCAGCAGCAGTCAATAACAGCACCGGGTGGTTGTCTGGATCCACTTTGCTCTCTTGTCCATCCCGAATAATTTGTGATTGTCATTATTTATGTCTTTGGATATTTCATTGTGTTTTTGGTTGCTTTCGTGCAGTGTTAGTATAATACACAAAGCAAAAGACCTAAAAGAAAATTGGAAAAATATACTGAATTGTGACTTTAAAGGAGCAGCACCCATTTGCGAAAACCATTTTTCGTCACTTGATATTTTGATATTCGAAGTGGATGTTATCGTGAATACAATGGTGGGGTCGTTTTAAATGTGAGTAAACATGTAATTGTTACATAAAAGTACCTTCAAGATTATGTATAAATAATTAAAACGATTATTTGAAAGAACAATCTGAATGACTGAAAATAGATGTAAAACTGTATAAAATATATATTGAATCTTGAAAAACATTATAAAGTTGTATAAATTACATAAAAGTTTCTTTGTAGGAACTAATATGTATTACAAGATTACATTTTGGATATTAATAAACAATGCCACTGAATTATTTCATTGTCAATACAAGAGATAAATATTAAACAAGGAGCACTTCCAGTATGTGAAATGGCTATAATACTGAAAATAGCCCATACATCTATGACGATTTCAGTCAAAATCCTGTCGATTATGAAATTGAACAAACTCCAGACGATAATTTCGTTACACCTTTGAACAGTCACGAATACCAGGATTTTCTAGCTCTCCCGAGCCTAGATTAGCCCCCGGATTCAACAACTACTATTTCCGAAGTCCAAACCCAAATCCAAAATTTGAATCTGGAAGATTTCAACCCAAATGCGAATTTCCCGGAACAAGCATTTCTCTAAGTCCTCTTTTAACGGTAAACTCTAAAAATCTTTATTACTTTCACGATGCTTCCTAAAAATTTAAACTTCTCATCGATACCGGAGCTGGTATCTCCATTTTTAAAGAACACACCGTTAAGAATTTCCGTCAAAGATTTCCCGAAAAAGTGACAATCCAAGGTATTAGGCACGAGAAAATCTCTATTTCTGAATCAAGTCTTATTCCATTTACCATAGGTAACCCTCATAAGGTTTTTATCTACAATCTAGATATTGAGTTTGATGGAATATTAGTTCTTGATTTTCTTGAGCATTACGAATGTATTGTTGACTTAAAATCAAAACAGTTAATAACGAACTTCAAAACTATTCCTCTACATAAAGTCCCCGATCACGATCAACCTAAAACACAACCCACAGACATTCCCAATACTAAAATAGCAAATTGTACTCATAACAATCAAATAACTATTCCAGCAAGAACCGAACAAATTTTCAGACTCAAGTGCGACCTTTTTAATACTGACGCAATTTTACCGACACAAGTAATTGACAAAGTACGACTACCCAACGCAGTTGTACGCGTTAATTTAAAGGGAGAATTTCTGACCTCAATAATAAACGCGAACGCGATGCCTAAAACTGTTAATTTTTCCGATCTTCACTTAGAACCCTTTGACCATTCACACCCTCTCCTAAATTTAAATACACAAGAATATACAGACTCTCTAAACCTGGACAGAAACTTAACTATCAGGGAACAAATTCGTACAGAACACCTTAATGACGAAGAGCGAGAACTTATCACGAACCTCTGTTTAGAATTCGAAGATATTTTCTATCTCGAACGCGATGTTTTGTCCTTTACCAACGCAGTAAAACATTCAATTGACACCAATAATGCCAAGCCCGTTTTCACAAAATCTTACAGATAGCCTCAAGTCCATAAAAATAAAACTCAAATTGCCAAAATGCTTGATCAAGGCATAATCAGGCACTCTTCTTCTCCTTGGTCCTCCCCCGTATGGGTCGTCCCTAAGAAACTCGATGCTTTTGGCAAGCAAAAGTGGCGAGGTGTTATCGACTATAGGAAGTTAAACGAACTAACTGTAGACGATAAATATCCTCTGCCCAACATTTCTGATCTCCTCGATCAACTTGGTAAGTGTCAATACTTTTCGACACTGGATCTCGCTTCGGGGTTCCACCAGTTGGAAATCCTTGAGGAAGACATTCCCAAGACCGGTTTCTCTGTTGACAGTGGCCATTACGAATTCGTTCGTATGCCATTTGGTCTAAAAAATGCACCTTCTACTTTTCAGAGGGTCATGGGCAACATTCTTCTGGGCATTCAGAATGAACGTTGCCTTGTTTACATGGATGACATTATCGTTTATTCACCAACCATCCATGAGCATATCTCCCGTTTGACAGAAGTCTTTAAGCGTCTTAGACAGTCAAACTTGAAAATTCAACCTGACAAGTGTGAGTTTCTCCGTAACGTGGCTTACCTTGGTCATCTCATTACCCAAGAAGGAGTAAAACCAAACCCTTCAAAGGTTGAATGCATCCAGAATTTTCCTCAGCCCCAAACTCCTAAAGATGTGAAATCTTTTCTTGGTCTCGCCGGATATTACCGACGATTCATCCCAAATTTCGCCAAGATCTCGAAACCCCTCACGAAACTCCTGCAGAAAGACGTCAAATTCATCTTCGACGCAGATTGCAAGTCTTCCTTCAACGAACTGAAGCAAGCCCTTGTACTGATTCTATCTTGATCTACCCAAATTTCGAAGAAGCATTCCTGCTCACTACTGATGCTAGTGCTTTTGCAATTGGAGCGGTTCTCTCACAAGGCCCCGTAGGAAAAGATCTTCCTATAGCATATGCTTCCCGCGTACATTCTGCGCTGCAGAAACTCGATATTCCACTATCGAACGGGAACTGCTAGCCATTGTTTGGGCGGTCAAGCACTACAGACCGTATCTTTTTTGGGAGAAAGTTTACACGTCTGTGTGATCACCGTCCGCTACTTGGCTCTTTTCGATCAAAGACCCTGGCAGTCGTCTAGCCAGATGACGCCTCAAACTAGAGGAGTATAACTATAAAATCGAATACAAGCCCGGCAAGGTAAACTTGAAAGCAGACGCTCTTTCCCGTATCAAAATTAATCACTTCAAACAATGCACCGACTTTCTTTCAAAGTAAAAATTTTCGCAAATAACGAAACCGACCCAAAACAACCCGATCCAGGTACTAGTCACGATAACTCCGAAGACTCCGACAACGATCAAGAACGCGATGATCACGACGAACCCATGACAACAGAATTTAATCGGTTTGTTCAATTGTATAAAACCGAGTCGATAATAGACTATTCAAAAACAGAAATTTCTAACGCCCAAGTTCTAGACAAATCTCACAAACGAATAGTCACTTTCTTCTGGCAAAATAAACTCAATGACTTGCATGACAAAATCATCGAAGATATTTTCGAAGAAGACCCAAACTTCACTACTGACACTCTAAACGTTCTATCCAGCAAAACTGTAAGGCACAGAAAATATTTAATTGTCCCTTTACCCTTTGATCCTGGAACAGTTGTTGCACATCTTTTCAACATTCTCTATAACAACCAAGACCAGTTCGACGAATCCGAAACTTTTTGTATTGAAAACAACGTAGAACTACCGAATCTTGAAACACTATCCTTTATACTTGCAGACAAAGACGTAAAACTTAAAATTTGTCAAAATATTGTAACAACCCTTTCACAAGACGAGATTCCCGTTATACTGCAGCAGTACCACTGCGGCAAAAATAACCTTCATCGTGGAATTAACGAGACCATCCGACGCATAAAAGAAAACTATAATTGGACTGGACTAATCAAAAGTGTAGAGCAATTTATTAAGTCCTGCGAAACTTGCCAAAAAGTAAAGTTCTGTAGGAAAAACTTTAAGTGCTCCTTTTGTAATAACTGAAACACCAAAAACGCCCTTCGAACGTATCAACATTGATATTTTCGAATATCCAACCAGAAACTACGCACTGACTATTAGGGATGAACTCACCAAATTTACTCAGGCCTACCCAATTGGTGACAAAACAGCTAAAGCTGTAGTAAACACCCTCCTAATATTCTTCCAACATTACGGTACACTCCTTCGCATCCATTATGATTATGGACGTGAATTTGATAACACTCTCATAAGAGACCTGTGCGAACTATATGACATAAAACTATCCTTTTCAAGTGTCCACCATCCCGAATCAAATGGTTCTATCGAAAGGTTTCACGCGACTTTAGCGGAAATGATAAGGGCAAATACAGCTGAACATCCGGGCGAACCCCCATTCAACGTCCTTCCTTACGCAGTTATCTGCTACAACAACACTAAAAACAAGACTACTGGTTTCACGCCCTATGAACTCATCTTTGGGCACACTTCTCGTAGACCCCCCGAAACGATATACGATCAGGAAAAACTCATTTCCAAATATGTTAGGTACCTTAACAACAGAATGGACTACTATTATGACTTGCCCGCGCAAAAACCGACCAACAAAAACAAAAATCTAAAGTTAGATTTGTCAAACATGTTTCGACTAACCAACTAGAATACAAAGTAGGCGACAAAGTTTACGTGAAAGAATCTCAGATTAAAAGCAAATCTGAAAACAAATTCAATGGACCTTTTGAAATCACCGTGATAAGAAAAAACTCTGCCACCGTTATAAACTTACAGACTAACCAAATCAGTAAAATTAACTTTGACAGACTAAAACCATATTTTGAATGAATCTCTTCTTTTCAGATTCTCTGGACTATTTTCAGTCGTTTCAGTCGTGAGCCTCCAACAATACTCTCTTACACCCGTTAACAATACAATAGGAGTTCTCTTCCATGAAGAAGGCACACTTAAAATTTCAAACGACAAATGGTCACTTCTTGTCTTCAAAGACCTCAGCCCTTTCAGAGTTGCTATTTCAAATAACGACGCCATACTAAACCGAATTTTAGAGACAATCAACAAAAACACAACTAATACAAAATCATTTAAACCAAAAATACAAACACATGTTAGCCTCTTGAAACAAATTTCTAAATCCGTTAACTCTAAATATACAGACATCTTCGCTGACACTCAAACTTACCCTACTAACAGAAGAAAACGCGGACTTATTAACGGACTGGGATCAGTTTGGAAAGCTATTTCAGGAAACTTAGACGCAACAGATGGTGAATACATAAATGACTGTATAACTAAAATTACTAAAGAGAAACTATTCTCGAATAACATTGAAAAAATAAGGCAGTCAATTTTATACATTTCAAATGATCTTGATTTTCATGAATTTCAAATCAATATCTTGGATCTGTGTGAAAGCCTGATGGAGAGTTACATATTCATCGAAAACACTCTCGATGATGTTTTAACTGCAGTCTCTTTCGCCCGCTTAAAAATTTTACATAGTTCGATCATAACCCCAGTAGATTTGGTCGATTCCCTTCAAAAGATTTCTCAGTCACTACATGAAAATAATTTACCGCTTCCTATTTACAGTTCAAATGTTGCTCAGTACATTGATTTGATAGAATTGGAAGCTTTTAAAATCAACACCAAAATCATTTTTGTACTCAAAATTCCTTTAGTTGATCCTGAGATTTACACCCTTTACCACCTTTATCCGATCCCGATTTTGAGATGACAATTCGTTATTATACACATCCTTCGAAGACCTAGGTGACTGCAAGCCTTTAACTAAACATCATAAGATTTGTTCCAAAGCCATATCACATCCAATAGACAAAGATGCCATCTGCGAAGGTCAGCTTCTCAGACAGCCAGCCACACTTCCAGCAACCTGCAAAAGTTTGATATTATATACAGCAGACTATAATATCCAAGAGATTGACGTAAACTTTTGGTTGATCTCGATTTCAAGACCACTGGCCATCACCATCAAATGCAAAGGGCAAGATGTCGTGACACAAACCATATCGACAAATTCAGTATTGCAAATCCAACCCGACTGCAATGCCTTTATCGACAACACAAGGGTCCATGCTACAAGAACTTCTAAAAATGTCCAAAACATCACATACAGAAACCACCCAGTGGACATTCCTTTCAACTGCTGCAACGGCATGCCAGCCGCCAATGAGATGCCAAACCTGACACCCCTACAGCTACAAGAATTAGATGTACAAGACCTAGATGTTGCCAAACATAAGCTCTCCCAATATTCTAAGGAACTGGAAAAGCTGTTGGAACAACCACCCTTAGAAAAGCATTCGTCCTCGCTCACAATCACAACGACCACCTTAGTAGTAATTGTGATTATACTCCTCACAATGAAGTCAATTCAGAAGAGGTTCAAGAATACGACTACACCAAGCTCCGCTGTCCAGCACACGCCACCGACAGCACCATCAAACCCTAAGCCCAAAGGAAAGCTACACAGCCTCCTGAATCCAACCGACGATACAGAACTCCAGAACTTAAAAGTTGATGCTGTACCATCAACTTTTTTATATGGATGGGAGTTGTTATATAAGTTTATGCTATGAACTTAGAACGAACTTATATCGCAACGACAAATTCAACATTCCCAGCTGACTCAGCGACACGTGTAGTGTCAGATTACCGCACGGCCAACATCCGTGGGAATTGCAGCGTCGACTTTGCTTATTCGGCATATTATATGTTATAAATTGTAAAACTGCTCTAATGTTGTATTCATTATTACTCAGTCTGTAGTTAGTTATTATTGTCATTATTTCAATTTTGTATTTTTTATTTTAAAAAGTTATAATTTTGTTAAAGTTAAAAAAAAATATATATATATATATTCTCTTCGTAGGCTTTCACGGATGGAGAAATATTTATTCGGGAATACATCCGTTCGTTATATTGATTCATGTTTGAATCCTGCAGACGTCTCACTTGGCATTTTCAATGCGTTGTTACGGTGAACTGAGAGGTGATCTACCTGCGCTTTTTATTTTATATGCCTCGTATAGCGCTTGATTGGTCGATGTTGACTCCGCCCACTTCGCTGCCTTGTCGGGTGTGTCCCTTGTTGACGGATTTGTATTTTGCATAGCTGTTTTATTTTGATTTTGAATAATGGTCTTCCATGTGTTAGAGGACGTCGTCGTCTCTTTTGTTTAGTTGTCCACTTTTCTCGATTTCAATAGCTTCTCGTATTAGTCTAGTGTTGTAATAAGTTTTTTTCAACTATCGAAATTGATTTTATGGCCCAATTGTTGTTGGTGTTGGAACAGGGCCGATGTCGTTTGTTTATTTTTGACAGCTAATTTGTGTTAGTCTGAAGTTGGTAGACAATGTAACTCGTTCCTCGAAGTTTCCTTGGACTTCCATCGTCTTGAAGTGATTGATCTGACAACGTTTCAATAGCTGTGTATCTGCTATCGTCATCAGGTGAATGATAGGAAATTCAGAGTATCGGTCGTATTTATATTATACCCTTAACCGGTCATGCTTCGCCTGAATTTCTCAATTTCCTATCATTCACCTGATGACGATAGCAGATACACAGCTATTGAAACGTTGTGAGATCAACCACTTCAAGACGATGAAAGTCCAAGGAAACTTGAGGAGCTAATTTGTGTTTGTCCAACGTATACTTTGTCGCACGTTCCGCAAGTTATATCATATATCTCTTGGTTTTTAAGTTTAACTTTTGGTTTGGGATTTCTTAAAATTGCTCTTATAGTCTGGTGCGGTTTGTATGCTGTTGCTATTTCATGCCTTCGAGGAGTAAGGCCAATTCTGCCCGTTGTCCCTTTGATGGCTCATGGTGTTGTGCTATAACCTATTTGATTGTGTGGTTTGTGTATCTGTTTTGTCGTAGAGCGGCAGTTATCTGTTTTAATTCGTGTGTTTTGTTATTGTCAGTCGTATAGATCTGGAAACTAGCGTGTTGGCAATTCCCTGAATTTGAGAAAGGTGGTGAAATTAAATCCTGGAGTGTATGGAATTTAGGTGCCCAGGCCCCAGGCACTTAAGGAGTTCTTGTTTGACGAAAGACCATAACTTTGGCTTCAGGGTTGCTGTCTGTAGTGTCTTTTTCTCGAAATAAAGAAATTTGCCACCGCTGGTGATAGTGAAGACCCCATTGCTGCTCTGTCGGTTTGTTTGTATATGCGGTTTTCATACATAAAATAGGCCCTTTTAAGGCAGTGACAAATCTATTATGAATTGTGGAAGGTCTTCATTCTCAGATATTAGTAGAAGTGCCGGTATGCTTGGATATAAGGACTTAACATCAAAGCTAGCTATGATATCTTCTGGTTCTATGGAAATGCTGTTAAGTATGCGCGTGAAATGTTCCGTGTTTTTAATGTAAGAATCTGCTTTTTCCACAATTGATTGTAGGGTACTGGCTAGATATTTTTCCTCCGTCTTCATGGATTTTGGGCAAACCGTAGAGCTTTAGGCATCGACTTGACTTTTCTCTGGGGATCAGTTTTATCTGTAGTTGTCCTTCTACGGGTGAATCTTTAATTTTAATTTCGTTGTATTTTCTAGGTAGGTGGTCGGGACTCTGGATGATGTTTGTAACTTGAGTCATTGTCGAGAAGTTGCTTCATTTTGTCTTGGTACTCTATTGTGATCATTACGACGGTGGAGTTTCCTTTATCGGCAAGTGTAAGGTGATACTTTCGTATTCATTTCCTGTCGGCTGAGGTTTAGTTGACGTGGTTTCGCCGATCTGATGACTTGGGCGACGTCTTGCCTTACCTGTCTGCCGTTTGTTTATCTAAATTTGCGAGGCCTGTTTTAACATTAAATATGATTTCCTCGATCGGAATTTTCTTCGGAGCTATAGTAAAGTTGAAACCTTTACTAAGAATACTAATTTCTGTGGTGGATAGTGGGTGGTTCGACATGTTGTGGACACTGCGAATGTTCTCGTGGGCTGTAGATTGTTGGTATTTTCGAGAATTTGTTTGTAGATCCTCCAATTTCTTCTGGAGTTTGGAAGATTGGAATAAACACAGGGTCTAGATCGAACTCGGGGCCTCAATCGGCCTACTCCCCAAGAGTCACTACGTAACTGAACTGAATTTGAGTCTCATCTGCGTCTTTTATTTATAGTTAGCGGTGGGTTAGAAGGGGATGTTACGTGATGAAGGGGCTGTGTTGTGATTGGTTGGGGTGTGGTGGGCGTGTCTGCTTTGTTTAATCTTGCAATTATGGAGGTCCAAGCTGTGGGAAGGCAAGAGCTCTCATCGAGTCGGTTTCGACAGAATGGTCTTTTCTCTATTTCTATAGCTTGGCGAATAGTAGATGCCCTAAGGGAGTTAAGAGATACGATAGTCCTACTGTCCTCGAAGTTGATAGAGTGTCCTGTTTGGATATGACGATGCGCGAGAGCTGAAGTCGGATCTTTTTGGCGAACTGACAAAGAATGTTCATATACTCAATGATTGACGCGCCTATTTGTACGACCGATGTAGCTTTGTGGGCAATCGCGACATGGAATTTTGTAAACTTCTTGATCCTCATTAGGTACTTTATCTTTAAGGTTCCTGGTTAAGTTGGGTATACTTTGATTGATGTGGAAGACTGTCTTTATTTGATGTCGGTGTAGATTCCGTGTTATTTTGTCAGTAACTCCTCGAATGTAGGGAAGGAAGGCTTTTCCGTGTTGCGATTGACGAAATATGCGTGCAATGTGGTCTGGATGATAACCGTTTTGTCGAAGGATTTGTTGAAGATTATTAAGTTCGTTTTGTCTATTTGTCTGTTAAGCGAATAGATCTAAGAGCCAAAGATTTCATTACAGAACTTAATTGGGCAGGGTGATCATATGATTGGGCATTTAAGTATCGATTGTTGTGAGTTGGTTTCCTATAGACTGTAAGTGAGAATCTGCTATTGCTGGTTTTTGTTATGTGGACATCACGAAACGGGAGCCAAGAATCGGATTCGATTTCCATTGTAAATTGAAGGTTTTAAATTAGACGAGTTTAGAACCTGGGTTTCGATTTATTCCATGAAAATGTTATCAAGCACTGGAGAGAGAGGTGTACCCAACGGGGCCTCACGTATTTGTTTGAAATGAAAAATATCTAACGTTTCTGAAATGGGGACATTGGTGAAAAGAGATATAACATCGAAGCTAACCAGGATATCATTTTCTGAAATTCGATAAATTCCTAACATATCTAGAAAGAAAGAAGAGTTCTTTACGTACGAGGATGCTTGTTCGGCTAGAGGTTGAAGAGTTTTGGCTAAGTACCGGGCTAATTATTGTATTGGGGATTGTACCGAACTGACAATGGGTCTAATGTCCGGCTTGTGAATCTTGGGTAGTCCGTAAATTTTGGGAATTGTAGAAGATTTTTCACGAGGAATGATGGTTTGAAAAACTAAAACATCACACCTTTTCACGTTCAATTTCCAGTATTCTTAACAAAGCAAGTTTCGCCCTGTTACGAAATTCCATCCATTCAATCAGATATCAACTTGACCAAACCAACCGAGAGTTGTATCATTGCTACTCGTCATTACATACTTTCAACCCTCATCCAATTCTGTGGGACAATTTTGATCGCATTACGAGCGGCATACTTAGCTCAAAAGAAAACAGTGACTCAAAAACATAAACTAACAGGACTCATTACAAAACAAAAAACTGCTGTCACCTCACTCACTCAGACGACTGTCCATAACTTTTCTGACTTCTCCTAAGACTCTACCAGTTTACACGTCCTATCCAAATGTTTCAATTTCGCAGTGACGCCAAAAACTATCCCAACTGAAAGAATCATTTCTCAAGTTGAGGTAGCTTTGGTTGAACTAACAGATATTGAGGCTGAGGATATTCGTCAAGACATTGCTAGAGAACTCCGCACATTAAAGCCACTAAAATCAAACCTAACTTCCAACGAAAGACATGCATTGAAACAACTACGTGATAACGGTGACATAACTATTCTTCCTGCCGACAAAGGTAACGCGACTGTTCATCTCAACACTATATACCATAGTAGATAAGCTATACAGGTACGGGAACAAAATCGACCAAAAATACATGTAATTTCCCATAAGAGACTCTAAGATTCCAAAACGCCGAAATTGAACCAAATTTACCCCCTCCACTCCCACTTCGGCTGGGGGCGGTCTGCTCGCGGGTCCTTTGGGAGACTCGGCGGGCGTCGTAATTCGAAGACTGATCGGTACCTGCGCAAAAATGGCAACTCGTTCGAGTCTCTGGTTTCGTCGGAGCCGCGCCCCCAGTCCGGGCGTTAAATCTCTTAATATAGTGAATTCGACAATTTAACCAAAAAAAATGTTTGAACATACCATATTAGATGACCAATGTTATCAAATATTTTGTCATGATATTAAAATATATATCTGCGAAGGCAATAACAAAAATAATGGAATTCCAATACCACAGCGACCGGATGTTATAGATAGGCACAGTGTGATATAAAAATTAAATAATTTGTAAGAAACAATGCAATTATAGTGTTAAACGCAAAAACAAGGAAATTATTTTATAAAATATCGCTGGTTCTTCAGAACCGATAAGTAGATGCGGTTTGCCTGCATTGAAAAGATAATATGTGTTGGTGATTGTAAAAAATAAATTAGAAAAAAATGTGTCTGATTTTGAACCGTTGGCTGTTCGTAGGATTTGTAACACCAAAATCCGTTATCGAAAAAAGAGGGTGTGATAGAACTTCACTCTGCTAATTGGGAAATATATAAAAAATTAATACCGTTGAGAATACTGTGGATATTCGTTGGAACAGGGACGCTACAAATGGGGTAATGATAGAAATGACAGAGGAATGCTAGAGACAGGAATGCCAGAAACGAAAATGATAGATGGCAATAGCTGAAGAATGGAGGGTAGTCAGCAGCATTGTTGGTTGATAAAAAGTTGGAATGTTGAGCAAATTGTTGGGAATGGGACTCGTATTAGCTGAAAACTTATAGCAGATTGCATGGGATTAATTATATTAAATATATGCAACCACAGAAATTTCCTTATTCTACGCTAAACTTTCTGTATTATTCTTGTACATGATTGGAATTATAACAATGTTGAATGCACAATATCAATTAAATAAAAATATATATTTAAAAAATGTTTAATTATACAATACAGATCCTCCACGAAATAATTTATTAACCACTTACATTTGCACAGGGAACCACTACCAAATATTGAAACAAAGTAATCGTAAATTAAATATAATTCTCCAATTAATTTACTTAATAAATGACGAATATAATATTTTATTTTTCATACCGAAACACCACCAAATATTGCTACAAAATACCCGTGAATTAAATATTATCCATTTCGCCAATTAATTTACTTAGCTTAATAAGCTAGCAGCAACTGATTGTTGGAATGGTAAAAAGTTGCTAAACTTTTTGAGTTATTCTTGTACATGGTTAGAATTATAACAACGTTAATGTTGAATGTGCAATATCAATTAAATAAAAATATATATTTAAAAAATGCTTAATTATACATACCCATATTTTTTTTCAAACACAGATCCTCTTCGAAATAATTTATCAAACAATTCACTATTTGCACAGGGAACCACTATCAAATATTGAAACAAAATACCCGTAAATTAAATATAATTCTCCAGTTAATTTACTTAATAACTGATGATTAAAATATTTTATTTTTCATACTGAAACACCAGCAAATATTGCGACAAAATACCCGAGAATACTACTATCCAAATCTCAAATTAAATAAAATGTAATTCGTTTAGTTATTAATAATATATCTCCCGGAAGAAGTTGCGGTAAACAATGCAGTGGAATTTATTTATCTTTACACGAAAAACTTCAGACGGGGTAAATTGAATATTATTTTTATGCTAGTAATTGAATCGGAATTATTAGCAGTGTTCAATTTTAAATATATAAGTAAAAGAATAGAATCAAAGAAATAATCAAGTACAAGCATAAAATTAATTTAGTTACATCCTGCAAAAACACATGTCTTCGAAATAATTTATTATGGCATATATTATAGGTAAATGTTAAAAATATGTATGCAGGAAAACTTTCATTTTCGTTTGCTTGTCTTAAAAAATTTGTTGTTGGAGTCTTTAGATTTGACGTGTTTTTAGAAATCAAACCTGTAGAAGCGATAGTTGTTTGGCTTTATATTACAGTGATCAGATGGTTTTTGGACTTAATATTTAGTTTATATATAATTAGTAATAAGATAGTAGAATCAGAGAAATAATCAAGTACAAGCATTAAATTAATTTAGATACACCCTACAAAAACAAATAATTTATTACATATTTTTATAGAAAGGTTAAAAATATTTATTCAGGAAAATCTTAATTTTCGTTTGCATAAAATGACTTAAAAAAAATTGATGTTCAGATTTGACGTGTTTTTAGAAATCAAACCTGTAGAGGTGATAGTTGTTTTAATTAAAAAATGTTGCTAATAAATAGGAGGCGACAGCTATCTTTAGATTTTATTATCTGGTTGAAATGGGAGAGAAATAATGAAAATACATCCCAGTTTTTACGGAAAAAGATGTCTTTCAACGCGGTTTAATTCTGCCAAAGCAACTACCAGAGAAGAATTACTCTCTGATAGCACACTACAAGTTTTCCAATTTTTTGGAAATATGATACAGTAATGGTGAAGTCAAACAATTATGAAGGTGTTCTTCAACATGGATAACAAATCCCATTACCATAAGATAAAGTGACATCTATTAATTTTACAGTGGCTTTAAAGAATTTCTTAATTTGCTGCATATAGTGGCTATAATAATCGTTATTTATGGAGAAGTATGAGTATTGTATAACAGCAACCATCTGGACGGAGAAGAATGATCATTCAACAAAGTGTGAAATATAGATAACCCTTCTGGTTCTACCTAGAATAATTTCAGCGATAATTTTAATTATAAATATACATTTCATTTGTTTATTTGAATTCCTTGCAAAGACTAATATCAATATTTTAAAAATTAGTAAGCATAACTTGAAATATCTGATGAACTGAATTTTGAATAGCCCAACCAAATTTAGATACGGATGTGGATGTTGTGGTTTTTACAAAACTTATGATTTATCATCATTTATATTTTGCTGGAAAACCAAATAATTCAACAGCGATTATTGGTGACGTCATAAGTCAGATGCAGTAACAAATTGCCTATACTATAGCCAATAAATGATGCTATACGTATAAGCAAAATATTTTAAAAAATTAAACGTTAATTTATGTTTAGAATTGTTGGCAAACAGAATCAATAAAATCAACAAATAACTACAGTGGCAGAGATTTTTCAAAAATGTTGACTAATCAAATTGGTACAGATAGTGACAACTATGTTGAAAAATGTAAACAGTCGAGTTAGATAACTCTGTTTCTTCTGCTGCCAGCGTGGCTTAGCGATATCTGAGACTTTTTAATTGAGCTATTCGTCATGGAGATTTATGTGTGGGAACTTTGAAAAAATTACAAAACAATATTGGTTATTCTCGGACTTTGCTGAAGCAATAAAAAATTGGGTTTGACTTAAGTCATCGACAAATAGGTGAATAAAAATTAACTTACATATAGAAATTTCTATCAGTAGTCACTTGAAACAAACACTTCATTTCGGAGTTGTAACACACATTCACGCTTGAGGAACGATGAACTCAATCGAGTAGCTCCCAAGTCCATTAACCATAAAAACAGAGATGTATGGCTCTTAGTAAGACTGAATGGTACCTCATACGTAGGCAGCGGGAGTCTTTCCATGCAACTATAAGGGCTGTAGCAAAAACCTAATGCCCAACTTGTTAAAGAAATGTCTCATATCCCATAGGTAACGTTCTGACTTGGGAACTTAAAATGGCTCGCTAGAGGTTGAGAAATCAGATTCATTGTCTTGAGTCATGGAATAATTCCAACCTGGTTGATTATAACGATTCCCAACAAACTACCAACCCAAAATAAAACAGTTTATTTATTTATCGTAGCAATAGGTGTTACTGTTGTTATTGTACAGTAAGTATTATATTTGAAGACGCGAGATGTAAGACCGACATCTAGGATTTTCAAGAGAATCAGTACACAGAGGTTCCGAATCTGGAGCCGTTCCATGTAATTGCTGTTCTCCCTTAACTCCTAGGACAGAATGTCACGATAAAATTTTCAGGTTACTTCACCTGTCAGAGATATTGAATACTCTCTTCGAGGTGTCATTCCTTTGTACGCAAGACAATATATATTATATATAAATATAGTATATATTGTTTCTGGTCGGGAACCTTCATCAGTTGCTCTTCCCACAATTGAATGTCCTCTCGAACACTTCTTTATGCATTTGTACTGATTCTCTTGAAAATCCTAAATGTCGGTCTTACATCTCGCGTCTTCAAATTTAACGAAATGCATCAAATGCATATAGAAGTGTTCGAGAGGACATTCAATTGTGGGAAGCGCAACTGATGAAGGTTCCCGACCAGAAACAATATATATTATATTTATATATAATATGTATTGTCTTGCGTACAAAGGAATGACACCTCGAAGAGAGTATTCAATATCTCTGACAGGTGAAGTAACCTGAAAATTTTATCGTGACATTCTGTCCTAGGAGTTAAGGGAGAACAGCAATTACACGGAGCGGCTCCAGATTCGGAACCTCTGTGTACTGATTCTCTTGAAAATCCTAGATGTCGGTCTTACATCTCGCGTCTTCAAATTTAACGAAATGCATCAAATGCATAAAGAAGTGTTCGAGAGGACATTCAATTGTGGGAAGCGCAACTGATGAAGGTTCCCGACCAGAAAGAATATATATTATATTTATATATAATATATATTGTCTTGCGTACAAAGGAATGACACCTCGAAGAGAGTATAAGTATTATGTTTAAATAAAACAAAATATGTTCAAGCATTTTTATTTTTAGCATACATATATTTTTAAATAAACAGCTATAGCTGTTTTACATAAGCAACAGTGATCTAGTTTCATAGAATAATCTAAGCAGCTAGCCAAGTGTCTATAATGCAATAGCCATTACTTAAGCAAATTTTATGTGTTGGAGTCAGGGAGGGGTGCAGGTTTTAAGGAGCAAATACTACTCAAACGCCTTTGCATGAAGCTCTTCGATATTACCGTAAGGTAAGAGATTCCTAAGTTCTGTACCCCAGCAATAGCAGGCTATGTGGTCACCATAACCAGTGTAAAAGAATCCAGCATTCGCAATCTGTACAGGCTTTTGTCTCAGTCTCAGATGGGTCAGTCTTTAATTGTCGCAAGCCTACTGTCAACCGTTACCATGTTTTCGTAAATGATTGGTCTGTTTATATGGTAAATGTCATGTATATCAAAGAAGCCACAATACGAATTCCAGTCTAAATGATCAGTCAAAGGATCGTCACCATCTTCCCACCTGGGTCCTTCAATTTCACAAAACGGACATATGATAACGTCCTCTTTGTAACTCACAACTTCTTGTTGGTAAATGAAGCGTGCTCTGGCTAACTTTTCAGGAGAGAAATCCGACCGCCAGTTTTCAAAAGTACGTAATCGATTTTCATATATCTGATAATAATCGTGACACTCCATGATATTGAACTGATGAAATAAAATCTAATCATTTAATTTATATGCATTTATTCAATTCAGACTCTTCATCAAACCCCATCATTATTACCCAACGTTGAGCAAACTTTCTTCTCACACATTTCATTAACAACCTAGATCTTTTCCTTAGAGTGTTTCACCATAGGAGACATTACATTTACTGACTAAAAGTAAACAAAACATTGTTTTTAATGGCCAAAGTTTCCATGATAATTTTCCTATTAAATATGACACTACCATGTTGCTAGCAAATAACGACTTAAGGCAGTAGACAACTTATTAGTGACGTAATTTAATTTCGGCAATACTATCTGCGATTGCTTCAAGTTTTTGATTTTGTTCCAACATTTGATTTGCAATATCATAATGTAGTTTTTGCATATTTCCGTATAGGTCAGGCACTACTTTTGTCATCTTGTCTCTAAGTTCAGTTAGATCAGAAAGATCTATAGCCTTATCTTTTCGAACAATATTTAATACTTCTGCTGCATCCACACCTTTCATAGAAAGATCAGATCATTTATACGTTTTTCCTGTGATATACGGTTGTCATTAAACGCGGCTTCAAATTTTGTGATGGTTTCCTTATATTCTTTCCGGGTAGATTCCAACTGAGCTTCTATTGTATTGCATTTTGAAATGAGAAGCGATATATTTTGTAGTTGGATTTCCATAGCTTGTTCGGTTTTCAACATGCGATTATTCATTGGAGCAAAGTTTTGAGCTCCACGTTCCTCGCTAGGCTTTTGGTTTTGTTTTAACACAGATATGGTTTACTGAACTTCACCAGTGTAATTGCTGAAAGCTACGTGAGAATCATTATGGTGTTTGCAGTCCGTTTGCTATTTTCTTATCAACGTACTGCTTGTTGGCAGCATCCATAGCTTTCGTTGGTACTTCAACATTGGTAATTTTCAGTTTCTCAGCATCAATATTTCCCTCTGCGGTAAAGGAACACGGCACTTTCATAAAAGCTAGGTTATGTGAGAATGCTGACTGACGGGAGGTACTGCGCCCAAATTTGTTAAGCGTCATTGCGTAACTAATACCTTTGATAATAAGGGTTAATATTTAAACAATCATTTTTCTATAGAAATCTTGTATATTATTAGCTTCTTTAAGTTCTTCCTTGGATGCAATCAGTAGTTTGGACCGTTCAACTAATTTGGTGGGATCATCCAAGTACACCATTGACTTGTTAAGTTCCCCGGTTCCCGTAAAACATTGTTTCTTTATTAAAGGTGGAAAATTGGCATAGTATATAGGCTTGAATCTTTCAAACGACCTGCTGCATTCTTGTGTGCTGATGTCATTGTCGAAATTCCGTACTTCTAAATCATCTGTAGCGACTTGTAAAATATTAGCAGATAAAGACCCTGAGTCCTTTGAAACTGTAACCCGTCTACGATAATGTGTACGATTAATGTTGATATGGTAGAGATACCAGCGTAAATCTTATTGATATCATAGCTATTATTGAAAAAGCCATCGATTACCAAATGGAGTCGAAATAGATGTAGGACAACCCCAATTGAAACATGCAGGTATGGGCGGTCGTACTGATTTCATAGAGGCTTAGTTTGCCCGTGGAGGAGGTAGAACTCAACGTTCAGAAAGCCATCGATTACCAAATGGAGTCGAAATAGATGTAGGACAACCCCAATTGAAACATGCAGGTATGGGCGGTCGTACTGATTTCATAGAGGCTTAGTTTGCCCGTGGAGGAGGTAGAACTCAACGTTCAGAAATGGAAGGCTTCCCAGATACGATTAGTTTACTCGTGGAACCAGGAATTTTTTACGTCTTGAGAGATGAATAAAAATATGTATTTATTTAAAAATTCATACCAATAAAATCATAAATAATCATGTATTTAAAAATTCCTGATAATAAATTCTCAAATCTGTATTTATTTAAAAATAATGTTAATAAAATCGAATAATAATATAAATCATGAATCTGTAATTATTTAAAAATTCCTGATAATAAATTCGCATTACATCTGGTATGTTAGATATCGCAACCGCAACGGAAATGATGACTGCAGCGAAAGGAAACTGTGATGTCTTGTTTACGCTAAATGAAACCGAGCTAAATGAATTTACCGGAAGCTGTGGTTTGATAAATTTATCATGAGGTTTGCAGCAACTTTTGCAGGAAGTTCCCATATGATAAGCATTAATTAGTTGTTTTCTAGAACTAAGAGCAATTTCGTTATACGCAAATGACGTAGTTCGATGCTGATAAATAAAATAATTGCGAATTTTATTTCATTGTTTATTCGACTCTCAAAGAGATCACATATCAACTACATCTGGTGCTTGTGTTTGTGCTGTGTTAAATTAACTGTTAACTCAAGTTTCAAAGAGATTGCTTTTTAAGTGTATCTAGTGATAGTCTGTGTTGTTCTACAAAACATGTGAGTATTTACTTATATTTCTAAATTTTTGTTAATTTACTTCTAATATTTTGTGACTGTCTTTCAAAAATTATTAGAGTTTTTGATTCATTATAAATTTGCAGTATGTTTTTCGAATTGAATATTTTCTGGCTGCTTTTCAATTCAGTGTTCTAGTTCCAACTTTAGTTAATTTGCTTCTAATATTTTGTTTCAAAATTATTAGTGTTTAGTTTCATTATAAGTTTGAAGTATGTTTTTCAAATCAAGTAGTTTCTAGTTGCTTTTCACTTCAATGTTCTAGTTACAACTTTTGTTAATTTGCTTCCAATATTTTGCCTTTCCAAAATTATTAGAGGGTTTTGATTCATTATAAATTTGCATTATGTTTTTCGAATAGAATATTTTCTGGCTGCTTTTCAATTCAATGTTCTAGTTCCAACTTTTGTTAATTTGCTTCTAATATTTTGTACCTGCCTTTCAAAATTATTAGAGGGTTTAGATTCATTATAAGTTTGCAATATGTTTTTCGAATTGAATATTTTCTGGCTGCTT
Source organism: Octodonta nipae (assembly GCA_034190945.1). Taxonomy (NCBI): domain Eukaryota; kingdom Metazoa; phylum Arthropoda; class Insecta; order Coleoptera; family Chrysomelidae; genus Octodonta; species Octodonta nipae. Next base: position 98,751,781 of record CM067217.1, on the reverse strand, counting down.
TTCAATTCAATGTTCTAGTTCCAAGTTTTGTTAATTTGCTTCTAATATTTTCTACCTACCTTTAGAGGGTATAGATTCATTATAAATTTGCAGTATGTTTTTCGAATTAAATATTTTCTGGATGCTTTTCAATTCAATGTTCTAGTTCCAATTTTTGTTAATTTGCTTCTAATATTTTGTCTTTCAATTTAGTTTAGATTCATTATAAATTTGTAGTTTTGTTTTTCAGATCAACTAGTTTCTATATGCTTTTCTTAAAAGTGTCAATGTTCTATTTCTAAATTTTTGTTAATTTGCTCCCAATATTTTGTGACTCTCTTTCAAAAACTATTGGAATGATTACAGTTTATTTCATAAGTTTGTAGTTTGTTTTATGAATCAAAAAATTTGTGTGCCAATCAACTCAATGTTCTATTTCCAAATTTTTGTTAATTTGCTTCCAATATTTTGTGTCTACCTTTCAAAATTATTAGAGTGTTTAAATTCATTATAAATTTGCAGCATGCTCTTTGTCGAATCAAGTATTTTCTGTCTGCTTTTTTAAAAAGTTTCAATGATCTATTTCAATATTTTTGTAAATTTGCTTCTAATATTTTGCCTTTCAAAAACTTTAGATATTATTAGTTTGTTTATAAGCTTCTAGTATCTTTTTCGATTCGAGTATTTTCTGTCTGATTAAAATTTCTGGTTTTCTGTTGTCTCAATTATTACCGTTTAATCACTTCAGTTAGCTACATGATTTAAATTCATTGACCTTTATTTTTATTTGATGGGAGTTGGATCGGGTTCAGGAAGTATATTTCAAGGATTATATAGTATTTACTTATTCGGCATCGCACATACTCTACCATTATTTCATTTCCAGGCTTAATATATTCAATTATGAGTAGTTTCTGAGCTCACTCCTAATACGGAACATACCCTCAGGTGAATGGTGATGAATATATGACTATAAAAGTAGTTTTTCATACTAGAGAATACATTAGTCTTTGAGTTTCACTCAGTGAGTCAAGACGTGCTTATAGTGCATATTAACTAAAACAGTGATTTAAAAGTTTATTAGTTTATTTAAATCTCTTATAGAAACCATGGTTCTCTCTGCACTGGTGAAGAGTATTCTCTTTACAGTAACTGCTCTATTGGTGAATCTGCGTGAGAAATTTAATGGATCCACCGCAGACTTAGGCAATGTACCAAGGCGATCCGACATCTTCATCATTAAATAAAGAGAGCGACAACAGTGGGCGAAAAACAGAACCTCCAGGCAACATTAACCAATATTAACACTTTCCGAACCCAAATAAAATATTTGCAAAAGAAAGGATCTGAAGTTGGATCATCACGTAAAGAAAAGCCTAGTGATAGAGTGCGCTGGTTTGACTGTATATCTGCATTTAAGAGGCGTGTTAGGACTGGGGTAATAGCAAATCTCAAGCATAAGAATATTCAAGCTTTTTTCTCCGACTGCAAATCACTTTCATGAGGCGTATCCAGAATGTGTGAAGACTGAAGAGGCCGTGAAAGTGAATACAGTGTTTGCTGCTGAATTTGAGATGTCTAAAGCAGAACAAGTGGTCTCGGAAATCAAGTATTTCAACATATCGAATGCTTCTATACTGAGAGATACCGATTTGAATGAGTGGTGGGAGGAATGTGTAGTACAACCAGATATTGACCAATTTTCAGAGGGTTCAAGTGGTTGGGCTTTAGTAATAATCCATAATTTGGGTGTAAACATTAACAAGTATACTCCCCAACTTGGGTCATCTTATATTGATCTACCTGGTGAAATAAAGAGGAAGCAAGCATTTATCAATGTTAAGAACGAAGATAATGCCTGCTTTGCTTGGAGTATTGTTTCAGCTTTATTTCCTACTGAAGAAAATCCCCATCGCCTTTCCAAATACCCACACTACTCACAGGTGTTGAAGCTCAAAGGTATCCAGTTTCCGATGACGACACCGCAAATCCCACAATTTGAGAAACAAAACAACATCTCAGTCAATGTATACATACTGAAGATGTCTAAAAAATTTATAGTACTACCAACATATCGCACTAGAGATAAACGGGATCGTCATGTAAACCTTCTGCTGATTCAGGACCGATACGATAAAGATGATTCAACTCCTGTAAATTATTATTTTCTATGGATCAAAGATTTGTCCAGACTGGTATCTTCTCAACTCAGTAAAAATAAACAAAAAAATACTTTTGTGACCGCATTATTTTTGTTCCGAAGACAAACTTAATATTCATATGGAGGACTGTAGTATGCTGAACAAATGTAGGATGAGATTGCCAGACGATACCAACAAGATTTTAAAGTTTAGAGACTTTAAAAACAAAGAGAGATCTCCCTTCATTATTTATGCTGATTTGGAAAGTGTCCTGAAGCCTATCAATGATAAAACCAGATATCAAGAACACATCCCTTCAGCTATAGGATATTACCTGAAGTGTTCTTATGATGAGTCGTTATCTTTCTACCGTTCCTATAGAGGATCATCCTGCATAGACTGGTTTGCTAAAGAAATGCTACAGCTATCAGAAGATCTAAACACCATTTTCCTCTGTCCGTACGACATCGATCCACTTTCCCATGAAGAGCAGCACCAGTATGATACAGCCACTCATTGTCATATCTGCGAGAAACCGTTCACTCTTGAAGACATGAAAGTGCGTGACCATTTCCATCTTGCCTCTGGATTTAATAATAGTGATAGCAGAAAATCAAACTATCGTGGTCCAGCCCATGAATCTTGTAATATTAATTATCACGACACGCATATAGTACCCGTTGTTTTTCACAACTTGTCAGGATACGATAGCCACTTCATTATCAATCAAATTGCGCAGTGTGCTGAAGAAAAGATAGATATACTTCCTATTACTAAGGAAAAGTACATCTCATTCACCAAGCATTTCAACGACTCATTAATTAAATTCCGATTCATCGATTCATTTAGATTTCTTGCTGCATCACTTGACACTCTTGCCTCCTCATTACCACAATTTCCTGAACTACGTTCACAATTTTCCGGTTTACATGACAATCAATTCAATTTATTAACTAAAAAGGGGGTATTCTGCTAAGATTATCTTGACTGTTTTGAAAAATTTTCGGATGAATCTTTACCAAGTCAGGATAAATTTTATAACAAACTGGAAGATATTGGCATCACCGATGAACAATACGCCCATGCAAGACGGGTGTGGCCTGAGTTTGGAATCAAAAACTTGGGTGAGTACACTGATTTATATATGAAGACTGATATTATGTTGCTGGCTGATGTTTTTGAAAAGTTTCGAAACAGTAGACTTGAAAGCTATGGTCTAGATCCAGGCCATTATTTCACATTACCTGGTTATACATGGGATTGTATGCTTTTCAAGACAAGACAGGAATTGGAACTTCTTACAGACATTGAGCAATTGTTATTTGTTGAAAAGGGAATCCGAGGGGGATTATCACAATGTTCAAAGAGACGGTGTGTTGCTAATAATAGATATATGAAAGCTTATGACCCTACACTATTTACCGTATGAAGGGTTTGAATGGGTTGAACCTAACATCGATATAACTGATATTTCCGATGATTCACCTGAAGGGTACTTCTTAGAAGTCGATTTGGAGTATCCACAACACCTCCACGATAAGCACAATTATCTACCTTTCTGCCCGCAACATATGAATCCCCCCGGGTCCAAAAACAAAAAACTACTGGCTACTTTGTACGATAAACAAAAATACGTAATTCATTATAGAAATTTAAAACAGGCACTGCAATACGTTCTTAAGCTCAGAAAAATTCATCGTGTTCTCAAATTTAACCAATCGGCTTGGCTTAAGGCCAACGTTCGACTGATTTCCAAATGGCAGGGTAGATACGGCTTAGAGGCAATGATCGCCAAACCAGAATTCAAGTCTTGTACCATCTTCAATGAAAATTTAGTTGCAGTTGAGCTCGCAAAGTTGGAAATCCTCTTTAATAAACCCATTTACGTAGGCATGTCTGTTTTGGACTTGGCTAAAACAACAGTATATGATTTATATTATGGTTATTTAAAGAAAGAATTCGGTGATGATGTCTCTGTAGCATATACGGACACAGACAGCTTATTCACAGAAATAAGGAATAGAGATGTTTATGAAATAATGAAAAGGGACTGTCATGAGAGATTTGATACCTCAGATTATCATCCAGACAACAGATTCGGACTCCCTCTAGTAAATAAGAAAGTGCTCGGTATGTGGAAAGATGAGAATAATGGTAAGATATTGATAGAATTTATAGGGCTTAAATCTAAAATGTATGCCAGCAAGTTGGATGAAGATATCAAGCCCACAAAGAAAGCTAAAGGAGTAAAGAAATCCTCCATTAAGACCAAAATTACCTTTGAAGATTATATTGAGTGCCTGGAAAAACTTAAAAACAAATCAGTCGAACAAAATCTCATCAAATCCAATAAACATACAGTGTACTCAATTACTCAACAGAAAATTGCCCTAAGTCCAGAGGATGATAAACGATATCAGATTTCGGACTCCTATGAAACATTGGCTTGGGGTCATTATTCTATTATGGAAACTTAAACTCCCTTATACTTGATTACATTATAGCTACATCCATCATAACCTCCTCATATTCAGTCTATGTGTGAACATGCTAGGTGAATTAATGAGCTATCTTTATTAAGTTAGAGATCGCTGCTCGTGCAACCCTATAGTATGATGACTTAAAGAATTCATCTTGTTATTCTAAGAATCATTGATTATGATTCCATGTATTACATGCTGGGTGAATTAATGAGCTATTTATTAAGTTAGAGATCACTGCTCGTGCAACCCTATAGCTTTCTTTGACGAATTAAAGAACTATCTTTATAAATTTAAGGATCACTGTTGGTGCAGCCTTATAGAATGATTACTTACAGAATTATGCTTATTGATCTAATATTCATTGATTATGCTTCCATGTATTACATGCTGGGTGAATTAATGAGCTATCTTTATTAAGTTAGAGATTACTGCTCGGGCAACCCTATAGCATGATGACTTAAAGAACTATCTTTATTAATTTAAGGATCACTATTCATGCAGCCTTATAGTACGATTACTTAAAGAACTACTTTTATTGATTTTGATTAGATTTCACTGCCCATATTGTCATAAAGTGGTTATATAGGCCTATAGGGGATGTTCCACTATAAAAAAAACAAGCGCGCCTTGAGATCAGCCTCCTGGGCGGTGTGGAATAGAACTCTATAAGGTTAGTATTTTAAAATCTTACTCACACATTTGTTTTCTCTTAGGTTAGATGATTTCTACCGCAACCACTTCACACCCATAGTAGCTTTCTAAAGAACATCAAAGGCTTATCATTTGTAAGATATTATTTTCACTTTATTCTTTACAAGATTATAAGTTACATATACTGATGGTTAGCAGGTGTGCTGATAAACCAATGAGAGTGCAGCTTATGACGTCATGTAAAAGGGATGAGTAGGTCCTGTTCTATTTCCGAAAATTTCTATATGGGTGAGTTGTTCCTTTTATCTGCTTTGATTCATAGCTATTACATTACACTTGTCAAATATGAAATCGGGCTGAGGAAACTTTATTCAAGACTGTTCTTTATAAACATATAAGTTACATATACTCATAGTTAGCAGGTGATAAATCAATGACAGCAGGACTTATGACGTCACAGACAAGGTACGGTTTACTGAACCTACTTATCAGATTTCTGATCTCTTTCTTGAATATATGAAGCTGGAGAGATAACAAGGTTCTAATCAGAAGCACTTTTGATTATTGTAGTAAAACAGTGTCTTGTATTTAAAATTTTATATTACAGCGACATATATCATGATACATCAGCGCCAAGGTATTTATGTTTATTTCCTTGCGTTTCCAGAATATTACAACCTATCTATAATAATTCTACCATCTTGTAATCATCCAACCAATCAGGGTCATCCTATCCCCATCATCAGTACGTACTATCTTTTTTCTCTGACATTTCAAACGCACTGATTTGGTTGGTTCATGAAAGTTGCGCCTGTGCGTAGCAACCTTCTCCAGTAACAAATTCTCAGTGCTAAAACTGACAATTGAATACCTTTTTGACTAGGAACTGTCTCCATGCAAACTTTCATAAGTTTTCTCCTCATGCGAGTCCCGTGCTCATCATTTCTAGCATTTATAACTGTTCCAAACGTTCAGACATTTCTATTTGCAACGGCCCTGTTTCAACCATTTCTAGTGTTTATAACGATCCTTTGCAAAGGATCCAGCCATTTCTACGGTTCGTTCCTAGCATTTTCTTCAACGATTTGCAGCCATTTCTAGCATTTCTATTTCAGATATTCCTGTTTCCATCATCCTACCATTTTAAGACCCTAATCCCATGCAATAGGTTTTTAACTAATAAGGGCTCCATTCGCAACAATTTGCTCAACATTCAAACTTTTTATCAACCAACAATGCTGCTGACTACCCTCCATTCTTCAGCTATTGCCATCTATCATTTTCGTTTCTGGCATTCCTGTCTCTAGCATTCCTCTGTCATTACCCCATTTGTAGCGTCCATGTTCCAACGAATATCCACAGTATTCCCAACGGTATTAATTTTTTATATATTTCCCAATTAGCAAAGTGAAGTTCTATCACACCCTCTTTTTCGATTACGTATTTTGGTGTTACAAATCCTACGAACAGCCAACGGTTCAAAATCAGACACATTTTTTTCTAATTTATTTTTTACAATCACCAACACATATCTTTTCAATGCAGGCAAACCGCATCTACTTATCGGTTCTGAACAACGAGAGATATTTTATAATATAATTTCCTTGTTTTTCCGTTTAACACTATAATTGCATTGTTTCTTACAAATTATTTAATTTTTATATCACACTGTGCGTATCTATAACATCCTGTCGCTGTGGTTTTGGAATTCCATTATTTTTGTTATTGCCTTCGCAGAAATATATTTTAATATCATGACAAAATATTTGAGAATATTGGTTATCTAATATGGTATTTTCAAACATTTTTTTGATTAAATTGTCGAATTCACTATATTAAGAGATTTAACGCCCGGACTGGGGGCGCGGCTCCGACGAAACCAGAGACTCGAACGAGTTGCCATTTTTGAGCAGGTACCGATCAGTCTTCTAATTACTATCTATCTATCCCGATACAATTGCCCGTTAAACCAACGACGCGCCCCGGTTTTAAGCCTGCTTTCCCTGCCAGTGCGCTCGACCGATCGTTCCCCGTTCCTCGCTCTCACGTCACGACGCCACCCGCGCCTCCAACCCGACGCCAACCGACCAACGCCATCCCTGCGCCTCGACGCACGACAACGCGCTATCAACCCGACGCCCGCCGAGTCTCCCAAAGGACTCGCGAGCAGACCAGCCGAAGTGGGAGTGGAGGGGGTAAATTTGGTTCAATTTCGGCGTTTTGGGACCTTAGAATCTCTTATGGGAAATTGCATGAATTTTTGGTCGATTTTGTTCCCGTACCTGTACAGCTTATCTACTTACCATATTTACAAGATAAAATCTCTACTCTTCACTCCAGACTACGAAATAATTAACAATAATCCGACTACTTACTTAGAGAAAAAGACCAAGGAAATCATCAACACAACACATCTTCCTCTTGACGTCAAAATGACCATCATTCCTTTAGAAAAATCTTCTAAAATTCCCAAAATGTACGGTCTACCCAAGATTCACAAGCCGGACATTCCTCTTAGGCCTATTGTCAGTTCGGTACAATCCCTGACCCAAGTATTAGCCCGGTACTTAGTCAAAACCCTTCAACCTCTAGCCGAACAAACATCCTCGTACGCAAAGAACTCTTCTTCCTTTCTAGATATGTTAGGCGCTTATCGAATTTCAGAAAATGATATCCTGGTTAGCTTCAAAATTGTATCTCTTTTCACCAATGTCCCCATTTCTGAAACGTTAGATATTCTAAAAACAAAACACAATATCGCTTCTGACATCATCAAACTTGTACAGCACTGTTCTTCTAACACATATTTTTCATTTTAAGACACTCTGTTCAAACAAGTACGTGGGGCCCCGATGGGTTCACGTCTTTCTCCAGTGCTTGCTAACATTTTCATGGAACAAATCGAAACCCAGGCCCTAAACTCGTCTAATTTAAAACCTTCCTGCGGGCTTAGATATGTTGATGATACTTTTGTCATTTGGTCGCATGACAGAGATTCGTTAGACTTCTTTCTGCAACACCTCACTGGTATACATTCTAACATTCAATTTACAATGGAAATCGAATCCGATTCTTCGCTCCCGTTTCTTGATGTCCACATAACAAAAACCAGCAATGGCAGATTCTCACATACAGTCTATAGGAAACCAACCCCACCAATCGATACTTAAATGCCCAATCACATCATGAACCTGCCCAATTAAGTTCTGTAATGAAATCTTTGGCTCTTAGATCTATTCGCTTAACAGACAGTGACAAAACGAACTTAATAATCTTCAACAAATTCTTCGACAAAACGGTTATCATCCAGACCACATTGCACGCATATTTCGTCAATCGCAACAACCCCCGAGTACACCAACACACTGGACAGACACTGGAAAGCCTTCCTTCCGTACATTCGAGGAGTCACTGACAAAATAGCACGGATTCTAAACCGACATCAAATAAAGACAGTCTTCAACATCAATCAAAGTATAGCCAACTTAACCAGGAACCCTAAAGATAAAGTACCTAACGAGGATCAAGGAGTTTACGAAATTCCATGTCGCGATTGCCCTCAAAGCAACATCCGTCATATAAATAAGCGCGTCAACCATTCACTATGTGAACATTCTTTGTCAGCAAAAAAGATCCGACTTCAGCCCTCGCGCATCATCATATCCAAACAGGACACTCTATCAACTTCGAGGACAGTAGGACTATCCCATCTCTTAACTCCCTTAGGGCATTTACTATTCGCGAAGCTATAGAAATAGAGAAAAGACCCCTTTGTCTAAACCGACGCAATGACAGCTCTCGCCTTCCCATAGCATGGAACTCCGTAATTGCCAGATTAAACAAAGCATACACGCCCACCAACACCCAACCAATCACAACACAGCCCCTTCATCACGTGACATCCCCTTCTAACCCACCGCTAACTATAAATAAAAGAAGCAGACTGAAATTTAGTTTAGTTACCTAGTGACTCTTGGGGAGTAGGCAGATTGAAGCCCCGAGTTGGATCTAGACTCTGAAATTCTCTTTCACTTTTGTTTCTTGATAATGGCGCCAAAGCAAGAGTCGCAACGTCGAGCATATAATAAATTCAGACGCGGTTCTCACCCGGAACCTAGCCTTGTTATATATATATATATATATATATATATATATATATATATATATACTTTAGGGCCCTTTGTATATTTCGGTCTGTAAATCCGTTTTGTCTCAGAGCTGTTTTTAAACTGTCCATTCCCTGTTTGATGTTATCCTGGTCAGCTAGCCTTTGTGATCTGGTTATTAAAGTTTTGACGACGGCTTGTAGTTGGGCTGGGTGGTGATGAGAATTAGCATGAAGGTCTCTGTTGGTGTGAGTTGCTTTCCTATATACTGTATGGCCAAGGGTTCCATCTTGCTTCCTATCTATGAGAACATCAAGGAATGGCAGTTGATTGTTGGCTTCAACCTCCATGGTAAATTTTATTTTGTGATGGATGCCATTAAGGTGATCTAAAAAAGTATTGAGGTGTTCCCTCCCATGAGGCCATATCACAAATGTATCATCCACATATCGCAACCACAAACTGGGTTTAAGAGTTGTTGTTCTTGGTGCCAACTCCTCAAAGTTCTCCATACAAAGGTTCGCTATAACTAGTGAGAGTGGCGATCCCATTGGAGCTCCTTCCACTTGTTTGTATCGTTGGTTCTCGTAAACAAAATAAGTGTTCATCAGACAGTGCCTTGTTAAGTCTACAATGTGTTGAGGTGGTTTGTATTTCTCTATTATGATATTCAAGGCTTCGTCGATAGGGATGTTGGTGAAAAGGGACACTACTACTAATATTCCCGGAAACCACCTAAAACATATATATATATATATATATATATATATATATATATTTGTTTTTAAGTTTTCGCGGGCACTAAATGTCTTAGGTGGTTTCCGAGAATTCATCCGCGTAGTTGATAACTGATCCCTGCCGGGATCGATGGTAAAATGACGACGTTTCGGCAGAGTCACATCTGCCCTCTTCAGGTCGGTTCGCATAATTCTTGTAGCCTTCCGCTTTCGCTTCTAGTTACTCGAATACTAATATTTTCTGAAGCGAGCGCGAACGGCTGCCTATGATTGGCCCTTGGCGCTCAGTGGGCACGGCTCCATCCTGCTGATTTGTTATTTCCGGTTGAGTTGTTATAGGACGGGTCCGGGCCGGTACGGTGTTTAATAGAATTTTCCAACAATTCGGTAAGTTCTGGAATTCATTGCGTGCGTTTAGACTGTGAGGCCTCTTCGCTATTTCAATAGCTTCTCTTACGAGTCTTGATTTCGGGTGTTCTATATTTGCCAGTACTCTGGTGTTCTCAAAGTCTGTTCGGTGTGACGTCGTGGTGGCGTGTTCCGCAATGGATGTTGTTTTTTCCAGCTTTCTTATAGCATTCTAGTGTTCATCACGTCTAGCTTGAATTCTTCTGTTAGTTTGCCCCACATAGGTTTTATGACAGTCTGCACATGGAATCTCGTACACTCCCTGTTGTTCCAAAGGGATCCTCGTCTTCGGAGTCATCAACACCGTGCTTATTTTTCTGTCTGTATTGAAAATAGTATCGATTTTGTGTCTCCGTAGAATTCTTGCAATACTGTCCGTGGTCCCCTTGACATACGGTAAATAAGCCTTGGTTATTGGTGTCTCATGCTTCTCGTCTGTTCGACTCGGCTTTGACTTTAGGGCCCTTTGTATATTTCGGTCTGTAATTCCGGCAGACTCATATGTAAAAAATTCGACACATTTCATCGAAATTCTTAGAAAAACCGTCTTACAACCAAAGTGTCTTCTTGTAAGTTTTGACGTAGTGTCCCTTTTCACCAACATCCCTATCGACGAAGCCTTGGATATCATAATAGAGAAATACAAACCACCTCAACACCTTGTAGACTTAACAAGGCATTGTCTGATGAACACTTATTTTGTTTACGAGAACCAACGATACAAACAAGTGGAAGGAGCTCCAATGGGATCGCCACTCTCACCAGTTATAGCGAACCTTTTTATGGAGAACTTTGAGGAGTTGGCACCAAGAACAACAACTCTTAAACCCAGTTTGTGGTTGCGATATGTGGATGATACATTTGTGATATGGCCTCATTAGAGGGAACACCTCAATACTTTTTTAGATCACCTTAATGGCATTCATCACAAAATAAAATTTACCATGGAGGTTGAAGCCAACAATCAACTGCCATTCCTTGATGTTCTCATAGATAGGAAGCAAGATGGAACCCTTGACCATACAGTATATAGGAAAGCAACTCACACCAACAGAGACCTTCATGCTAATTCTCATCACCACCCAGCCCAACTACAAACCGTCGTCAAGACTTTAGTAACCAGATCACAAAGGCTAGCTGACCAGGATAACATCAAACAGGGAATGGACAGTTTAAAAACAGCTCTGAGACAAAACGGATTTACAGACCGAAATATACAAAGGGCCCTAAAGTCAAAGCCGAGACGAACAGACGAGAAGCATGAGACACCAATAACTAAGGCTTATTTACCTTATGTCAAGGGGACCACGGACAGTATTGCAAGAATTCTACGGAGACACAATATCGATACTATTTTCAATACAGACAGAAAAATAAGCACGGTGCTGAGGACTCCGAAGAAGAGGATCCCTTTAGAACAACAGGGAGTGTACGAGATTCCATGTGCAGACGGTCATAAAACATATGTGGGGCAAACTAATAGAAGAATTCAAGCTAGACGTGATGAACACCAGAACGCTGTAAGTAAGCAGGAAAAAACAACATCCATTGCGGAACACGCCACCACGATGTCACACCGAATAGACTTTGAGAACACCAGAGTACTGGCAAATATAGAACACCCGAAATCAAGACTCGTAAGAGAGGCAATTGAAATAGCGAAGAGACCTCACAGTCTAAACGCATGCAATGAAATTCAGAACTTATCGAATTGTTGAAAAATCCTATTAAACACCTTACCGGCCCGTACCCGTCCAATAACAACTCAACCGGAAATAACAAATCAACAGGATGGAGCCGTGCCCACTGAGCGCCAAGGGCCAATCACACGCAGCCGTTCACGGTGCCAACCGATAGGCGCCGAGCCGCGACTATATAACAGCGCGCTCGCTTCAGAAAATCTTAGTATTCGAGTAACTAGAAGCGAAAGCAGAAGGCTACGAGAATTATGCGAACCGACCTGAAGAGGGCAGATGTGACTCTGCCGAAACGTCTTCATTTTACCATCGATCCCGGCAGGGATCAGTTATCAACTACGCGGATGAATTCCCGGAAACCACCTAAAACATTTAGTGCCCGCGAAAACTTAAAACAAATATATATATATATATATATATATATATATATATATATATATACATATTCCATATCAATATATAAGTGATGTTTTTGTGTTAATTAACACTGTTTTTTAAAAAAATATTTTTATTTCACTTAAACTTAAAATGTTAAATTCAAAATATATGTGATTATAACATGCAAAATATTAAATTATGAAAATATGTCTTATTGCTACAACTGCTATGCCGATTCTAAATCAAGATCGGTTGGCTATTCATCAGGCAGCCAAGTCGCTGAATGTGCACGTGCGATATTATTCTTAATGCGATTGCAGTTAAGGGTTACATAAATCCTCCAGCCCCTAGAAGGAACCCGAGGGTAGAACAATTCGAGTTTCGTCCTCTCCTTGGAGTGGCATCTTGTCCATTGGCTTGAAGTTTCTTCTTTATTGAAGCTTGAATTTGTTTTCTATTTCTGATGAGAAAATAGCAAATTCTTAATAAAATCAAAATTGAAAATGTTCCAATGGACCAACTGTGATAATTTGAATGCATTTGAATTGTTTCTAAAGGTTCATTATTAATTTCTTCAAGTTTAATTTCATGCAATTTATCCAGTGAAACTTTTTCTAATTTAAGTTTTTGAACAGATAACTGATAATGAAATTTCTTCAATATCTTGAAGGGCTATTGGATGTCATTGGGAGATTCCCTTTTCATTTTGGTAGGTAAACTTTGGGGTTGAAATTGGAAATTTGTGTGGAACCTCAAAAAGATAAGATCCTTTGATGATAGCTACATCATTTTCTTCACAACTTGTTTGAATTTTCTGTGGCGTTGGAAAAATACCAATATAACGGGATTCATCGATTTCCTCAATAATGGTTGTAGCACAAAACCCGCTCGAGAAAGATATCTTGTTGGTTAGACAATACACCTCTCCCACCTGTCTTTGCGATATTGTGCCGATAGGCTGCTCAGTTAGTATCCGGTGGCGTGAGTTCGTTGTTCAATTGGCAGAAGGACTATGCAAGGGCGCCAGGCCAATGGACACACACAGTTTACAAGAAAAACGACAAGATAACAAAAAATTACAATTTATTCTTGTTCTTTAAATTAACAGAGTTTCGGTATCAGAGAACAAAATTAAACAGTCAATGAATTAGTTAGAGTGAAGTTACAATAAATACTCTATAAATTCTTGACTTACAATACCCTCGGTAGGAATGCCCTTCGGTAGTGGTCGGTCTATCGTTCAAGGTCCTGATCCTGGAGCTATATGCTTAGCAGTAGCCGGGGTTCCAAAACTTAGGGCGGCCAGGAGTTGCCACTGTCCTACCAGAGGACAAGTCGAATCAGGTAGTACTGCCAGAGTTCTGCTCCCTTGATTTGAGGCTAGAGGTTACTCATCTGGGCATTCTTAGCCCCGGGTCATGGCATACATGAAAAATTTATTGGCCAATTAGTTATAGCCCTTAGAGTATCGATACTGAATTTTCCCCTTGATTAGTATAGGCGTATATATGCTCTCTAGGATCGGTTCGGCACGGGTATGAGGTGAGGCACCCTACCTTAGTTTTCCCTAACTTCTTCACCCTAAATTAACTATTTGAATACTACCAAAATGAATGAAAATACTTTAACAAATAAAAGTAAATTTGAAACGCTTCAAATTATCAGTAAAAATCGATAAAGCTAAGACTTAAGGTAAATTGTAACTGCTAGTTATAGTTTCAAACTAATTTAGATTTAAATTACAAATCAGTTATTAATTACAGGTAAAATTTAACTGTAAATCAGATATATAAACAATTACGTTTGAGAGCTAATAATATGTTTAAAGATAACGGTATAAAAAATTATATTCAAGATCTAATCATGTGCCTTCTAATCCGACAAACCGCTTGACAACTGAATGAAAGCGAATTTCCGCCGAGATAATGGGAAAACTCAGTACTTTAAAAATGATAAGGTAATAAACGATAAAAATGGTTATTGCATCTATATTCATAAATATAATAAAAAAATCAGATGTGAAATCTGGTCATAAACATTTACCCCAAGTTAAACAAATAAAATAAAGGAAACTAGGCGTAGATAAATACTTTAGCCCAGAACCTACTTGGCTCTCTACTGCAAACTTAGAAAAAGGAAATTAAAAATTTAAATGTGATTTATCTGTAATCAAGCAGACAAGCAACCAATCTGGGCCAATGAATAATGAAAGACCAGCGAGTGAGTTTAATATATATATGTTATATGAGAAGTGCACTAACCTACAATTTACACGTTAAAGTTACCATAGGTGCTTGAACCGTAATTGACTTCACACAAGTATCATATTACAACTTCCTAGAATTCTTAGAAATCACGTAGACGCTTTGTTCACATGAAAACTGATGACATAGCGTCAGCATTTTTACGTTATAAATGTAACCGAAAACAATTCTCAGTGTTCATTATCTTCATATAACTTCATACCTATAATATTGTCTTTGTAACTTAAACATATGAATTTTTGTAATAAATATTTTTTTTAAAAAGTGAATTTAGTGAAACCAAATCTAAAAGTGGCGCAGTCAGTAGGATATTCCAGACGTAATTAGAACAAGAAACAGTCTAAGTAATTACGGTGGTTTCCTAACCTTCGCGGATACAAAGAACCTACTTGGACACCAACTACCGAGCTCAACAAGGGAACAAGCAGCGGCTAACCAGTGTTCAGTGACGGATAGAACAAGTCCTATGATAAGAATAATCACGTAAGCGTTTAAAAAGAGTTACAATATTTAATAATTGTTGAACAAACAGTTCTATCATTTTTCCTATTTTAAATGAACCATCCTAAATATTTACCCAAGAACGAATTTTGAAATTTTATTTTGATAGTTTAAGATATTCTAAATATTTATTTACGTTTATACCTTTATTTAATTTATACTTATTTTAGAACCAGTAACAAAAATTTATTTCTCATATTTTTCTTCATTTTAATTACAATCGCAATTATTTACTTCGCTTTTCCCAAGCTTTGTATTTTCCTAATATTGCACAATCTTGAGTAAAATTACAAAATGCCAGAAACTAGAGCTGTAGCACAAAATGTAGAGCCCTACAAGCTCTCAGAAATTTTCGCCATTATTCCCGAATACGATGGGAACCCAATATTTTTAAACACATTTATCTGCTCTTGCAATACCGCATATAATATGGCATCTGATAATCAACAAGTTCTGTTAATTCTCCACATTAAGAATAAGCTCCGTGGACGAGCGGCTGAACTAGTTAATTCACGTAACCCCAGCCATTTAGCAGATATTCAAAGTCTATTAGAAATCCATTTTGGAGATCCAAGGGATCTCTCCGCCCTTATTCAACATCTACAAAGAATGAGGCAATTACCCAACGAATCTCCATTGACATTTTCAGCTAGGCTTCAAACACATCAAGCAAAAATGTTATCAGCTGTCAATAAACAAAATTTAACTGTAAAGGAGAAACAGGCCCAGATTGACTTAATTGAGTCAATGGCTCTAACTAGCCTACTTACGGGTCTAGAGCCGAAAATTGGCCAAATTGTGCGAGCCAGTGATCCCAGAGATATCCTGACCGCCATTTCCCGTATTAAAAGAGAATTACAGCTGTCCAATCTGGAAACTCAAAAATTCTCAGTCAACCGAAATGCACCCCAACAGACTCGTAAACCGAATAATGGTCCACCCCCAAAACAATGTTCGTTTTGCAAAAGAATAGGACATTTCAGCAGCGAATGCCTCATCAGAATGAGACAATCCCAGACTAACCAAAATTCTCACTCAAATTACTCGGGCCATCGCCCATATTATCCGAATCAGCCCGCTAATCAACCTACGAATTTTAATAATAGGCCTCAGTTTTCTCACCAACAACAACAACCCTCAACAAGTAGACCAACCCCAACTTCTAGTAATTTGAGACCAAATCCGAGTTTTTTCAAACAACAACAGAAAACTCATCACTTAAACAACGAACAATTCGATCCGTATGAACATAACTATGATTTTTCTTACAATGAGCAACAGAACTTTCAAAGACCAACTGAATACAAAACCGTATCAGACTATTATTACCCTGATACACAAAAACACGACAAATTCGAACATCATTCCAGCGAAAATGTTTGTAATGATAATTATAACCAACAATATGATGAATATTACTATAGCGAACAGTTTTCTTCCCGACAAAATTTTCAGACTACCCCGGTAGAAACAAAACCTCCCGATCACGAGATCTCCGATATTCAAACACAAATTCAAACGATGAACTTGGACGATTTCAATCCAAACCTACACTTTCCCGAACAGAATTTTCTGTAAGGCCACTTCTTTCGGTCAATTCGAAAAACCTTTACTACATCACCGACTCTTCCAATACATACAAACTGCTTATTGACACCGGAGCAGGACTGTCAATATTTAAGCCCGAAACTTGCCAACGATTTAAACAACGATTTCCCGAAAACGTAGTCATCCAAGGAATCACTGATCAAAAAATCTTAATAAACGAATCCACCCTTGTACCTTTCAACGTCGCCGACCCACACAAGGTATATATTTGCAACATCGACATTGAATTCGACGGATTACCTCTCTACAAAGTTACGGATGATACGGTCATGCGTACTCAGAACCCTTCAACTTTCAATAACTGCATCCCTGTTAATACAATCTCTATAGAACCCCGAACAGAACAAATATGTAAATTAAAATGTAACCTCACTAATACGGAGGCTTTCCTATCATCCGCCGAAATAGAAAAAGTTTATCTTCCCCGTGCCCTTGTTAAAATTAATGAAAAAGGCGAATTTCTTACTTCAGTTTTAAATGCAAATGCTATTCCCAAAACTGTTAATTTCGACAATTTGGAACTCGAACCGATAACCAATTTTTCCGTAAACATTCTTTCCGAAAATTACTCACAAAACTTAACCCAGCCTGATAGACAAACTACAATTATGGAACAACTTCGTTTAGAACATCTGAACGATGAGGAAGCCGAACTTATTTCTCAACTTTGCCTCGAATATTCCGACATATTCTATTTAGAAGGTGACCAACTGACCTTCACAAACGAAATTAAACATTCAATAGACACTAATAACGCGAAACCCTCTTTCACAAAGTCATATCGGTACCCACAAATACACAAACAAGAGGTAAAAAGTCAGATATCGAAGATGCTTGACCAAGGCATTATACGTCCGTCTAATTCGCCATGGTCATCCCCAGTTTGGGTAGTTCCCAAAAAACTAGACGTATCTGGTACCCAAAAATGGCGTGTCGTCGTCGATTATCGTAAACTAAATGAACTTACTGTTGACGACAAATACCCCCTACCGAACATTTCGGATTTACTTGACCAACTTGGCAAATGCCAATACTTCACCACTCTCGACTTAGCTTCAGGGTTTCACCAAATCGAAATCGATATAAAAGACATCCAAAAAACAGCATTCACAGTTGATAATGGTCATTTTGAATTCGTTAGAATGCCCTTCTATCTTAAAAACGCTCCATCCACCTTCCAAAGGGTAATGGATAATATTCTTTTAGGTGTTCAAAACGAGAGATGTTTAGTCTATATGGACGACATAATCGTTTATTCTCCGACTATACATGAGCACATAGCCCGACTTTTTGAAGTTTTCAAACGATTGCGAAAAGCTAATCTAAAGATCCAACCCGACAAATGCGAGTTTCTTCGCAAAGAGGTCGCGTATCTTGGCCACCTTATAACTCCCGAAGGCGTGAAGCCTAACCCCTCAAAGGTAGATTGTATCTTAAATTTTCCCCAACCAAAAAACCCAAAAGATATCAAGTCCTTCTTAGGGTTAGCTGGTTATTACAGGCGATTCATCCCCAATTTCGCCAAGATTTCGAAAACTTTGACAAAATTACTTCAAAAAGACATACCTTTCCAGTTCGATTCAGAATGCGTCAAATCTTTTGACGAATTAAAAAGAGCCCTTACTTCTACCACCATACTCATATACCCTAATTTTGAAGAGCCATTTATTCTTACTACCGACGCCAGTTCATTTGCTATCGGCGCAGTGCTCTCTCAAGGCCCCGTAGGTAAAGATTTACCCATAGCCTATGCCTCCAGAACTCTCTGCAATGCTGAAACTAAGTATTCAACCATAGAACGAGAACTCCTTGCAATAGTGTGGGCGGTTAAACACTTTCGTCCGATAATTTTTGGCCGTAAGTTTTTACTTCTGACCGATCACCGCCCGTTAACTTGGCTGTTTTCTATAAAGGATCCTGGAAGTAGACTTGCAAGATGGCGCCTTAAGCTCGAGGAGTACGACTATCAAATAATTTACAAACCCGGCAAAGTAAATAAAAATGCCGACGCTCTCTCTCGCATTAAAGTTAACAACTTTAATGAATACATATCATTTCAAGCAAACAATCACCTAACACCATTTACAGTACTCCCAACAAACGAAACTGACGATGACTCACAAGAACCCCAGACAAGAAGTCCCATTAATCTCCAACAAATCTCTGAAGAATTTAGAACTTTTGTCGAGCGATATCAAACCGTCTCGCTCATAGATTACGACAAAATTCAATTTTCTAATTGCCAACTCTTAGACCGAGAAAACAAAAACATCCTAGTATTTCCCCAAGGCTCTCTCATGAAAGATTTTCACCATGACATCATCGAAGACATTTTCGAGGAAAATGCTGATTTCCGTACCCCTAGAGTAAATGTCTTTGCTAGCAAAAGTGTCAGAAAAAGACGTTATTACATCGTTCCTCTCCCTTCTGACCCAGAAGTAGTCAACGAAATTCTTTTCGCATCTTTGTATAATAGTAGAGATGTGTTCACTGAAAACCAAGTATTCTGTGTTGAGAATAACATTGAACTGCCCACTTTGGAAATGCTTTCGTTTATCTTTTCCGAAATCGATATCAAATGGAAAGTTTGCCAAAATATCGTCCAAACGGTTGAGAAAGACCAAATACCTATCATTCTCGACCAATTCCATAACGTCAAAAATAATATACACCGAGGTATCAATGAAACTATTCGCAGAATAAAAGAAAAATACAATTGGCAAGGACTGACTAAGGACGTTGACAATTTTATGAAAAACTGTCAAACTTGCCAGAGAGCAAAAGTTTACCGGAAAAATCTCGACAGCCCACTTGTCATTACTGAAACCCCACGGACACCCTTTGAACGTGACAACATCGATATCCTAGAAGTCCCAACAAAAAACTACGCATTGACTATCAGGGACGAACTAACAAAATTCTCTCAGGCCTACCCCATAACTGACAAATCCGCAAAAACCGTTGTTAGTACTTTACTACTATATTTCCAACACTTCGGTACCCCATTACGGATACACTGTGATTATGGCAGGGAATTCGACAACGCTCTGATGAGAGATTTGTGTAAGCTATTTGATATCAAACTGTCCTATTCTAGTGTGGGACATCCCCAGTCGAATGGTTCATTAGAACGATTCCACTCGACCTTACTAGACATGATTAGAATCCACAAATTGGAAAATCCCGACGAACACCCCTTCAACATCCTTCCTTATGCAATCATCGCATACAACAACTCCGCAAACAAAACTCACGGATTCACTCCTTACGAACTTGTTTACGGACATACTTCGAGTAGGACTCCCGAAACTCTATACAACCAACAATCATTGATAACTAAATACATCCGAGATCTCAACAACCGTATCACACACTATTATAAAATCGCTCGTGAAAGAACAGAAGTTCAGAAGCACAAAGCGAAAGCCCGATTCGATAAACATGTTTCCGAAAATCTCCCGAATTATCAAATAGACGATAAAGTCTATATCAAGGAATCCCAAATCAAGGACAAACTCCAAAATAAATTCAATGGTCCTTTCGAAATCCTGGAGATTCACAAAAATTCCGCGACATTACTAAATCCAAAAACCAAACAAAAAACTAAATTAAATTTCGACAGGATGAAACCCTTCTCAGAAAGTTAATTTCTGTTTCAGGTTGTGCCTGCTGTTCGGATCAGCAGTAGCCCAATATCAAGTCGAACCTATAAATAACACATTAGGGATATACTACCACAACGAAGCCCAAATAACCGTTTCTAACAATAAATGGACACTCTTGGTCCACAAAAATATTTCGGCCCTCGAACACGTTTTCACGACAAATAATAGACTTTTACAAACACTTATCGAAACTGTTAACTATAAATCTTTCGCAATGAATTACTTCCGCTCAGATGTACAAACTCATATAAATCTCCTAAACCAAATATCCACCACAATTAAGGACAAATTTATCGAAATAAATATGGACACCAAAAGACCAAAACGCGGCATACTTGATGGCGCAGGTACTCTTTTCAAAGCAATTACCGGAAACTTAGACGCGGATGACGGTAAATATTTTACTGATAGTATCACTAGGCTCAATCAAGGTCAATTACAAATAGAAAATTTACTCAAAAACCAAATCAGTGTAACTACCTCTGTCATTAAAAACTTCAACGAGACCGTCCAAAAACTGCAAATTGACGAAAAACTCTTTAACAGCAATATGAAAAAACTAGAAACCACAATCGGAAAAATTAACGATAAAGTCGGCTACATCGAAACGAAACTTATGTTGCTCGAATTATGCAAGAAACTAATGGAGAATTACCTTTACTTGGAAGATAGCCTAAATGATGTGCTAAATTCAATTACTTTCGCGCGTCTTAAAATCATACATACATCTATCTTAACGCCCGAACATCTCATTACGGCATTGCAAGAAATATCACAAAACCTAATAAAAAACAATCTTCCACTACCAATAAAATACTCAAGCATTGGACAATACTTGGAAATTATCGAGTTAGAAACTTTCCAAACAAACTCTGATCTTATTTTTGTCTTAAGAATTCCATTAGTAGAACAACAACCATACACCCTTTTCCGGTTATACCCTATCCCAATTTACGATGACAGAACTGGATTACATCACCTTTTGTCTTTTACTCAAAAGTACCTCGCGAAAAACGCAGACTCTTTAATGTTTATTTCAATCAAGGACTTGAGCGCGTGTAAACCGCTTGCTATCGGAAGAAAATTGTGTCCCGACCTATACGCCTATCCTATAGACTCTAACGCACCGTGCGAGGTGCAACTTCTGAAAAGTATTCAAAATGTGCCGGACAATTGCAGGAGTGCAGTAATTTTTAGTCAGGGTTACAGTGTCCAAAAACTTGAACAAAATATGTGGCTTGTCGTGACCTCCGAACCTTTACGTGTTGTGGTGAGTTGCAATCAAAAGAACTCAACTACTTTAACTCTAGTGCGCAACTCCATTCTAAAACTTCAATCGGAGTGTAGTGCCTTTGTAGGTGTTACTAAGTTCCAGGCTGAGTCTGGAAAAGAAACAGCCCTTTCCGAAGTCTATCACACAGTTACAGTACCTTACAACTGTTGCGATACAGTTCCAGAAAAGGTACAAATTCCCGAGCTGAAACCCTTCGACATAAGCAGCATCAACGTGGAGGAACTGGACGTTGCGAACCATTAGTTAGAACATTACTCCAGAGACCTAGATGGTCTTATAAATCAGCCTTTCCTAACCAAGAACATCTCTTGGTTTACGTATACGACAATAGCTGTCGTCATGATCATTTTAGCGATCATGATTTTCTACATCATCAAAAAGAAAATTGAAGAGCTCCCAAAAGCCCAAGAAAATACCGACCAACCGACGACGCCTTCATCGTCTCTAAGAATGCTGCCTAAACTAAGGCCAGTATTAAAACCAAACCCGATCACAGAGACAACTGTATAAACATTTCATTTATAACAATGTATTTTTTTGTATGTTTACCCATATTTTATGTATTACCCTTTTTATTTTATTTACTAACCATTTATCGTTGTTATATTATATAAGTTTGATTTTTGACTTATTATTGACACTAACATATTTTATACTAACAATTTTAATTTCATTTTCGAATTACCTTTGTAATGTTAATACTACCATTTGATATTCCTAGCGATATTTTGTTATTTACAGATGTTTCATTCTTATTAAAAAGTTGATGTAAAGCATCAACTTTTCATGTATAAGGGGAGTTGTTATATGAGAAGTGCACTAACTTACAATTTACACGTTAAAGTTACCATAGGTGCTTGAACCGTAATTGACTTCACACAAGTATCATATTACAACTTCCTAGAATTCTTAGAAATAACGTAGACGCTTTGTTCACATGAAAACTGATGACATAGCGTCAGCATTTTTACGTTATAAATGTAACCGAAAACAATTCTCAGTGTTCATTATCTTCATATAACTTCATACCTATAATATTGTCTTTGTAACTTAAACATATGAATTTTTGTAATAAATATATTTTTTTAAAAAGTGAATTTAGTGAAACCAAATCTAATATATATATATATATATATATATATATATATATATATATATATATACTGGTATATCTGTATATAAATCAAATCCAATAAAATAGAAATATATATGAAATACTGAACAAAATAAAAAAAATAGAAATTTTTTAGCCACTCACATGATCATCTTTAGTCGCAGTCCAACCCAGTTGGGAAGCTTCGTCAGCTCCTAAATTTAGGCTCACAGGAGATTTCGTCTGGTGGATCAATTTGTCTTTTCCTGAATCTTGGTAGATATCGTCGATCAAACTCTCCAGATTCACCAATACCTAAAAATGCAAAAGAGGCCGGCAATAATTGTTCCTTTTTTCCTTAATTTTTTTTGATCACGATACGTGTCAAGCAACAAACGATTTATCGTTGCAATAAAACGCGGTATATCGATAATAAGATGAATATGAAACCAGATTCACCCAAAATTTCTTTCCAAAATTATTAATAGATACGAAGTATGAACTATAGCCGATAAAAAAACTATAACAAACTACATTCGATAAATCAAACTATAACGATAAGCTGAATCTGCTTAATTACAATCAAAGATACGGTAATAAGGAAAACGATAAATTAAGCAAATTCTAGCAGATAAATCTAGCTAAATCCTAGGAACAGAGTTGGACTTGGAATATTTTCCAATCGAATTAACTGTTATTTAGCAATTAAAAGTGAAGAAGCGATTGCGTAAGCGACTAAAATAGGAGTATTTACTTACGTGTTTATTTATTCAGGGAAAGACACTGGTTTATTACGGTAGAACTCAGTTCAGAAAACGATATAATTAGAAAAGTGATTTGAAAAATAAAAAAAGTAATTTATTAATGCAATAAATATGAGTATACATCAATGTAACAGGAGAACGGCAATTCACCCGTTACATGGTATTGATTAACTCGACAGGAACTTGTTGCCAGTTTTCTAAGTTTGTCTGCATCGATAGGATTGATATGATGAAGTCTAAATTTTCGCGTGTGGGCACCAGGCGCTATGTTTGGCACAGGTAGTTGGGGTTGATTTCTTGGCATGGATCTTCTTGATATTGATATTGGTTATTACTCAATATGAGGAAAGGTTGAGGAGGAATAATTATGGTGTTATTGATATTCGGAATCGAATTTAAGTGATAATGATTAAAAACTTCATTCTAGTGGAAATTCTAAAAAAAAATATTAATTTATCTTCAGTGTAAAGAATATTTGTTTTTACAATTTTGTAATATTCAAAATAATTGTTTGTATCAAATAATATTTGTGAATGGCTGTGAATTTCAGAAAGAATGTTTATTAAATGTTTAAGTGTTTCTGGTGAAATAATGCTATGATGCAAAGTGTTTAGATTAGCGAAACTTATACTCGTAGCATTTTCGATTTCAGTTAGAAAATTAAGTATTGAATCTAAATTAAGTTTTACATGATTTAAGATTTCTCGAATTTCAAAATAATGTTCATAATCGAATTTTGTTTCATTTAGAGCAATTCGTGATTCCTCAACTTTATTAGAAATTAATTTTTGATTTTGTTGTAACTGACGTAATTGTTTCATTTATACCATAGACCAATTTATTATTTAGAGAAATTTGTTTATTTACCTTTCTAATAATCTGGTTTTGATTATTTTCTAAGTGTGAAATGCTATTATAGATTTCCTTAGCGTCTTCTTGATCCATGTTTCCAGTGATAGATTTGATAATGCTCTACCTAAGGGATTCAATAAGCCTCTTTTGAGTCTTTGATTGGGGAAAATTGAATTTAATTTTTTATTTACATTGTCAATTTCAAATTTCAGATGTTAGTACCTAGTATAAAGTTCCATTTTATAATTAAGGGTAGTTTGGTTTATTAAATTACCAATGTGTTCATATTCACGAGTAATATTAAACATTTGGGGATATAATGAAGGAAAGAGTGAGAACCAATTTCTTTTTTCGTTAAGTTAACTTTTTTTTGTCAGAGCATTTTTGGTTAATATTTTTATAAAGTTCTTTATGTTCATTTATTTGATTATTGATCGATTGTATCGAATTATCGATTTCGATAGGGTCTTTTAGTTCAAGATGTCCAAATAAAAGATCAGTTGGTTTTTGATTTGTAGTTGAATATATTGAGTTGTTGTAGACTGTTATAGCGTAGATTAATTTTTCGAAAGAAGTTAGTTGTGCTTTCGAAAGTGAAAGAGTGCGTAAATGTTCTAAAATTGTAGAATGAAATCTTTCAATAATAGAATTACTGTTTGGGTTTAAGGCTTAAGTATAATGCCAATTAATTTTGTAACGTTTTGAAAATTCTTTTATTAAATGATACGTGAATTCTGTTCCGTTATCAGAAATTATATTTTCAGGAATTTTATAAGAAGAAATAAATTGTAACAAATTTTCATTTTGCAATCTACATCAATAAATCTAAAGCCATTGACAACGAAGTCAGAATAGACTTTAAAACGTTTGGTATTCCTGCAATATACGTCGTTTTATTTCTATTGTGGTTGTTATTGCCCCAAAAAACATAAAAGTAAAGATTGATAAATATGAAAAGCTGATAATCTTGGTAAAATGTAAGCTTGTCCGAATTTGGAAAAATTATCACGTATTGTGGGTGCAATGACATTATAAAATTTAAATGTGTCTACATGTAAGGTTTCGAAGGGTTTTTTCGTTGAAGGTGTTAATTGTAATTTGTTAAGTGGTGGGTGTCTTTCATATTTTACCTGCTGGCAAATATGGCAGTTATTTATGAAGTTTTTCACATCATCAATTAATTTTGGCCATTAACGTTTCAGTTTCAGTCCATTGATAGTATCATGAATTCCTCTATGGTTAGTGATTCTTTCATATTGTGAGTATATTATTTTTTGTTGTCTAGTTACTTTAGTTATGTCAGAAAGTATTTTATTTGGTTTTAATAACTTAAAAGCTGAGTTTTTGAAAATGCGCGGTACAAATCTACACATGTTTTTCTAAAAGTTCGTCATTGTCATCATTTTGAAAGTAAAATCCATATTGTCGTTTAGGAACGCCATATTCTTTTAGAAATTTGATACATGCTTGTTGGAAATTTTCGGGAGTTACATAAATTTGACATCGAGTACGTAGTACTGGATTTTCAGAAATTTTCTTTCTTACTGTTCTACAATTTGGATCGGTTTTTATGATCATAATTTGATTTTGACAATAATTTAAAGTTTTTTCTGTGATGTCATTTGTTAAAATTGGATCTTCGTTGCTTGTGTGAACAGTTTGATTTCCGTCTTGTTCTTCTTCTTCTGGATCTACTTCCGGGACAAGTGAGAGTCTTTCTTGATTTTCTTCATTTTCTTCTGAATTTTGGGAAGTTGCTTCGGGATTTTCCATTATATTTCTATTAAATTCGTCCATGTATTCAAAAATAGGTAGAACACTTGAGGAAGTGTCTGTTGGATAAATTTCTGCTCTTGATAATGCGTCTGCGTTGGTGTTTAACTTGCCTTTTTTATAAATGATTTCATAATAAAACTCTTCTAATTTCAATCGTCATCTTACTAGTCTGGAATTTGGTTGTTTAACATTCATTATCCATTGTAAAGGTTTGTGATCCGTGACTAATTCTGTTTTTCTTCCTCCTATGTAACATTTGAGTAAGAAGTTGCCTAAACTATGGCTAGTAGCTCCTACACAATTGTTGAGTATTTTTTTTCTGCATCATTTAAACTCCTGGATGCGTATGCGATGGCATTATCCTTGCGATAGTATAGCTCCAATTGCTACGTTGCTAGCGTCGGTGGTTAATATAAATTCTTTACTAAAGTCTGGTCGTATAAGTATTGGATCATTAGTTACAAGTTTTTTACAGTCCTCAAAAGTTTTTATATAAATAGGGTAATTGATGTCAATTTTTGCTCCTTTCTTTAAACAACTCGTAAATGGTTTAGTTATTTTTGCGAAGTTATTAATAAATTTTCTGTAATACCCTAGGAGTCCAAGGAAACTTTTTATTTCTCTAGTTGTTTTAGGTATTGGATAATTTAGGATTGCTTTTATTTTATCTGGATTCGGTTTGATACCTTCTGGCGTTATTATGTGGCCTAGAAATGCTACTTCTTTTTTGAGAAATTCGTATTTATCTAATTGTACCTTGAGATTATGTTCACGAAATTTTTGAAAAATTTTCTTTAAGTTGACTAAATGTTCTTGAAGAGAAGTTGAAAATATAATTACGTCTTCAATGTAAACTAAACAAATGTTAATAAGGCATTCTTTTAATACATTGTCCATCACACGCTGAAAAGTCGCGGCGGCGTTTTTCCATCCGAAAGGCATTCTTAAGTGTTCATAGTGTCCATTCTCTACGTTAAAAGCTGTTTTTTTATATCATCTGGATGCATTTCTACTTGATGAAAACCACTTGCTAGTGGTGAAATATTGACTTCTTCCTAATTTATCTTCTATGTCCGATATATTGGGAATAGGGTATCGATCATCGATTGTTTTTTCGTCAATCTTCCGATAGTCAACTACTATTCTCCATTTTTTCTTTCCAGAAGCGTCAGCTTTCTTGGGCACTACCCAAATAGGTGAAGACCACGGTGAATCGCTTGGCATAATTATTTCTTGTATTAGTTTTTACAAAGTTTTTCAAGGTGAAATTTTTCTTCAGGGTTGAGATGGTCCGTTCGAAGTAAATTTGTGACGTTGTTTTGATAGCCAATAAATGAGGGTTCAATTTGAACATGATAAAATTCAAAGTCATTTTCTGTTATAGACGACCTGTCAGAGAGCTCCTGAACATTTCATTTACAAATGCTTGAATTGAGAGAACTGGTCCTATACTAGGTCGCCAGACCTGACTCCCTTTGATTTTTTTTTGTATATGGAGGGGCCAAGCAACTCGTTTATGAGAGAGAACTATAAAACAAAGAGCAGCTAAGAGAAAGAATACATGTTGCTTTTGAAATAATATGGGATGAGACGCGACTATAGACTACCACTGTAGGAGTCAGAAAAAGGTATGGCGATTGCATCCGCAGCGGTAGAATATTGCAACTTGATGTATGTTTTATTTTTTGTATTTCTAAACTTGTAAGTTACAATCTGAAATTTTATTATGATACTGATTACTTTCCAATATGTGTGATATATCGTTGGAAAAAGGTTGAAGTACAGAAATTTTTATAAGCATTCGAAGTTCTTGATGTGCTTCTATTTTTTTTTGTAATCTGATAAAGTGTTTAACTTTTTTATGGAATCTCTCCATTTGTGGACTCATATCATTTTTTCAACCAATTATTTATGTCAAATATCAAATGCAGATAAGCAAACAAACAGCATAGATTAGATTTGTTTATGTGGTGAAGGTGCAGTATAAAATAAAAAAGTTACAATAGTTTAAATGTAAAAATTTTAGTATTAAGAAAAACAAAAAAAAAACAAAAACCGTAAGATATCTAGATGTTATATGGGCTACATAATATAGCACATGAGCCCACCTATCTGCCCCCAAGTTTGGCGAACTTTCTACAAAACACCGTTTATATATATGTGGGGGTAATAAATCACAAATTTAGGATCTTAGTAGAGTATTTCGGGATAAATAACTTTTGGAAACTTAATTTTTCCACTTAAAAAGTACAATTTAAATTTCATATGTTAATAACTTACGGTCAAGATTTCGACAAAACCAACGATCCAAACAAGCTCAAATTCATAGTACAACACAAAGATGGAACTCGGAATCGAAATATTGCATTGTTGAATTCCAACAATCAAAGAGTTTATAAAATTTTAACAAACATGAAATGACTAGTGGGAAAATGATCAGAGAACAGCAAATTATAAAATCGCGGATTTTAAGGAAAGGATAAGGTATTATACAAAATTGAGTAGATAGGGAATAAAATATTTTATCGCGAAAAGAATTTCGACATCAAGGAGAATCAGAAAAATCTAGTTTACAGAGATTTCAAATCGGGAATAAAATATTGAAAAAAAAGGATTATTATACAGAAAAACAGGATTTGAAATATGCGAATTTAAAATGTTAAAAATAGTTAGTTCTATGTCAAAATTAAAAAAGCATAAAAAGAAGATCAAACATCATTGAATGGAGAGTCTAAATTTGACAATGTAGCAGGAAACATTGTTGGTGATTTTAAAGTGACAGTTATAAAAGTCAAAAAAAATTTGAGAGTGCAAAATGTTTTTAAAAGAAATTGTAAATTCAAATGGAAACAGTCACATCTCAAGAGCAATAGAAGTAGACAGTGCAAAAAAGTAAATGGGAATGCACTAAAATTATTTATTTATTTATTTATTTACAAAACAGGGGACACACACAGATTACACATCCAAAATAGTGTCCTCGAAATACAAATTTAGAACGAAGATCAGTGGAAATTAGCACAGTAATGATTAATTAAATATGATCGAAAAACAATTATTAATCTACGCCCAGAAATAAAATCTTAAAATGATTTTTGACTACTCAAAGATATTGAAATCATCGCAATATGTATTAACAGTTCTTATCATTCTACAGACAGGTGCATTCATACCTGAATTGGCATTGCGAAAAGGCTTAAGATAAGTATCCTTAGATCTTAGGTTTCTTTATGGTAAATGTAAATTTAACTTTGGTATAATATCAGTACAATCTAGTGTTTTAGTAACAATTTTGTAAAAAAGTAGTAAATCGGCAAGTTTTCTGCGTTTCGTAAGAGTGAGAATTGAAAATCTTCTCAAGATACCAGAGTAATTTCTGTTCATGATAGTCACGTTTGCCTTAAATGCCAAACATTTTAAGAACTTATTTTGTATACTTTCAAGTCTGGTTTCATAAGTAACATATTGTGGGTTCCAAACCACAGAGGCAAAATTGATGCGACTCTGTATAAAAGCATTGTACAATATTAGAAAAGTTTGTTAAATTTCCTGCAGTTTCTTAATACAAACCCCAGCAGCCGATTACAGTGATTAACAATTTTTTCAACATTTAAGTTAAAAGTCATTTTAGAGTCCATTATCACACCTAAGTCGCGAATTTCACAAACATTTTTTAACTTGTTGTTCTTAATGATATACTGATTCTCAAATACATTTTTATTTCTCGTGAATGATATCGAGACACATTTATCAAAATTTAAAAACAAATTGTTGTTGTTGCAAACCTATTCAAATCAGACTGAACCCTCTGACAATGATTTTCGTCACTAATGGTGCTGAATATTTTTAAATCATCGGCGTAAAGTAGGAATGTTGAATTATGAAAGCAACTATCAATATTATTTAGATAAATAATGAAAAATATATATAGGAAAAGATTTAGAACAATAACCATACCAACCTCTGCAAGGAGCCATATCAGCATTATATGGTTGATTTTATCGAATGCCTTGCTGAAGTCGGTATATATGGCATCAACCTGTACACGATTGTCCATAGATTCCAGAACAAAATCAGTAAAAGTTACCAGATTTGTCTCTATTGACCTGCAAGGATAAAAACCATGTTGCTGTTTTATGAGGATATTTTTAGTAGCGTCTAAAATGTGCCTATGAATAATTTTTTCAAACAATTTACCAAAGATAGAAAGTTCGCTGATCGGTCTGTAATTTTTTATATTATGTTTATCACCGCTGTTTAAAAGTGGTGTAATATATGAGAATTTCCATTTAGTTGGGAAACATGCATTTTTGATAGATGTATTAAAAATTAAATGAAGTGGTATTATCAAATTATCTTTGCACTGTTTTATAAAAAATGCAGGTATATTATCAGGACCTGGAGATTTATTGCAATCAAAATTATTAATGACTTCTTGAATTTGGTATTCTTTGATGACTAAAGGTTCATTCGGATTATTGTTCGTAAATGCAATATTTTGATCCCTCAGGTCAGAGACATAAACAGTTTGAAAATAATCTGAAAAGAGCTCACATATATCGACACCATTATTCGCAGATCTATCACTATAGTTCATTGTTCGGGGAGTACTACTGCCATTTTTCCGGTTGGTTTTAATAAAATTCCAGAAATTATTAGAACTATTAATTATTTCTATTTCAATATTATTTAAGTAATTATTATAATCCCTTTGCATTAATTGTTTTGACAATTTGCGATAATTAGAAAATATATGATATTGAAACTCTATACCATAAACTTTATATTTTTTATGAGCTTTTCTTTTATTTAAAATGGACTTAATTTTGTCTACTTTAAAGTATGCTGGAAAAGCGCCTTTTACCGAACAATGAGGTGTGAATTTATCAATAATTTGAGATAGTGTGGCGTAATTTTATCTACCATATCATTTACATTTTTCAGACCAAGAAATGATAAATAGCATTTTGTTAATATGATCGTAGTTAGCTTTCTTGAAATTATATATTTTCATTTGCTTTGAGTTTAATGTTTTAAGTTTAATTTGTTCAAAAGATATGTCCAAAGCTGGATGATGAAGATCTTCTGGAACGATGGGGTCAATACTATGCGTAATGCTATTTATACTAATATTATTACAAAATACTAAGTCTAGTAGCCTATTATTGACATTTCGTATATTGTTGAACTGCATTAATCCTAAGAAAGAGCACATGTCAATCATTTCAGAAAATTTATGATCTACATTAATTGGTTCAAGGTATAGCTCTTTATCAGGATGGACCCATTTGGTTGTTGAGTAATTAAAATCGCCTAAAACAACAGTGTGATTGTCGAATATACTTTGATTAACTCTCAGTTTAGACAAAAAAAGAATAATATCCGGACACATCTCCAGGAGGCAGATATAAACAACATATAAAAAAATTTTTTACCACTAATATTTTCCATTGAGATCCATAGGTCTTCGTCAGATTGCAAATTGACATATTATATAGCATGCAAATTATTATTAACGGCAATAAGAACACCAACACCATCAAGCTTTAAAGATGCACTACTACTTCGATCGCGTCTAAAAACTTCAAAGTTACTGTTAAACACTTCACCAGAGGAAACACTGTGGTTAAGCCATGTTTCGGTTAGACAAATGATGTTATGCTGACAAACAGATGTGTTGTTATAGAATTCATTTATTTTGGAACGAATTTCTCTACAATTTTGGTAGTAAATGTTTAATTTGAGAGCCATTTTAAAGAAAAAAGTTATAAGTAACAATTATTATAGAACGTATAGATGTTTATTGCAGCTTACCGATCATATCTATGTTTTTTAGATGTATAACATAGACTACAGGCCCATGTTAAAAAAATGATGGGTCATTTGAACCACCAGATGACCTATGTAGAACGATAAAGAGCATAAAATAATAAGATTCAGTATTATGCCGTCACTTGTAAGCTGTCCAACTGAGTGCAGGTGAGAATTCAAAAGTACAGGTAGAGTGAGTATATTTTGGTCATATATTTTTGTACGGCATTCTTACCATCGATAGATCCATGAAAAATAATAAGACAACGCGTAGTGCCGTAAAAAAATGGTGCGCCAAAAAGTCGGAATTTTTTTTTGATTTTCCGACAATTTCCAGGGTGAATTTGGTCATTTAATTTTGTACGGCATCAGTTTCATACTATTTCAATACTGCTTCTAATACAATATTCCGCAACGCCGTACAAAAATCATGCGACAAGGGGAAAAAAACCGAGGATTGCAACCCCCTCTCTTTCCGTGGTCCAGGGGGTGATTTGACACATCAAATTAATTTATTTCGAAAGTATGTTATGCATAGATAATATTTTTTCATATGCCGTACATTTTCGTTGGTTCAAAGGGGAAAAAAATGAAAAAGAAAAAATCAAAAAGAAAAAATCCATATTACGAAAAGTAAGGCATTTAGATACTTTATTTGTACTAATTTTCATAGTCTTTTCGTGATTCTAGGTTTCTAGTTAGAAACTATGTTAAATATGGGTTTGTATACTATCGATTCTGATAACAACTCAGCGGCTGTTTCCGATACTGAATAATTTATATAAAAACCATATTTTGTATTATCATCATCATTAAATATATATTAAATATATGGAATTTTTCTAAAAAATAATTGTTTTATTTATTCACATCATTACAATGAAACAAATCAATTATATATATATATGTATCAATAATGTTCGAAGTATATAGTAAACCAAAAAGTATACAAAACTGTTGATACTGTGATTGACAGTTTCAATTTTTGGATATAATATACACACCGTTTCACTTCAGTTAGACGTCATAGTGATTTTATCATATTATCAATTGTTCTCTTCAAAAATATGTTACTGCCGTACTGTATCAGATGGCCATAAAGTACCCTTAAAATGGTAGCGTCATTTTCATCAGCCTAAAAGATATGGTCTGCATTAAAATGTACGGCATCATTTTTTTCTAATTTATTTATGTTAATACTATTTAAAACATGGGATACAATGTAGAAAACTGCTATATTTCATTAATCTATGATATTTAAATTTCTTCAATAATTTGAAAAATTTCAGTTTTTGTATTTCTCTATATTTTTTTTTACAATATCATGTTAAAAAAAAAGTTCCCGTACAGGATCAAATGATTTTACACCTTTATAAATAAGAATATGATGAAATTAAGATAATTCTTGATATATATTCAAATGAACAATCATTTTTTGACGGCATTATTTTTAATAGTACTTTTAAGTGCTAGATAATGTTTTGGAACCAAAGCCGTACTTTTTCAAATCACCCCCTGGACCACGGAAAGAGAGGAGGTTGCAACCCTCGGTTTTTTCCCCTTGTCGCATGATTTTTGTATGGCGTTGCGGAATATTGTATTAGAAGCAGTATTGAAATAGTATGAAACTGATGCCGTACAAAATTAAATGACCAAATTCACCCTGGAAATTGTCGGAAAATCAAAAAAAAATTCCGACTTTTTGGTGCACCATTTTTTTACGGCACTACGCGTTGTCTTATTATTTTTCATGGATCTATCGATGGTAAGAATGCCGTACAAAAATATATGACCAAAATATACTCACTCTACCTGTACTTTTGAATTCTCACCTGCACTCAGTTGGACAGCTTACAAGTGACGGCATAATGCTGAATCTTATTATTTCATGCTCTTATATCGTTCTACATAGGTCATCTGGTGGTTCAAATGACCCATCATTTTTTTAACACGGGCCTGTACCAAACAAATTTAAAATTCTTTCTCCGTGCAGCCTCTCTTGTTTCCTTGTGTAAGATTTTATTAGCCAGAGTCAAATGTTCATTTATGTATACTTTATTGGGAGTACCCTCAATATTCAGTCCAGAGTTGAATTCTTTTGAGTCCAACCGGTTTTGCAGCTAGAAGAATTGTGTCACGATGTTTGCGAGAAGATAAACCTACGATGATAATTTTGGGGGTATTCTTTTGAGAATGTCTAATATTCGACGGAACTCTGTGAACGTATTCAATCATTGTGTCCGTGATATTGACTTTTATGACTTTCCAAGTATTTTGAAATGTTTCGAATATAGATTTTCACCATCGTGTTCGGGCATGCCGTGGATCTCTAGGTTTTTTAACCGAACAGATTGATCAATATCATTTAGTTTCATTTCAGTAGATTCTAGTTCTGATTTTAGTTCCCGATTTTCAGCAATAAGTTTATCAACAATTTGGATTTTATCCGAAAGGCTTATTAATTCGCCTTGGAAATCTGTTATTTTGTTGCTACAAAATGTGACTGATTCCCGTAGCATACGAAGTTCTTCGCGCATTAACCGTAGTTCTTCGGTGACAGGTGCATCTCCCATGTGATCGGGCGATCGATGCTGAACTGAGGACCCTGCCAATATTTGCGGTTGTGTAGGTGAGAAATTATTTCTCATATCTCGTCGATCCATCTTAGGTATTGCGTTACTCCTACAAGTAGCGCATGTCCATGACGCTCCGTCACTTCGTAGCGCATCCAGTGTTGTTACTGGTAGATTTAAACATTCGCCATGATAAACACCTTCGCAAAAACCACTACACTGGATTCCGGGTTTTTTGCGACTTACATTTTTGTCGCAAATTTTACACAGTTTGTTGGACATCATTAATTAATATACCATACTTCGGGTTTATTAGATGCAAATGGAAAAAAAAGTATATATTGTCTTGTGGAGACTTTGCCAATTGACTATGTAAGGTAGTAAAACTTGAAGCACACTAAATAGCCACTGAATTACACTTCTGTTATCGTTAGAGATATAGAAACATCCACACGGTCTGAAGAGAACGAGCGATAATAAATATAATATACAGGATGTAAACGGTTTGAGTGCAAAGATTTTGAGGATCAATACTTCAGGTCAAAACAATTCAAAAGCTTTATAACATTTCCAGAAATAAACTATAGTTTTGCCAAAAAAAAATAAGAAAGTTGGAAGTTATATAGCCTTTATTACAGTGAATAATAGACGATTTCCGGCTTCAAAATGCTTGTAAAGCTAAATATGTAAATACTCAATAGCTTATACACCTTTAATATCTGTATTAACAAAGAAAATTAATATTTAAACTCTAAATATTCTGTTAAAATTTGCCGAATGTTTCTCCGAACAGATGTGGCAACATAGCATATAATATGCCTTATTTAGTACTACAGCTGACCACTGCCTCGAATGCTTTTTTTGCTGCACCGGTTCTTGTCAGAGAGTGAAAGTGATATTTACGTGACATTCTACGTAGCGTTCGTGATTTGATTTTCGTTTTAAAAAATTAATTTGAGAAATAAATAATATCTGTTGTCAATTGTGAGTTCGAGTGTATTAGTTTGTGACAAATAGTGGCAATTATACAATTAGGTAAAGACCTGCCATGCTATTAATTTGTGGGGAAAACACTTGTAATAGCAACAATGTTGAATTTTGAATATTTACTATAAAGAATCCTTTGTTCTCCAGAGCTCTGTCATAATGACAGCCTGTAAGTACATGGGTATTTATTTGTCTAATATAAGTAATATTAATTAAATCAGTAATAATGACTCTTCGAATAATTTAACTGGTAAAAAACTACATATACAGATCTCTTGAGTTGAATATCATATTTACCCAACTTTGTATAATTGCATAAAAGAAACCGCCAAATACAAATTCTAATTGCAGTACCTTGTATTAAAAACGTAAATATTTTCAGCAAAATATTTCATACATTTTTATTTAATTCTAAGGTCAATATCA
Source organism: Octodonta nipae (assembly GCA_034190945.1). Taxonomy (NCBI): domain Eukaryota; kingdom Metazoa; phylum Arthropoda; class Insecta; order Coleoptera; family Chrysomelidae; genus Octodonta; species Octodonta nipae. The sequence continues at coordinate 98,715,587 of CM067217.1, read as the reverse complement.
TCAGTCAATACAAAAACACAGGTGTTTATTTTTTTGTCGGCGTAGTCATGCCTTTATTATTCGCGCTAAGAGTGAGTGAATCTGCTTGGAACGCGAGCGACGTTGCCAGATTGACAATAATTTACTAAATATGTTTTAGAGATTTTCTTGGTTATTAAGGCCTACTGACCATAGTGGTATAAGAGATTTTTGTTTAATTTGGTGTATACTACCTCCACCTAAAATATATGCACTCAAACTATTTACACCCTGTATAAATATAATAAACTGCAGTCAAGCAAAGTTTTGAATGTTATAGCAGCAATTATATAATCAGATAAAATAATCCAGAGGAGAAGTTGAGATTAAATACCAAAAGTTTTGCATATTGGTAGCAGAGGTATTACATATTAGTAGCAGAGGTATTGCAGATTAGTAGCAGAGGTCTAAGCAGATTGATAGCAGTGGTTGGGGTATTATCTAAGATACATCAAGGTGAGACAGATTCCAGTAACAAAAGCATTTCCAAAAAGGATAAAGTCAGAACACTTTAAAAAGAGTTTTAAAGTGAACAAGGTATTTACATTTTGTAGTTTATTTCAACAGTTTATTTTGATATTCATTCACATTATAAAGTTAGAAATTAAAAGAGTTAATTTTTTGGGAAACAATCATTTTAGTAACGGTATAGAATTTTAGAACATTGAATAAAATTGCATTTGATAAATCATTGATCTTAAAATTTAATTGTTTTCATAATATTAGAATCATTCCGAAAAAGGCAAATCTTTTTAGGTTAATTAAAAATATAATTATTTTGTATTTTGATTATTTATATTTTCTGATTTACATTTAAATTTGATTGTTGATTGGTTACAAGTGATTTTGAATTGAGTTATAATTTGATGTTATATTTGATATTATATTAGAGCAGTTTTACAATTTATAACATATAACATATCGAATAAGCAAAGTGGCCCATGGATGTTGGCTGTGCCGTAATCCTGACACTACAGGTGTCGCTGAGTCAGCTGGGAATGTTGAATTGTCGTTGCGATATAAGTTAGTTCTAAGTTCATAGCATAAACTTATATAACATCTCCCATCAATATAAAAAAGTTGATGGTATATCATCAACTTTTAGGGGAAGTTCTGAAGTTCCATACATTGGGTTGCATCTAGGAGGCTGTGCAGCTTTCCTGTAGACTTAGGCTTTGATGGACCTGGAAGTGGAGCTGACTCGGCTTCGGGGCTGGACTTAGTAGTCTTCCTAAACCTTGTCTTGATTGGTTTGGTACAAAGTAACACAATCACAATTACTGTTAATGTGATTGTGGTAAGTGTGAGCCATGATGTATGCTTCTCCAATGGTGGTGGATTCATGAGCTTTTCCAATTCCATTGAATATTGGGCAAGCTTATTGTTGGCAACATTTAGATCTGCTACATTTAAATCCTTCAATTGTAGGGGTTTTAATTTGGGTAGTTGATTTGCGGCTGGCAAGCAGTCACAGCAGCTGTACGGGATGTCTACTGGATAGTTTTTGTATGTTCTTTGACATTCTCGTAGCATGTACCCTGATGATAGCAATAAAGGCATTGCAATCGGACTTGATCTGCAGTAGCGAATTTGTCGTGATGATCTGCGTTGCGACGTCTTGTCCCTTACATTTGATGGCTATAGGTCACTACTTATCTCAATTTCCAGACCACTGTCTGGAAATTGAGATCAACCAGAGGATTATGTCGATCTCTGGTATGTTATATTCTGCCGCAAAGAATATGGAAGTTTTGCAGGTTGCTGGAAATGTGGCTGGCTGTCTGAGAAGCTGACCTTCGCAGATGACATCTTTGTCTATTGGATGTGATATGGCTTTGGAACAAATCTTATGATGTTTAGTTAAAGGCTTGCAGTCACCCAGGTCTTTGAAGGATGTGTACAATAACGAATCGTCATGTCTCGCGATAAATTTGGTCTTTATTGAATGTATATGATGAAACCCTGTTCGATCATCCTAAATTGGGATCGGATAAAGGTGGTAAAGGTTGTAAATCTCAGGATCAACTAAAGGAATTTTGAGTACAAAAATGATTTTGGTGTTGATTTGAAAAGCTTCCAATTCTATCAAATCAATGTACTGAGCAACGTTTGAACTGTAAATAGGAAGTGGTAAATTATTTTCATGTAGTGACTGAAAAATCTGTTGAACTTTTAGGGGAAGTTCTGAAGTTCCATACATTGGGTTGCATCTAGGAGGCTGTGCAGCTTTCCTGTAGACTTAGGCTTTGATGGACCTGGAAGTGGAGCTGACTCGGCTTCGGGGCTGGACTTAGTAGTCTTCCTAAACCTTGTCTTGATTGGTTTGGTACAAAGTAACACAATCACAATTACTGTTAATGTGATTGTGGTAAGTGTGAGCCATGATGTATGCTTCTCCAATGGTGGTGGATTCATGAGCTTTTCCAATTCCATTGAATATTGGGCAAGCTTATTGTTGGCAACATTTAGATCTGCTACATTTAAATCCTTCAATTGTAGGGGTTTTAATTTGGGTAGTTGATTTGCGGCTGGCAAGCAGTCACAGCAGCTGTACGGGATGTCTACTGGATAGTTTTTGTATGTTCTTTGACATTCTCGTAGCATGTACCCTGATGATAGCAATAAAGGCATTGCAATCGGACTTGATCTGCAGTAGCGAATTTGTCGTGATGATCTGCGTTGCGACGTCTTGTCCCTTACATTTGATGGCTATAGGTCACTACTTATCTCAATTTCCAGACCACTGTCTGGAAATTGAGATCAACCAGAGGATTATGTCGATCTCTGGTATGTTATATTCTGCCGCAAAGAATATGGAAGTTTTGCAGGTTGCTGGAAATGTGGCTGGCTGTCTGAGAAGCTGACCTTCGCAGATGACATCTTTGTCTATTGGATGTGATATGGCTTTGGAACAAATCTTATGATGTTTAGTTAAAGGCTTGCAGTCACCCAGGTCTTTGAAGGATGTGTACAATAACGAATCGTCATGTCTCGCGATAAATTTGGTCTTTATTGAATGTATATGATGAAACCCTGTTCGATCATCCTAAATTGGGATCGGATAAAGGTGGTAAAGGTTGTAAATCTCAGGATCAACTAAAGGAATTTTGAGTACAAAAATGATTTTGGTGTTGATTTGAAAAGCTTCCAATTCTATCAAATCAATGTACTGAGCAACGTTTGAACTGTAAATAGGAAGTGGTAAATTATTTTCATGTAGTGACTGAAAAATCTGTTGAAGGGAACTGACCAAATCTACTGGGGTTTTGATCGAACTATGTAAAGTTTTTAAGCGGGCGAAAGAGATTGCAGTTAAAACATCATCGAGACTGTTTTCGATAAATATGTAACTCTCCATTAGGCTTTCACACAGATCCAAGATATTGATTTGAAATTCATGAAAATCAAGATCATTTGAAATCTATAAAATTTTTTCAATGTTATTCGAGAATAGTTTCTCCTCGGACTGAAATTTTTGTAAAGTGTTGTTGATGCTCATAATGACTGAGGTTGTTTCTTTACTAAGTCTTGAATTTGGTGTTGGTATTTAGTAATTTTAGTTATACAGTCATTTATGTATTCACCATCTATTGCGTCTAAGTTTCCTGAAATAGCGTTCCAAACTGATCCCAGTCTGTTAACAGGTCCGCATTTTCTTCTGTTAGTAGGGTAAGTTTGAGTGTCAGCGAAGATGTCTGTATATTTAGAGTTAACGGATTTAGAAATTTGTTTCAAGAGGCTAACATGTGTTTGTATTTTTGGTTTAAATGATTTTGTATTAGTTGTGTTCGTTAATTATCTCTAAAATTCGGTTTAGTATAGCGTTATTATTTGAAATAGCACCCTTGAAAGGGCTGAGGTCTTTGAAGACAAGAAGTGTCCATTTGTCGTTAGAAATTGTAAGTGTGCCTTCTTCATGGAAGAAAACTCCTATTATATTGTCAACGGGTGTAAGAGAGTATTGTTCGAGGTTCACGACTGAAAACAGTCCACAGAATCTGAAAAGAAGGGATTCATTCAAAATATGGTTTTAGTCTGTCAAAGTTAATTTTACTGTTTTGTAGGTTTATAATGGAGTTTTTTCTTGTCGCGGTAATTTCAAAAGGTCCATTGAATTTGTTTTCGGATTTACTTTTAATCTGAGACTCTTTTAAGTAAACTACTTTGTATTCTGGTTGGTTAGTAGAAACATGTCTGTCAAACCTAACTTTCGAGTTTTGTTTTTTAACCGACTTCCAAAAAGGAGGAGGTTATCAATTCGTCGCGTATTTTTTCGCTTTTTTTTGTATGTATGTTACCTGATTTCTTCTCCTGTGGTGCACCGTTCTGAACGAATATGGTCTTGTTTAATAGAGTATATATCCGGATTGGTGAAACTTCAAATTTTGGAAAAGAATTCTATTGGTAAAGTGATAAAATTTGTGAATGAACACATACGTGCATGGAAATCGACCAATATCCCTATTTTAGTCGATTTTTCGATAACTCCTTATGGATGTGTATAGTTTTTTAACGTTTAATCTATTAAAGAAGATCCTTAGGTGATCTCATATACTTTTCTGCGACGTGCAATGCAGTTTTGCAGAAAATCGTCGAAAATTCCAAAATTCTTCTCAAAAGTTTCATCGAAATGACATAACGGACATTTCCTCATAAATATTTTAATTCCAACGTAATAGTGCGGTAATTTTAGGCACTGGAAGTTTTAATTGCGAATTTGAAAATTTTCTATGTACATCTCAAGCATATAGGTAGTAAAGCATAGTATTTTCGGCTCCTTAAATTAATGAGTACCAAGCTCGTTTTGTTTGTATACCAGGTAAATACCTATTTAAATGCAAATTTTTCCATTTTGCGAAGACGGTATTTTTGGTTGTCACATTCTCCCGGCCTAATAGAAAATTCAGTGACAACACATGTCAAACTTTAAACTGGTACTTGGTGGCTTATAGACAGGGTGTTTAGTTATAGCAAACAAAATCACAAAGTAAAGTGGTAGAAAGAGTTGCATTTATATGAAGATTGAAATATAGGACGGACTAGAATGATAGTGGTCCGTGGGCAGCCGTATAGGCGTATATACAGGATGGTTGGAATATAGGATGGACTGGACATAAAAACGTATAAAAATGTTGAAAAAAATGTGAAATTAAAATTATATAGGGTGATTAAAAAACTGTTAAATGATGTGGACATACGCAAATCATATACAGGATGGTTGAAATATATGCTGGAGTTGAATTATATTTATACAGTGTGATTAAAAAAATATTTCTTTTATAGCCCTTAAAAAGTTGCATAAAGTGTGGAGAGGAATTAATGTTACACAGGGCGATAACATAAAATGTTAAAAAGGAAATAATTTATGGGGTAGCCCACAAGGAGTTATATACTATGGTTGAAATATAGGACGGATTTGACTCCGTAAATATGGGATGGATTCTACTCCGTCCTATAGTTTACAGAAGGCAGCTAACAAATTTATGCTTGTCCGTGGACAGTCGTATGTACAAGATGGTTGGTACATAGGTTGGGGAGGAATTATCTATAGTAATACAGGGTTGTCAAAAAAAGTTGAAAAAAGGTTACATGGCGTAGTCCATAAGGCATAAATATATTTTGGGCTTATTAAGTCAACGCGTACTAGTACATTTTGTTCGTAAAGATTTACCTGTCAATTTAAATGATAAAGTATCATTGTGTAATGTTGAGGCTTTCGATGTTACCTGGTTCTGTCTATTAAGGTTATACATACAAAATAACAAATGAAGAATGAAAACTACGTGAGTTCAATAAAAAACTAAAACAAACTAACAAAATATAACTCTAGCAAATAAATAACACATTCAATGTTGTAAGGTACCTACCCAGGAAGTAAAAAATATAAACATTAAAAGGTGCTCATTCTGTACAAATTAATTACCTATCAATCTAGTATATTTTTGAAGTCGGTGCCAAGCAACAATCAAGTTTGATGAATTAGTAGATAAGTACGCAATAAAGGATTTTAGACTTGCTTGGCACCGACTTCAAAAAATATACTAGATCGGTAGGTAATTAATTTGTACAGAATGAGCACCTTTTAATGTTTACATTTTTTACTTCCTGGGTAGGTACCTTACAACATTGAATGTGTTATTTATATATATATATATATATATATATATATATATATATATATTTTGTTATAATTATTTTTAGCTTTTTAGTTATAGGTAGAAGTCGGTTATATATATATTTTTTAAATGTTTTATATAATTAACGATTTCCGTGTTTAGAATCAACCAGCCACCGCACTTTCCTCCAGTGCTCGAGTTTCGCTTGTTTATCTACTAAATATTTGGGAACCTATTAATTATTAACGATACATTGTCGGTACATTTTTTTGCTTAAAATTGCCGAATTATCTATATTAAGAGATCTAACGCCCGGACTAGGGGTCCTCGTGGCCCTGGTTTAGCCGGCGAAAGCAGAGACTTGAACGAGTTGCCGCTCTCGCGCATATGAGCAATACATTTATTTCGTTGCTTAAGTTCAAAATACGTTTCGTTCACCCACTATCCCAATCACTGAATATGTTTTTAAGACGTATTTCGCCACTATCCCGATACAGTATGTGTTCCCTGCCACGGCCCGATACTTCGAATGACGTCACGACTCACCACCCCCGATGGAAGCTCCTTGCCGATTCCCGATCGCCACCGCATTCCCGACCCCGCGCACCCCCGACCTACGGCCGGCCCCGTTCCTCGCCCCGTACGTTGCCACCACCCCCAACTGATGCAACCGACCACCGCTATCCCTACGATGCACCCCCGTTCCCAACCAACGGTCGGCTCGCCCCGACGCCCGACGGAAGTCCCGGATCGTCTCCTCCGGGAATTCCCTTAGGTTAGCACCCTTGCCGTTAGGTGTCTCGACATCCGAAGGCCCACCCTCTTAGGTTAGCCACCTAGCCGTTAAGTTCGAGCTTGAGGTTAATGACCCCGCAGACCACGTGGTTTTTTTCGCCAAGTGTCCCCACCTCTACTCAGGATCACTACAAATGCTATAAATGCTAGAAATTTTTGAACCAGGACCGTTACAAATGATATAAATGACTGGAACAGAACCGTTACAAACGGGGACGCTACAAATGGGTTAGTGCGAATGCTAGAAATGGTTTTTTATTTTTTGATTCATTGGGAAATATTGATTTTAGTACTGGGTTTTTTAAATTCAAAAATTCAGTAAATTTCATTTGAACTATCATTGTGTTTTAAAATTTATTTCTTATTAAAGGGACCATTCGTTTAATCAGATCTTTTAGATTAATTATTTATTTTCATATTAGTTAAGTATCGTTAGATATTTTTGAGTTTTATTTACTTTGATTTGCGTTTTTTAATTTCATATGGTTGTTTCATATATAATATAACATTTAGAATACAAAAATATATTGAAAATTTGGGGTTTTATTGTTTGACTACAGTCGGCATGGATATATAGCTTTCATTACATGTATAGAGTCTCAAATAGCCGGAGCAAGAAGAAGTTGTAGTGGAATTTTTATAAGCAAAAAGTATTAAAGTTTTAAAAATAAATTATTTATCTGATCAGTTCAAATTACATTTACAAATTAAAAATTCCATTACAACATATATATACAACAAAGAACCGTAGAATGTAAAAAGGAACTGACGACAAATTTGGGAATAAAGAATTTAATATGAATATTAGACCGAAACTCATCATGTTCAACAAATTTCTTATTTTTTTTGAGGATGAATCCAATATATTGCACACTCGTAAAAATCGAGAAATTACTATGCAGTTCGCCTTACTCCTTGGCTCTCATTCCGTTTTTTTTTCTTCAGATAGTTAAGATAGCGTGTGTTGGATTAGATGGTTTAATTAAGGGCGAAGACATCATTTTTGCTGAGGTACCTAATAATAAACTTTTAAAACCCATTAATGCGTGTGGTAGCCATTTTTTGGCAAACAATTATGGATTGCTTAAAGTTAGGTGAACTACGAACCATTAAAGTTACGGGTGATCGTGAATCCATAATATGAGTCTTTTTGGAATTCTTTCTCGAAAATTTCCCGAACACATTATTGCTTTCTTGGATTTATCACGATTTATCTACATTACTTCTTATTGTGGTATAAAAGCAGATGAGGTCTCTAGATTTTTCGTTTGGGTTGTATATAAACAAGTAAGTATCTATCGATAATAAAACTGCCTTCATTTAAAGGCTTGGGAAAAACTGTGTTGATGTCGTCACACGTATCATTGATTTTTTCTTAACAGACTATATCTGCAGTGTGTAGACTTTTTTACAACTAATTGCAAAACAATAGTGTATGTATTCTTAAGAAATAGTTTTCCCTAAATTGTCAATGTCAATAAACATGACTTTAGTCCAAACAACTGATATAATGAGAAAACATCTTGTCGGCTTAAAACGAGTTTGAAAGTGTAAAATATTTTTACTGAAAATTATAATTGTTGGTTCCATCTTTTTTATGTAGTTAAGTTTTAAAAATTTGGTTATAAATTTTGTAGAACTGTTAGTAAAATTATTACGGAAATTATTAGTAAAATAATAATATTTTACATTAAAGTTGGTGTGGAATTATAATAATTAGTAATATGCACCAAAAATGTTCTTGTACCTCTTTGATTCCAATAGTGGGTAATTGTTAAACATATCTTAAATCATAAACATATCTTTTTTACTTTATTAACATCTTAATTACGGGCTAATGACCACTTATTTAACAAAACGTTAAAAATCTGCTGCATTTCTATAAGCAAAATGGTTAAACTGCCACTTCAACAATGTTTTGTTGTAAGGAAGTATTTTAAATTTAATGTCTAACATTATACTTTGGTCAAACCATTAGCTAATGACAATAAATGACTTAACTTCGTGGCATCGTCGGTTGGAACCTGTTTCATTATCAAAGCTTTAATTGCATTTTGTTATTAGTAACTACGATCAAAACGAATGTATAATGTTAGTAACAGCAAAATTTTGTTTTTGATGTGGACTTCGTAAGGACGACGCAAAGTCCAAGCAAGGTAGTAAGTAATAATCGACCATCCCCACGCGTTGTTGGGCGGCAGATTCTCACATAAATCGAAAATATTCTGAAGTGGGCCACTAGTCGAGCGCGCCTTAGCTCATTGGTTCGTCGTTATTAAATTCATAGTTAATGTTGATGTGATATAATTTAAAGAAATAAATATATATACTAGTGAAGGATATACTGTAATAAAGAGTATTTTGTAACTTTGTGAAATTAGTTAGCATATTTGGTTTTGTTTTGCCGAGTTAATAAAGGTACGTATTGAATTAACTAATATTAAAATTAGAACCGATATTAAAATTTTCTATTATGAGTTTTTCAATTAGTCTGTAATATGTTTGAGGTATTGCTTAAATTTAATATAGAGTTTTAGTGCCGGTGTGTTTAACATATTAAAAATTATATGCCTTCCTGCAAATGTTGACGATATAATAACAAAAACGTTAGAAATTGTAAAAAATATATCTTATGCAATATTATCAAATGATTTCTATTAAATTGTTAATAAATATATTCAGACAAACGAAAAATGTATTCAAACACTATTATATATATATATATATATATATATATATATATATATATATATGTTTTAGGTGGTTTCCGGGAATTCATCCGCGTAGTTGATAACTGATCCCTGCCGGGATCGATGGTGAAATGACGACGTTTCGGCAGAGTCACATCTGCCCTCTTCAGGTCGGTTCGCATAATTCTCGTAGCCTTCTGCTTTCGCTTCTAGTTACTCGAATACTATTCGAATACTACTTACTCGAATACGATTCGAATACTATTCGAGTAACTAGAAGCGAAAGCAGAAGGCTACGAGAATTATGCGAACCGACCTGAAGAGGGCAGATGTGACTCTGCCGAAACGTCGTCATTTTACCATCGATCCCGGCAGGGATCAGTTATCAAATACGCGGATGAATTCCCGGAAACCACCTAAAACATTTAGTTCCCGCGAAAACTTAAAAACAAATATATATATATATATATATATATATATATATATATATATAGAGGACGCATACTATGGAGACACTTTTTGAGGCAAGACATACATTGGGGACATCTGCATGCTTTGAGGACTGGTCCCAAACTATGTTTGTGTAAAAGGCATGCTTTGGGGACATTTTGAAATTTATATCTACAGCATATTTTGAGCCCAATTGAATTTCTATACAATCCAATAGATGGAGTTATGGTACACATTTTGGGTATATTGCGATATATAAACTGTCCCCAAATTATGTTGAAAGGTTTATATATAAATGAGTTTATATATAGGATTTGTGTCTACAGCATAGTTTCATACAGTCTTTTTTTTACATTGCATGAGTTTGAAAACGTGAAATAAGCCATCCAGCAGACATTTGTTATACATAGAAACAACGTAATAGTAGTCGCTTATGCTTTCAAGTTTTTTATATTGTTTTTGTATAGTTGTTGTTGGTGACATATTTATTTAGGAGAATATCGTTAAATGATCCAAGGGTATATATAGTATAATTTCATTTGTGTTTTCGATTAAATAAATACGTAAGACTAAAGTAGAGAATTATTTAGTGGCGATATATGAAGTTTGGAGTTTTAAGACATGACTTATCGGTCTGAGTTGCACATTTAATAATTATTATTATTCTTACGGAGTTTGATACTCGGCTAATGGTTAAGATGTGGATTGGGTATTATTGACACATTTTATGTGTGGCGTACTGTAAACTTAATTCATTCAGTGGTTGATATTAGAAACCGTACGTATAACTTGTCGGTAGTCAGAGGAAGAATTAAATTCTTGGAATACATTTATTTCGGCTGAGTGTAAGAATTACCGATGGCCGTTTTTAAGTGTTGGTATATTAATTCATAGAAATATTTCACTTTCGAAGCTGATTAATACTTTAAACGGTAAAATCGTTTGCTAGCAATATAAGGATGTTGCTTTCACGTTATTCAATATCATACGCTGAGTAGAGGAATTACTTGAACTTTTATAATCAATATGGGAGTTTCCGGTTTGCAGTATTTTTTATGTGAAACATATACCAAATTTGTTGCATTTTTGCATTAAATGATTGTTATTCAACAGGATGGTACATGAAATTTGACAAAATTCTTCAAATAAAAAATATAGTGGTGTTCTTAATTGAAATTATTGAAAAAATCGGTAAATAGGTCTTGACTGAGCATTTATCAGTAGACTTGGAAATGTTGAAGTAATGTAGTTTTGAAAATGTGTTAGTTTATTTAGGTAGAATAAAATTAAACTTATGTTTCATCGGTTGATTAAAATTCAGGATTTTCTATAAAACATTGACTTTGTAATTTGAATTAATTGATTAATTAAACGTTACCTAAGATTGTGTGTGGTGCAGTTTAGTGGGGATATATGAAGTTTGAAGCTGTAACAACTGACTATTATCTATCTAAATTGTACATGTATCTCTAAAGATTGAAAACATTACTAAGGGTTGAGATTTGAATTTGGTAATATGTTCACAAATAGTGTACAGTAAATAAATGGTTTTACGGAATTCTTAAAAATGTCGTTTACATAATCTAAATTCTTTGAATACAAGGGAAATAAAGTATTTTTGTGGGTACCTATGTGGAATTATATTTTATTTTTTGCCGATGATTGTATAAATCATATAAGATATGTTTAATTTCAGAAGAAGAATTACATTTTTACAATTCATTTCTTTAAACTGATAATAAGTATAATCTCGCCCAGGACTGATGTTGCTCTAGGTTATATTGATTAATAATTTAAACTGCAAAATCTTAGACTTGTAATTTGAGCATGTATCACTAACGTTTTTCTATATTCTATGCAGGCTAGAGAAATGCTTCAAATAAAAAATCTGGTGGTATTCTTAAATAAACGTAATATTTTAGATAACTATTTTTAAGGTTTAGTGGAGCTTGGTAAAGTTTAACAAACATATTATGAAATATTCCAGATTATTTTTATGTGGGGTCGGAACAGTTTCTTCTTGGGAAAGTTCTGTAAATAGGTCTTAATTGAACAATTTATCAGCAGATTTGGGAATGTTAAACTGGTGTTTTTATTGTAGTTTAGAAATTTAATTACTCCATTAAAGAATAATTAAACTTTGGCTTAACAAGTTGATTAAAATTTGGTTCGATTGTTGGGTGTCAAAATTTGGAACTTTCTTAAAATCACTAGCCTGGTAATTTCTACCAATTGATCAATTAAACCTTACCTACGTTTAGGGTGGTGTAAATAGTTTAGGGGGACATATGAAGTTTGATGCTGTAACATGTTATATTTATAAAGTTTGAAAATTTTACTAAGAGTTGAGATCTGAATTCGGTACTATTATCATATGATGTAGGTGGTGTCCCGTAAAATTATATTATGTTTTTTTTAATATTCTTAAACATTTCGTTTGTAGGACCTAAACTCTTTCAATATTAAGCAAATGGTTTGAGTAGTTTTGTCTGTACCCATGACGAAAAGTATATTTCAGTTTTGGTGAATGATTGTGTAAATCATATATGATATACCTACTTACTTTCACAAGAATAATTAAATTTTTACAATCCATTTCTTATAACTAATAAGTATGATCTTGTAGACAGCTGATTTTAACCTATGCGTATGTTGATTAAAAATTCTAACGGTAAAATCGTTAAGTAACGATATTATGATGTATCAATCAGGTTAGTGGATATTCTATGTTGGGTAGAGGAATTGCATGAACCACTATCAAAACTCGGTTTTGCTGTAATTTTCTTTTCAAACATATGGCAGAATAGCTAAAGAAATTTTCAAAGCTGTTATTGTTCTTAAATAGGAAGTTTTTCAGTGGCATAATTTGAAATGTTTGTATAATGAACTTCTTCAACTAAAAAATTTAGTAGTATTCTTAGTTGAATGTAATAAATTATTATTTTGAGGATGTGTGGTGCTCCATAATATTAATATATATGTATATAACATTTTCAGTAAACTTGTATGTATAAGTCGGAAGAATTCCGTAAAATTTCTGTTAATTTGAACTTAATTAACTTGAATTTAATTTTAGTGTAATTTCGAAATTTTATTGGTCTATTAATTGAAGGATTAACATTTGGTTTCACACGTTGATTTAAAAATGTTTAGATTTGAAGACGAGAGATGTAAAGACCGACATCTAGGATTTCGGGGAAACTAGCACATAGAGGTTCCGAATCTGGAGCCGTTCCATGTAATTGCTGTTACCCGTAATTCCTAGCTTAGAATGTCACGATGAAATTTTCAGGTTAACTTCACCTGTCAGAGATATTGAATACTCTCTTCGAGGTGTCATTCTTTTGTACGCAAGACAATATATATAATATATACTGTTTCTGGTTAGGGAACCTTCATGAGTTGCGCTTCCCACAATTGAATGTCCTCTCGAACACTTCTTTATGTATTTGATACATTTCGCAAAATTTGAAGACGCGAGATGTAAAGACCGACATTTAGGATTTGTGTGTCTCTATACATCTTAACTCCTATTATACCTACAGCAATGGTTAAATAGGGAAAATTTTAGAGAAAACCTAGTGCATTCGATACCTGGCTTCAGATTTACAATCGGTCAATTGGTTTTGGAAATAACCGGCAAAAACCGAAAATAGCGGATTTCGTTTTTCGCCGGTAAATCTGAAACTGTTAATTTGATCGCTGTTAAGATGTGACATTTGTATTTGAATACATTTTATTAATCGAATAAGATGGCATCTGTCACATGTCTCAATAGTTTTTTGTCATTCCGCAAACATTCCAATTTTCTTATGGCCTCTATATTAGATTTTTTAATTTTTAAAATGGGCGTAAAATTTCCAGTCTAGTAATACACCACAAGTGCATAAAAGATTTGAGTGTCAACAAAATTATCACACTCCGTAAAGTTAGGCCTTAATTTTTGTATGTTGCTTTATTTGTCGCAAAGTAAGATTAATAAGAAAATAATGTATTAAGGCATTGAATTTTCAATAAAATATGAACGTAAATAAGGAGAAAATGATTTATTTGTCTCAAACAAGATTAACAAGTAACATGTCTTATTTTCATTAGAATATGAACCTAAACAACGGTTTCTCAACAAATCAGGATTAATAAAAAATAGCCGCATTATGCAATAGTTTAAAATCTAATTAAGTTCTTAACTGCTTCGTAACTCGGTAATCTAGGTATTAATTTAGAGAATTGCAAATTGGCGTCCATTTACATAGTGACAATTTTGACAATTGGTGACTGTTTTTCGTACAACTTCGAAAGTGTAATACTATTTATAAACGTATCTGAAATTCTATGTCTTAGGTAAGTTAGATTAAATTACCAATGATCCCACACCAAAAGTTACTTCCAAATCTGGTCTGTACACATCTCTTTTCCAATTCGTGAGGGTTTTCCATATCACATTGATAAGTACATATTGTGCTTATTACAACCTTCACAATTCGTAAATCAACTCTCATAGGACCACACGATATAATTTACATAAATGAGATATTCATTACTCTTTTTAATATACCACTCATAGAAACGCATTCGTCTTGGAAAATCAGTTTCCTTAAATCCTTGAACTATTTTGGGTTTGTATGGATGGTACATACATATTATCACTCTCTTTATCGTTGATTTTGGCACACGAAATGGCCGTTCAACAGTTCTTACGTAGGCATTAGGCTTTCGTTGACAGGTCGTAAAATACTTCTGTTTCGATTTTCTTTTTCAATGTAAGTACAGCGCTAAATGTGCCAAACTTTTCTTCATTTGAATAGAGAATACCGGCTATTTTTAACAGGTTTCGATAATTTGTGTTTCATATTTATGATTTTAATCAGAGAAAAATGTATTACTTACTAAAAAACAACTTTCACACTTTAAATTTTTTAACATCAGTCAGATGTGTTATAGAAAGCGATACAATATTGAAAATAAAAATGGCGATAGAAACATTTTACAAGTTGTCAACGAAAACTCTAGTACATTGGTAAGATCTGTTGAAAGGGAATTTCGTGTGTCACAATAAACAATACAGAAAGTGTCAAGAAAGAATAAGTACCAAAAACCCATAATAGATCAACAAGGTAAGGAAACTAATTTTCAAGACAAATGCATTTCATTTGTCTTGAAAGATAGTTTCCTTAAGTAATAATTCGGATTTTGTAAATCATATCTTGTAATACGATGAGAGTAGGTCTACGAATTATAGAGTATTAATAAGCGCAATACTCATAATTGGGATGTTGAAAACCCCCACGAAGTGGCAGAGAGATGTTTATAGACCAAAGTTGGAAGTAACGTTTGGTGTTACCTCATTGGTAATTTCATCTTACTTAGGTTTTTTAATTGGGTACCCATTATAAATACAATACAATTCTTTTATGTTATTTTGATACAAACAAGTCATGGCCTTCTTAAAAAAATAAGGCCTAACTTTATGAAGTGTGATATTTCGATGAAACTAAAATTTTGTATGCACTTGTGAGATATATAAAAAAGTAGAATCGGTTTTGCGGGATAACAAAAGACCTTTGAGATATCTGATACATGTCATTTTATTCGTCTTAAAAAAGTGTCATATCTTGACAGCTGTCAAATTAACGGGTTCGGATTTACTGAAGAAAAACATTTCCGGTTTTGCCGATTATCTTCAAAACGAAATGATTGATCGTAAATCCGAAGCCAGATTTCAAATGCACTAAATTTCCTCTAAAAAATTCCCAATTTGACTTTTGCTGTATAGAGAAGGGAATTTAAATATACTTGTCCTCAGAAAATTATAATAAAAATATAATATGATTTTGTTAACCGTTATTTTAGATAAAACAACACTATAAATCTTATAATATTGGGACAAATTGGTTAAAATAATGTAAACCTCACACATTTGTATGCACCATAAATTTGAAATAGTTATAAGAAATGACTTTATTATCTAGCCGATGTGACTTTTTAGATGATCTTCTAAAGTTTTATTGTGTGTCATTTGTCTTTTAGTGTTACACCTGATTTTTTAATTTTTTTTTTAATAGAATTGGTATTTCCATGCAGATATATGACGGTAGCTTTCTCATATATATTTTCAAGAAAAGTTTTATGTCGGTATTCTGTTGTAGCGTTTCTCAGATATGTTATTGTTGTCCGCTTTGAAAAAAAAAATACATTGAAGATCACATATTTTTATAACAATTGCGTTTACTGGTTTACTATTTTTCTTTCCTTCATTGAGTTTTGTTGACCTATTTTGTTAAGAATTTTAAATTTTATTTTACTACACAATAATAAGTTTACCATTCATTTTATTTATATTTTTGCAATTCGTCTCTTCCTTCTTCAGATGTTTAATTAGTTTTTTTTTACTTCTGAGCCATGACTGTTTTTCTTGTTGATTCTCGAAAACTATGATTTCATTTCGTATGGAAAATGTCCTGTAAGACCATTTAGCCTTTTTCACATACATTTCTTTCGTTATAGCTGATGTTCTTTACATATTTTAAACAGTATATTTTTGTATTATTAACGTGATGTATACTTTTGTACTGTGTTACTTTGCTGTATAGCAAGTGCTCATATTACACCTTATTACCTGAAGTTCAGTGGTGGTCCATTTTAGCGCATTCAGTGTTTCTTCATCTACATAGAGATGGACGTTTCTGATCTGGGTTCGTATATTTACAGTTCGGACAATCATTGATTATTATTTTTCCGTGGACAGTTTCGCACAATACATGAACATGTTTTGTTTCTAAATCAAAACTTAACCCTTTAAGTTTCATAACGTTCTAAATTGTCTTATTGGCTTGGAGATTTTAGGCTATCGTTGACTAAGGCACCGAATATCTTATTACAATATTTAAATAAATTCATAAAATTTTTTTATTTTACAACTTGAGAAAAATATGTCTAATTTTTTATGTTGACTTTTCATTGGGTTTTCTCTCCTCCAACAGATAAGTATTTAAAAATTGTATTAGTAGAACAAAGTGTAGTAAGGCAATTTCGTAAAGAAACACAGATAAGTATTACACAATATACAATACATTACTTATATACAGGAAAACTGGTTCATCATTTTGTAGACGTCTCTTTCTCTCAGAATAACTGTGAGGAAGAATTTCTGTACAGACAGCCAGTAATCTGGGCAATTTTACGAAATTGCCTTACTACACTTTGTTCTACATATACAATTTTTAAATATTTATCTGTTGCAGGATAAAATTTGGAGGAGAGAAAACCCAATGAACAGACAAAATAATTCAAGACCTCTTCAACAATCTTTTCGAAATTACTTAATTTTTTATTCTTCAATATCCAAATTTTTATATAAGCAGGAAGTTATTTTTAATAATAAACAGAGAAATCCACTGACCGCAATAAAATTTTATATAGAACATGTACTTAAAAGGACCCTTGAGGAGAAAAGAGTAAGCGAAAATGAAGAAGAAAGAATTCGGATATCGTCTGATATTGGTGATAACAACCATGAAAATATTCCTTCCCCCCAAGAAAATATTTCTCTCAAAAATAAAGACACCTCGGAAGAAGCTAATATATATTTTAATGCATATCGCTAGTTTCGAATATACTGCAAGTTATGGACAGTTTAAAATAATATTTCATTCTGTTTTTTACTTTTCAACTCAGCCATAGACTAAGTTTCTAAAAATTATTTTAAATAAGAAATAATCAATTTCGGACAAACTTTGTAAACCCTTACATACAATATTATACCTTTATTCAATATCCTAAAATTTCTAATATTTCTCATTAGTTTATTAGTTAAATAAAATGAAATTCGTCACGTAACAAATTCATGCGACATTAGATATTATTGAACCTTAATCACAAAGGTTACTCAAACTTTACAAATTACTAAAATGCTATAGGGCTGATCTCAAAAACTCCATTCGAAATTATGTCCAAGACAGTTGAATATATCAGCAGTCCCAATACGGCACTCTATGAATATGAATGTTCACAACAGAAAATATTTTCGGAAGGATAGATCTATCAAAAAAAACTAGTAAGTACAAAATTTCTAACTATAATTTTAAGCTTTTGTGTTAACATGCATTGTAACTTCCCTTAGAATTACAGAGATAGCAAATAATTTTGTTTATTATATTTTTTATCTTGGAATACCCAACTCAATTGTGGTACACAGTGGTACAGAATTAAACTAAAAAGTTTCAAAATTCGCTCTCTTCATAACTTCACATTTACACATCAAACTATCATCAATTCATTGTTATAAAGAATACATTCCATTTCAATTGAACAACTTCCACTTGTAAATAAACTTTTACAAATAGCCCTATGACGTTATTGATACAAGACGAAATTTTCGAGATTTTTTAATTCATTGAACGCAAGAAAATATATTGTTTCTAATCGAGAACTTTCATCAGTTGCGCTCCCCTCAACTGATTGAATTTTCAAATAGTTATTTATGTATATAATACATACAACTTAATTTATTTATTTTATCGCTAAATGTATTCCTACACCCAAGAGTTTTAGGAAAATTGTTATCACAGACTCTCCAAATCGGGAGTCATACTGTCTATAACGCCGATTCCCTGTGATTCCTAGGATATAAATCACACGAAAAAATTCGTAGAGGTTTACTTAAACCTGTCAAAGAAATGACGATTCTAACTATTCGACATTTTTCATTCCACTGAACGCAAGATATTATTGATACAGTATACTGATTGGTGCCATTCTTGCATATAATCACTCAATCTAGTTAGTAAACTATTAGTGAAAATGGAAACGCTGTGGAACCTTTACTGTGTCACAAATGTAAAAACACAGTTTTACACCCTAACGCCAAACATTTATTTAAACACTCAACAGTTGGTTTACTCCTTGATGATGACAGGCAAGCGATCAGTGTTTAAACAAAGGTTTGATGTTAGGGTGCAAATCTGTGTTTTTACATTTTTTAGTGACAATGTTAATGATTTCTACAAGAATTTTGACTTAATTACTAACAGTGGACAAACTATGCAAGAATTGAGTCAATACTGTATTGAACAGATAATTTTGATTATTTCCATATGGACAACACAAAGCGCTCTTTAAAAAAGAGTTTTGATGTGGTTCTGATGCTTACTTCTAAATTTAAAGTATATCTGAACTGTAAAATATCTAATATACATCACTGTTCCAAGCTCAAGTCGTAATATAATAAATGATAACTTTGAAAAACAACAACTGTTTTTATTGACAATTTACTTTAGTTGTGACTAACAAAATTTAATTAGGTACACAGTCTTACAATTCAATTTCAGAGTCAATAGCCAATATGGCGGAATTAAATAAACAAATCTTTGCTCATAATCCCCAAGAAGAAAAGAAGATGTCCCATTCAACAGCTTTTAATTAATAATGTAAAATTACAAATATCCTTCAATTTCATTAACACTATGAATAATATATCAACGTTTTGATATTCCCATTTTTAATTTATTTTCATACAATTTTGAAATGTTCTGTAATTTTTTGAATTTTAATTGTAGGACTAAAATAACAATTAAAAACACACAGAAATTCATAATTTGCCATGAATTGTCTTACACGATTCTATTAGAAAGAGACGTATCATATTAATCTAATATTTATTAAATTTCAAACACTCAAATTCAAACATTTACAATACAACTTCATAATATCTAATTTTAAAAATTTCGTATTTATTATGGGCTGGAATGCCGAATACTTTTTTATCACAGTGGCCCGTAGACGATTTTCCAATAATCGCCTTTCACAGAAATGTCGGTATAACGAAGCAGAGATCAAATAAACGAACGAAATATTGGCACATTTTTTATATACCAACAGTTTAAAGATTCGGCGAACTAACAAACCAAAACAATTGTTAGAATAGACCAGAAGAATATTATTACGAAGGCGATGTGTGGCGTCTTTAATAATGAATTACTGTAATAAAGTTGTGTAAAAAATATACCTAAACTTATTTATACGGCAATGAAATTTGTCACTTTGAAGGATAGTTGCTAACTGTGTATGCAGTTGGGTATTGAGGATTAATACATTTCAGGGATTCGAAGCAGTCATAAAATAATTTTTTCTACATAAGAAATTACCATTATATATTGTTATATTAAACTATAATAACCAAAGAAATGTAATTATTGATAGTATGAATTTATGATGCGGACACCCATTTAGTTTTGTTCAAATATATTTCATTACATAACATAAAAAGTTGTGTATTAGAAGAAAACAAAAATTTATTTAGTTTTTTAAAACAGAGAAAATTAAAAATCTGATTTATGCATTTTAATTTAAATACAAAACAGAATGTTTTTTTTAGATTTTATTAACGAAAAATCTTTTCGACAGTTTTTAATCCATTGAAGGCAAGACAATATATTGTTTCTAGTCAAGAACTTTCATGTGATAGATAGATCGAATAATTATTTATGTATTTCGGACAAATACCCGAACTTTACATGTTAACGTAAAATAAAAATCGACATCTTGGGGCTTCAGGAAAAACTAGCCAACAGATTAACAGTTAATCTATTTGTTATTTGTTTCTTGTGCTTACTATCATAGGAAAGGGTAATGGAGTTTTAAATACAGCACGGCTCTCAATTTAGAATCAATGTGGACTAGTTTTTCCTTAAACGACTAGATTTTCAATTTGAGTTAAAATGTTAAATTCAGCCTTAAATGCAATACAAAAATAATTATTCGAGATTTTAATCGCCGAGTGGAGCGTAACATTTGAAGACTATCGACTAGAAATAACATATTGTCACATAATCGCTTTGTGGGTTTTAGTTAACATATAAATTTGTTTCGTGTGACTTACATCATATGAATCAAAGGGTAAAAGCGTTACACATGGCACGACTTTTTTTTCTTTTTAGTTTTCTCTAAAACCCCTAATAATTGTGCGTTAAATAGGTAAGCTTGGTTATATGTATGAAAAAAGATTAATAATTATTCGAGATTTTAATATGTTGAGGAAAGCGCAACTGATATATTTTCTTGCGTTCGATGGATTGTCTGATGTTCAGAAGATAGTATCAAAAAATAATTAGGTACCTAATAAAAAAATTTGCAAACATATAGTGCAATTTAGCATTTGTTGCATTATTAATTGAATTTGTTACTTAAATCATATATTTAATCTATTTATTAATATGTAAAAGGAAATGTATCCCTATTTTAAGAAATTTGGGTAAAAGATGGAGTGCAAGATTTGTCACGGTAAAAATACATAATGTTAAAATTTACTTGAAACATATTTATTTTATATACTAAACCCTAGCTTAGTTTAAGAGATTTAATGAAAAAAGTTTTCAACACAATGTCTTTTTTTTAAAGATTACCTAATATTTCACAGTTTTAGGTGTAAAAAGTCAAAAAGTAAATGAATCAGTTTTGCTTGGTTGTATGTAAAAATTGTCTTTGGCATGTATAATGAGATGATTTAGTTCAGCATGTAAATAATATTTTCATAGTACCCAAAGCAGAAAAAATTATAGCCCAAAGATGTTTTTGGTCCTAAAATATGTCTGATAAGATTAAAGCGTTAAAATCACTTTCATTATTTAAAAAGAAATCCAAACAGTGGATACAGTCAATTCAAAGGGTACAAATGCATGAATATTAAATATTAAAAATATGTACAATTTTTAACATGTTAATAAAATCGCCTTTATAGTAAAACAGTGTTATTTACTCAATTTTTTCTGTTACTTTCTTTTTTTAAGTTGTTGTGTTTCATTGTTATCCTAAAATCTGTAAATTAGTGTGTTATTTTAAACTTAGTTTATTTGTAAGCTGAAATTCGCAAGATCATTTACCTACTCAAAAGGATTATCTTTCTAAGGGATTTTCATTATATTTATTTCAACTTATGTTTTAATTAGGAGTACAAATGTGATATTTTATTAAGACTAATTTTTTTGTTATAAAAAAGAACTGTATGATGATTTTTTGTTGTTGTTGTTTGTATCTAAAATGGAAAAAAATATATTATGAGAAACAGTCAATTGAGTAACTGCATAAAATGGTAATATAAAGCCAATAATTAGTTCTTATCATCAGTGAAATAAATAGTCATAGTGAATGATTTTATATTAGTTTTGTTACAAAAAATGTGTCCCTTATTAAGTGTCGTGTTTTCAGAAATTAAATTTAGGATTTTTGGATTGTCCAGTCCCAAATCGCAAAACATATACAAAAAAAGAGTTTACCTGTCATCTAATGATTAAAAATATTATATTTAAAATTTTATCAAATTATTTAATGTTATTAGCGTTTTGAAATGTATTTGCAATATTTGGGCCACTAGTTTTTAGTATTCTAATTACGCATGCCATCTGATAGGAAATATTACTACGAACACATCTGATATCTTTGAAAAGGTTGTGAATTTCCACTTTAGTTAACATGCGAATTTAAACTCTACGGCTTTCATGACCAAAAGTATTGCATGAATAATAAGAAAACAAACAATAATCAAAAATTATTATGATTTCTCGAAATCTTAAGGAACTGTTAGAAATATATAAAAATATCGGATGAAAGGATATTAAACGAATTATTGGGTTCCATTGAAACATTAGATTATCCGTGGTTAGTTAACCTTTTCAAAATTGGACTGACGATAACTGGCACGATAAGCAAAGTTCATCATAGTCATTCTGGCTCCTAAAGGGTGGCCAAGAGTTATCCTCCAACTAAATCCGGCAATGGCATCAGACACCTCTGATATTTATCAGTGTCTAGAAGTCATACAAATTTTCGAATAACACCCCAATAGTGCGTTTTAGGTATTATTTAGTATACATAAGTCATATTGAAATTGACTGAGTAATCCACTTTTTTCAATCTCTCACTAAACCTCATCCTCTCGTAAGAGTAGAGTTTAAAAATATATATCAGCATAGCCACAATCTTAGCGAACTCCTCGTATAAAAGTGGAACAATACCGAATTACTGCAGTTCATATGTACAATTTAACTAATTACACGTATTTACTTCGCTATATTAATAGGGGTACATAATGAGGTTAATAGGCACATTAATACATATTTCTTTATTTTTTAGGGGTTCTTGCGTAGGGGGGTTATTTCAATTTTTAATTTTACTTTTATTTTACTGTGTAATCTCGTTATCAATCTTATTTTAAAATAGGTATCTATGAGGATGACAATCCATTGAATCACCATATTATAGTAAAATAAATGTTGAATGGTTCTTCTGCAAATTTCAAAGGAAAAATAACTCCAAAGATTTTTGTAGTTTGCATGGTCATGTTTCTAGGCCTAACCACCCCAGAATATTTCTTATGAGGATATTGAAAACAAGAAGAAAATGAAACTCTATGTTTTCTTTTTCTTTTTGATAGCTGTGGTATTTTATTAAATAGCTGAGTGACAACCTTCGGTTCTGTCTGAAGTTAAAATTGGAAATGTTCCTACGAAACGGCTTAAGCATAAAATTGTTGATGACGCTATAAGCACCAAAATTATATTTAGTGAGGTCTTGAGGCTGTAAAATACAACTAAATAGATATTGACAATTTTATGATATTTTTGTTAAGTGTGAGAAATCGAGTACCTAGTATCATTAACATTATCCCCTTGAAAATAAACAGCAAATTTTTATTATTATACTATTAATTGAAACCCTTTAGGCATATAGATACTATAAGACTCACATTCCTATTTAGTAGTATCATTGCGCAGAGCTTTTCACCTCGATAACGCTTAATAATAAGAATTAGTCTATACAGTGACAATTTAAACAAAATAGTAATGTAATATGAAATAATAAATTTGTTTTTATATTTGCTTCATGTTGAGCAAGCAAATTTTAATCAGATTAGAATTAATGCACTAGCAACTGTACCCGAAATCGTCCCCAAACTATACTAAGAGAATGCATATTTTAGGGACAGTCCCCAAATTATCATTTCGTCTACCGCCAGTTTGCAAAATGCATGTTTTGGGGACTGTCCTCAAACTCTACGTTAGTTCAATGAGGGCTCAAACAATGCCTTCGTTAACCGAAAGTTACTTTTTAATAGAAAAAATTGTTTATATAACAATTTAACTATATCAGTATAAATAAAATGTGATTTAGAAGCTTTTCCTGTAATAAAATTTTGGTGTTTCAAACCATGCGTTTTACACACATACACACACACACACACACACACATATATATATATATATATATATATATATATATATATATATATATATGATTAATTAAAGATCTACATATGAAATTAGGTACTTAAATGTTGTGGCGTAAGGATATACCAGCAAAATGTACAATTTACTATGATGGAGCAACATATTGATAATACACAGTTTGCTACTAGAGAAGAACCCTCGCAAGTGTTATGAAAAATCTCCAAAGTCATAGGTATATTTATTTAAGAAATAGGTTAGAAATAGATTATATATAACAAGCAGACAATTTTTGCACTCAGACCAAATCCGCACTGCAAAACTCGATGGGATTTTGTTAAATCCGGTACAGAAATCGTCTTAAAGATATTAATGAAGTTGAGTAAGTGAATGAAAATGTGTAACAATTATATAAAAAAAAATAATTTATAAATTTATAATTCTAAGATCATTGTAGGTATTATTTATTTCAAAATTTATTACGTTCATGTTAGGAAATTCATATTATATAATATTACCAAATTTGAACTATTTTAATTACGTTAGTTTCGTCAGCTACAAAGTAGAATATTACTGATAAGTGCAGATATATTTTTGTGCAAATTTAAATACATCTGGCAATCTTACCGTGCGCGAAAATAAGAGTGTGAAAGAGTTTACTAAAAAGTAAAATGTACTTAGTTTTAAATTTCTACGATGGTTTTTAGAAATATGTAATTTTTGTATACTTTTCAATAGATTCTTAATAAATTCTTTCAAAAGAAGACGTTCAGTGATACAACAATGTCCATATGATTGTTTGATTTACTGAAGCATTATAAGCGAAACTTTTTCAACTTAGTTGTTTTTTAATAATTCTTGCCTAAGTAAACATTTTTGTAATAATAACTTACTCATCTACATTGAAAATTAAAAAAAAAGAAAGAAAAATTAAACGTGTCATTCCAGAGTTTGCCAACATAGAATTGAGAAATTTTAGAAGCAACAAGAATTTTCAATGTCATAAAGAACTAACCAATAATTCAGTGTTTTTTTATTCCATGCTTAATATTCCCATATTTATTTCGTAAACATAAACAAAAATTTAACAGTTGTTTTCTAAATGATTGATGTGGCATCTTTACTTATCAGGAATAACAGCTCAACTGAAATAACAATACCTTTCTAAGCTACTACGTTAAAATATTACATCCAAAGCAACGAAATATCACCATACTCCTTTGCAATACTATTGAAAAAATAACTTATTTGTGTTTTAAATATCCCTTGATTTAATAAAAATGGTAAAAATGTTCAGTTGATAAATTTGTTGCAATTTTGCAAATAATGAGGTAAATAGACATGTAAGTGCCTCACAAACCTAGATGACAGACAGCAGAGCAAATAAGGTCTGCAAAATCCACATACAAACCTCAGCCATCCGGAGAGAAAAGCTATCAAGATACTAAACAAATCTGAAAATATCTCGATACTTCAGGCCGACAAAGGAAACGCTACTGTTGTAATGGATTCCACAGACTACGACGACCCGAGCTACAAAGCTTCCTCTAGAGACACTACTACATATTTTGAGAAAACAACTAGATCAAAGATCAAAGACTCGCCTATAGAAGAGGAAATCAAGAATAACCTAATCCCAAGAGAAAAATCAAGTAGGTGTCCGAAATTCTGTGGACTCCAAAAATCCACAAGGACAGCGTTCTCCTGCGACCCATAAGTGCCTTTAATTCGCCACTTTACAATTTAGATAAATCATTTTTTTAAAAAATATAACCGACTTCCACCTATAACTAAAAAACTGAAAATAATTATAACAAAATACAACTCTAGCAAATAAATAACACATTCAATGTTGTCAAGTATCTACCCAGAAAGTAAAAAATGCAAACATTAAAAGGTGCTCATTCTGTACAAATTAATTACCTACCAATCTAGTATATTTTTGAAGTCGGTGCCGAGCAAATCTAAAATCCTGCATTGCGTACTTATCTACTACTTCATCAAACTTAGTTGTTACTTGGCACCGACTTCAAAAGTATACTAGATTGGTAGGTAATTAATTTGTACAGAATGAGCACCTGTTAATGTTTACATTTTTTACTTTCTGAGTAGATACCTAACAACATTGATGTGTGTTTATTATGCTAGAGTTGTATTTTGTTATAATTATTTTCAGCTTTTTAGTTATAGGTGGAAGTCGGTTATATATTTTTTAATTAAATTTCAACTTTTTAGTTTTTTTGAACTCAGAGAGTTTTCATTCTTAATTTTTTATTTTGTATGTATAACCTTAATAGACAGGATCAGGTAACATCGAAAGCCTCAACATTACACATCATTTAAATTGACAGGTAAAGGTTTACTACCAAAATGTACTAGTACGCGTACAAATAAACTCAAAATATATTTATGCCTTATGGACCACGCCATGTAACCTTTTTTCAACAACTCTGTGTAACGTCTAAGTACTTCTTGGGAAATAACACCACAGTTTAAAGAAAATTGCTGTATATTCCAAACGTTTCGGGGTCTAGGTCAGACCCCGTTGTCAATGGTTAAGAAACTTGGATAAAAAAGGCACAATTCTAAGATGTAAATTAAAATATTTGACAATGTGTATTATTTGAAAAATATGCCACAAATATCAGATCAGAAAATATCAGAAAACAACTCTGTGTAACTATAGTTAATTCCACTCCACTCTATGTACCAACCATCTTGTACATACGACTGCCCACGGACAAGCATAATATTTACGGAGTCAAATCCGTCCTATATTTCAACCATAGTATATAACTCCTTGTGGGCTACCCCATAAATTATTTCATTTTTAACATTTTATATTATCGCCCTCTGTAACATTAATTCCTCTCCACACTTTATGCAACTTCATAAGGGCTATAAAATAAATAATTTTTTAATCACACGGTATAAATAAAATTCAACTCCAGCATATATTTCAACCCTCCTGTATATGGTTTGTTTACGTCCATATTATATAGCAGTTTTTTAATCACCCTATATAATTTCAATTAGACATTTTTCCAACATTTTTATAGCACCAAACGTCCACTCCACTCTATATTTCAACCATCCTGTATATACGGCTGCCTATGGATCACTATCATTGTACTACGTCCCATATTTCAATCATCGTATAAATGCAACTCCGTTTATCACTTTACTTTGTGATTTTATTTGCTATAACTAAACACCCTGTGTATAAACGCACCTAATAGCAGTTTAGGGTTTGACATATGTTGTCTCTGAATTTTCTATTTGGCCGGGAGAATGTGATACCAAAAGCACCGTCTTCGCAAAATGGAAAACTTTTCATTTAAATAGGTATTTGCCTGATATACAAACAAAACGAGCTTCGTACTCATTGATTTAAGGAGCCGAAAATACTATGCTTTACCACCTATATGCTTGAGATGTAGATAACAATTTTCAAATTCGCAATTAAAACTTCCAATGCCTACAATTCCCGATTATGTTGGAATTAAAATATTTATGAGCAAATGTCCGTTATGTCATTTCGATGAAAATTTGATAAGAATTTTGGAATTTTCGACGATTTTCTGCAAAACTGCAAGTTGCACGTCGCAGAAAAGTAAATGAGATCACCTAGGGATCTTCCTTAATAGATTAAACGTTAAAAAACTATACACATCTATAATGAGTTTTCGAAAAATAGACAAATATGTTATTGGTCGATACATAGGGTGTTTAGTTATAGCAAACAAAATCACAAAATAAAGTGATAGAAGGAGTTGCATTTATTTGATGATTGGAATATAGGGCGGAGTAGAATGATAGTGGTCCATAGGCAGCCCTATATACAGGATGGTTGGAATATAGGGTGGAGTGGAAGTTTGGTGGTATAAAAAAAGGTGAAAAAAATGTGAAATTAAAATTATATAGGGTGATTAAAAACTGTTATATGATGTGGACGTAAACAAATCATACAGGATGGTTGAAATATGTGATGGAGTTGAATTATATTTATACAGTGTGATTAAAAAATTATTTATTTTATAGCTCATAAGAAGTTGCATAAAGTGTGGAGAGGAATTAATGTTACAGAGGGCGATAATATAAAATGTTAAATATGAAATAATTTATGGGGTAGCCCACAAGGAGTTATATACTATGGTTGAAATATAGGACGGATTTGACTTCGTAAATATGGGATGGATTCTACTCCGTCCTATAGTTTACAGAAGGCAGCTAACAAATTTATGCTTGTCCGGGTGCAGTCGTATGTACAGGATGATTGGTACATAGAGTGGAGTGGAATTATCTATAGTTATATAGAGGTGTCAAAAAAAAATTGAAAAAAAGTTACATGGCGTGGTCCATAAGGCATAAATATACTCTGGGCTTATTAAGTCAACGCGTACTAGTACATTTTGTTCTTAAACATTTACCTGTCAATTTAAATAAAAATGTTTCATTATGCAATGTAGAGGCTTTCGATGTTACCTGACCCTGTCTATTAAGGTTATAAATACAAAATAGAAAATAAAGAATAAAAAACTAAAAAGTTGAAAATAATACATTTAAAAAACGTATAATGGACTTCCACCTATAACTAAAAAGCTAACAATAATTATAACAAAATACAACTCTAGCAAATAAATAACAAATTCAATGTTGTTAGTTACCTACCGAGGAAGTGAAAAATGTAAACATTAAAAGGTGCTCATTCTGTACAAATTAATTACCTACCAATCTAGAATATTTTTGAAGTCGGTGCCAAGCGACAATCAAGTTTGATGAAGTAGTAGATAAGTACGCAAAGCAGGATTTTAGATTTGCTTGGCACCGACTTCAAAAATATACTAGATTGGTAGGTAATTAATTTGTACAGAATGAGCACCATTTAATTTTTACATTTTTTACTTCCTGGGTATGTACCTAACAACATTGAATGTGTTATTTATTTGCTAGAGTTGTATTTTGTTATAATTATTTTTAGCTTTTTAGTAATAGGTCGAAGTCCGTTATATTAAAAAAAAATTATTATATATATTGGAAACAAAAAGTGATATAGGCGTGAAAATTGATGTAAATACCCTTCTTCTCAAATCAATAAAAACGAGTTTAATCATTTTCTATAATAACTAGAAGCGGGTTTAATTATACAGATATTAGAATTATTATATTAATTCTTTGAATTAATAGAAAATTAATGTGAAATTTTGCGAAAATTATGCAGGTGTGAAAGTTGGCATATATGTATTTCACCTGATATGAATAGAAGTAAATTTAATCACTTAATGTAAATCACGTACCCAAAAAGTGTCAATAGGAGTATTTTCTCCATTGGATCAGAATTGATAGCGGACTCTTTCCTTAAAATTAATAGAGACACTATTTGTCAATTTCCCAATACTAAATTTAAACACTCTCTTCGAAGTGTCCAGATTCGGAACCTCTGTGTGCTGCTTCTCACAAAAATCCTAGATGTCGGTCTTACATCTCGCGTCTTCAAAACTAAACTTATGGACAGGACGAGGACTGTAAATGGTACAGTGTTTGATTAATCGCAGTTAGATCTAAAGAAATAGAACATGTCAAGTCACAGTCAAGTGAAAAACACTTTAGAAATAAAAATAAAATCCAAAAATGACAAAATTATTAGAAACAATGAATTGTTAAAAATATTAATTACATCAAACTTCACAAAAATATAAAAGTTGGCAAGATTGTTAAAAGTATTCTGTTGAAAATCTAAAATGAGATAAATCTAAAGAAAGTTATAATATTCAAAACTTCAGACAACGATAAGCGAAAAAAATATATAAACCCTAAAAAAGTGAAAAATGTCAAAAATTTAATTAATGCTAAAAATGCCAAGAAAGTTAAAACGTCAAAATTGTCAATAATGTAAAAAATGCCAATATCAAATATCAAAAATGTCAAACACGTCAGTTATTATGTGTAGCGTATCATATTAAATACCAAAATAATATGTCTTTAGAAGCTGTTGTAGCCAAATAAATTTCGCTCATGAACGATGATGTTAAACGATTTTCACAAAAAAAAAACTAACATTGTAGGGGATGTGAAAATTACCAAATGAAAAAACAAACAACTTAAATCCCTCAAATAAGCCCAATAGCCCGTGGGAAGCAATAAATTTAACTCTTGTGTAATAAATTAGCACACATATAATAATATTATTCTGAAGCTCCTGTCACTCAACAAAAAAATGTAATTTGTTATAGTTAGCGCTTAAGTTTCTAATATTTTCGTATAATATAAACTCATTATCTAATTTTATATATTTATTAAGAGACTCGAGGGTTTAATATATATTTCCATTTTTATAAATTAATTTTCTATAAAATCAATAACGTTTATGTTTTGCTCCATTTAAAGTGATCGATTTTCAACTGCTAGCGTGTTGCACGAGCCCGATCGGGTAACTTTATTGGGAGACTCTTGGCTTTAGAGACTGAATCCTCTTTACAAACACTTTTTGACGAAACTACTGACGTTAATACTTTTCCATTGTTTTGCTGGCATTCTTTGAATGTATCAGACCTTTGGGATTTCAGTGGCTCCCCCGGTAAAGTACCCTAAAGGGCTAAGGCCTGCAGAGGGATGAAAGAGGGAAAACCACCGAGAGGCTCAAATGGGATATTCATGCGTCTACCGGCCATCTTAATAGATGCTCGAGCTGTTCTCAATGCCGATAACGTAGCTTCTTGCACATCACATTACGGTCTACAAATAACTTTCGAGTAAGGTAACTGCACATGCTGTCTGAAATATTTCTTTCTGCATTTCATTCCGAGTCTTATCTTGCGCTTAGCTTTCAAACTGGTTGTTATGAGCCAAATTGCTGTCTTCCGTAGAGTAAAGCGTCTTTTGACTTGAATATCTCCCAAGATCGATTTTGCAATTGTGTCGATCTGCTAAAATTCTGTTAACTTCACGCACCAACGGTCTCTAATCTATGCTGCTCAAATACTTTTTCTCGACGACCTCGCTCACTAATGCTGTTGCTGCTGCTTCAAACTCATGTGAAATTTGCTTAAGTAATGTAATGTCAATTGTTTTTGTGCTATGTACATAACTGACAGGAGGTTTAGATTGTTCCTTTAATATAAATTACTGTCGCATATGTATAAAGACCATAGCTAAGTATTTGAAAATTTTTGTAGCTATGCTAAAAAATAGGAATCTATATTTGAATAATTTTTATTTTTATTTACAAACATAAGAAATACAAAGTTATTATAAAAACACTAGCTGCCCCATCCTGGATTCCCAAGGAGTTGAAAAAGTAGCGTTTAATTTTGATTGAGATTTCGTAAAAAGTTGTTAGAACCCGATGGCAGCGCCCCTACCAGGTAGGATTGTGAATCTAAACCTTCCTAACTCTCAAAATGTTTAGAAGGAGATACAAAAATTCTATAACCCAGTCGCAGTACAATTACCGTGTTAAAATGTAAATCTAACAGAAACAAAATAGTTCTTCACAATCGGCCGAACTGTTTAAGAGGAGTTTACAAAATGTTTCCCACAACCCGATCGTAGCACCACATACCGGGTTAAATTAGAAATGTATCCCACTCAAACTCATCCAAAACGTTTTATCAAAATTGGGCTAACCGTCTAGGAGAAGTTCAATAATGTTTCCTACAACTCGATCGCAGCGCCAACTATCGGACCCAAGTATGAATCTAAACCTTCCAGGTATAAAGTCAAATACCATCCAAAATTTCGAAGAATCATGAAAACACTTTCGATATAAAAAAGTGGTCTCTCTGGATATCGAAGCCAAGACATTCGCACTATTAGCAGAAACTATAACCAACATAACTAATGTGCTCAATTTTATAACGGTTGCCGAGCGAGTATAGCAACGACGCGTTGAGTAAACAATTAGCGTCATAGTTAAACACATTAAAACAAACTAATATTAAACTGTAGGTATAAACCTTCCTCTTGAAACACCCTATCCAATGATGAAAACTTCATTAAAATACACAGAGTAATTTAAAAGATCTAAGCGCTCAGAGAAATTGACGGCGGAACTGACTGTCTTATACTCTGTGAAGATAATGTGTTCAGCTTCATGAAACATTTCTGCGGTAATGTTTTCATTCATAATTGATTTGATGTTGTGGTCCACATTCGGTGCTTTTCGGTTAATTTAAATTTTGACATTGATAATATATATAATTGTTAGGTTAAAATTTACTTACCGTCTAACATTATATTACAATTCAACAAGGAAAACTAGCAACAAATATTATTTTAAAATAGGGAGGTATGTGGTATGTTGTACTTGCTGAGATTTAATATAATAAAGAGCAGGTGCATTATACTTAATTAAAAAGTAATTATAGAGAAGAAAAAACTTAAAAATGTCAATTACGAACAAATATTATTTTAAAATAGGTATGTGGTATGTTGTACTTGTTGAGATTTAATATAATAAAGAACAGGTGCATTATACTTAATTAAAAAGTATTGGAGAAAAAACTTAAAAATGCCACGGAATTAATTTTTTAAGTAAAAGTTACCTCGCAGGCTAAAGAGTTTCGTATAGATTTTTCTCAGTTATAGATCATGACACATTGAATTTTCGAGAGCAGCTGTTGGTACAAAAATAAATTTGGATAACTGCATCCTTTAAGGTTGATGTAAATAGTATATTCCTTTAAAAATGTTCTTATTTAATAGTCTGTTTGCAGTACTATATTATTCCAGTTTGCAGTAATATATTATCATTTGGGAGTTGAGAAATATTTATTTCATGTCCTGGATATTGAGGAACTACTTAATAAGTAAATTTTTCATTGCTGGAGATTACAATCTACTTAAAACATCTTGGAAAAATTGCAATTTTGTTCCAGTATGATGTCCCCTTGGTTCACCAACTTTTGTGAAACATTCAGTTACATATTTTTGTTTAAAGACAACAGTCTAGTGAATAGCCTAGGTGTACTATACCTACTTGACTTATTTTTTCTAATCAGAGAGTTGTTTCCATTGATCCAGCTATTGATCTATTGCATGAGAAGTTTTGTAATTTTAGATGTTCAAATCGCAATATACTGAAATAGTATAGGAAGCGAGTAAGAAAAACACAATGTGTTTTGTGAAAATAAACTGCAGAATGACATTATAATGTTTATTCAAAGTTATTCCGCAGTATTGATTCCAACTCGTAAGAAAAAAATGCAAGAAACTTACGAGTGAATTCAGAATACAGTATCATGGTATAATATAATTACAGAGTTACACCATTAAAAAATTACAATATATCATAAAACTGCATTACAATCTCTTTACTTAGTACAAAACATACGTGCACACTAATAAACCTTTCTACAAACTACAATATGTGTATTAGGATTATTTCTGTTTATTTGATGGAAAGAATTCCTGTTTTACCATTTTTCTTTTATTCACTATTGATCTATTTTCTTTTTATACTTCTAAACTAAACTTTCCCAATAACCTTAGCAGAAATAAATATATTATTTAAATATAAACAAAAATTACTGTGTTACTTTTGTATCTCATAACCAAAGTTCATCATACATAATATACATAATTAATGTATTCAGTGCTGTCTGCATTTTTGTATTTTCATCAATTACAACTGGATATTGGCTTTCAACTCTCTGTTCTCTTATAAAGTTGTCAGTTTCTTTTTGATGAGCTTCTTTAATGTAAGTTTTTTTCTCAGCAAGTAATTCAGCTACAGTACCTAAAACAGAATCACTTCCCTCTCTTTGCTCATACATAGATACTAAATGGATATGTTTACACAAAGTCGTCTTTATGGCATACTGAACACAGTCGCACTTATAAAGATGAATGCATACTTTACATATCTTACATTCTATTTCACATAATTCGTTGTATATAATTTTATAAAAGTTCTCAGCTGTTGAAGATTTTACCTGAAATCCTACTTATAACACTTCATTACTATTCATTTTCATGTCCACTGCTGCTTTATGTGCCCTGATCAAAAGTCTGTCCTGGTAAGTATTAGAATCAGGTCTTTGGATCTGTAAAGATAAATAACTATATTGAAAAAATAATGCAGTTTATTGGTTAAAAGCAGCAAATCTTGAGAATTCTTTGCCACATTTTTCCATTGACTAAATTTTCTATTTCTTCCAAAAGTCTGTCGATAGTGATATTCATGTTTCATTTCAATTGACTTGTCTTCAGTAAGTTACTTAAACTTCCCAATGCCATATTTGTATTTATACCTGCATTTATTCTATTCTCTCTTGACTTTGGAAATAATATCTAAAATATAATTTTGAGGAATGTACAAGTAGTGAATATAATTATACATACAATAAATGGTAACAATAAAAAGGAAACATACTTTTTCAGATAATTTAAGAACACATGTTCATCTGCATCATGTAAATACTTGAAATAATTTTCACTAAGCTCTATAAACTTTTTTGGTTACATTAAGTATCTTCTTTAAATCTGTCCTCGTTGTCCTTTTTACCTCTTCATTTTTAATCTAAAGATAACACAAATATATCCTTAATTTGTATTATATAAACAAAAAATAATAGAAAAGGTTATTTTAGTGTTTCTCTTACTTTAGCTGTTCCCTGGATGATCCAATTCTTAACAATATGCCAGCTGCATAAAAGACATCTCGGCATGATCCACATTACTTCCACTAATGCATTGTAGTACTTAGGATCGTCGTCTGTCATAAAATACTCTGGCTGTAGAACTTCTTTTCCAATTTTGGCTACCAGTGCCTGCAAAAAACTTCCTGAACAATTCGATATATTCTATTACTTAAAAGAAAAGCAACAGGAAAACCCAAGTTTCGATCATCTTTAACCAGGATTATAGTGAGCTCCATCCTCTTCTGATTGGTGCAGTGGGTTCCATCCACACAAATTATTCTACAGAATTGCTTCAATTTACTTTCCATTGTCTGGTTCATGACTGCTACACAAAAATCTTCTAACTGTAATACTGGATGACTTTCACCTACAGAAAGAAATTCATATATTTTAAACATTATTGTACCAGTACAAATTGTACTAAAACTAGACAATTTAACATAGTATATATTGCATAAAATCTATAATATTTCTTTTAATTAAGTAAAATATACCTGACTGTTTGAAAATAAGCAATAGTTTTTTCCATTTGAGTTCCATTCCTTTACCTTTAATGCAACTGCAATCATAGTATTTTCATGTTTCTTCTCCAATACATTATGTTTCTTCATTAAATATGACACACCCTTTTTGTTCAACAAATTTATTCTTTGTATGGACTCGAATACTGTATTCGAGTAACTAGAAGCGAAAGCAGAAGGCTACGAGAATTATGCGAACCGACCTGAAGAGGGCAGATGTGACTCTGCCGAGACGTCGTCACTTTACCATCGATCTCGGCAGGGATCAGTTATCAACTACGCGGATGAATTCCCGGAAACCACCTAAAACATATATATATATATATATATATATATATATATATATATATATATATATTGTTATGGAATCAAAATAGCCATAAACCAAAATAAAACGAAATATATACTAAAAGTATGTTAGAAGTGAACATGTTGGTTGCATAACCATCAGGTGCATTTAATGAATAAGAAAATTTAAACAAAGCAAATTTTCTTGAAATATATGGAAAAGGTTGAAAAGAATCAGCTGAGATTCAGGTGTTATGATATAAAAGGCTTAGCAAAACCATTTACTGAATGAAGGGCCAGCACAATTTTTAGCTCTCTCTGGACTTTGGAAAAGGGAAAATATGTGTAATATATAGTGTAGTTAAGATAATTTTAGTAATAATTAAAAATGTAAATACTCACAAGTAGTTATAAAAGGTAATTGAAAATGTTGATTAGTCATCATGTAACGAGGATGCATATCTTGAGATATAAATCCAAAAATATCAATGTAAGTTGCCAGGAAAACATAAAAATCCATGCTAGACACATAAAACAATATTAATTAGTAAAAATACATGCAATTAAGACAGTATAAAATAAATTAGGAAGCAAAGCATCATGTAAACAACTATCAGAAAAAATTAAAATGTAAATTATTTTGAAATTAATGAATAAAAATAAAAGAAAATTCTTCAGTGAACATTAGAAATGATAGGGAAAAGAATTTTATAACTTAAATTTCAATCAATCAAAAATTTGAGGTAAAGTTGTTTAAATCATAATAAAAGTTGAATGACCTTGAAAAAGTCATGACAAATTAAAAGTAAACAAAGCGTTTAAACAAAAATTGACAAGAATAAAACAGTTCTTAAAATAAAATAAGCAATCGGAAAAACATCATTTAATAAGGGAAAAATAAAATTTTTGTTTCTTATGGGGATTACACGGGCTAAGAATTTTTGAGTGACCGGACAAGACAGAAAATTTAACGCAAAAACAAATGAGAACGTTCCATTTTGGGTGACGGGCAAGACGAACGCAACCTAGCAGGCAGTTGTTTTTAAAATACTATAAAAGCGTACGTTTGCACAGCATTGGTCTCTTTCGTTCCTGATTTTTGTGTAAAACAAGTCCCAGAGCATGTGATATTTTCTTTGCAATAACCTAAAAACTTGTTAGTAGAGGTTAGGTAGTGTGAAGTTGAAGTAATATGAATTGTCAAAACAATTTCAATGACATATAGATTGGCAGTGTATAAAGATTCAAAGTGCGGAACAGTAAAATGTGTAGTGCCTATTTGACCGACGAAAATGACATTTAGGTTGGAATTTCAAATAAAAAGTTGAAAACATTAAACAAAGATGGTATTTGATGATTAATGGTAAACAACATGCAATATTGGTAAACAAACATGGAATGGGAATCAATAATAAAAATTTGTTTATAAAATCAAAGTTCTAATGGACAATGAACCGATTTGGAACTTATGAACTGCAATCACAACAAGGAATAAAAGGTTACTGAAACAATAATTGTTTGAAAATGTAAATAAAGTGACAATTGATTTATTTATTTATGCTAGTTAAGGATATTAAAATAACAAATTGTAATCTTAAAATGATATGATGATAAGAGAAATTTCTCATAAATATTTAATAGTTAGGAATGATTTCGTTTGTGGATTTATTTATTTTGATGTTTGGTTAATTTATTTATATTGTGTTTAATAAAGGATGTTGTTGAAATTTGAAATGGAAAGTTGTGTTGAATTTATTATGAGCCAAGAATAATATTGAACACTTAGAGTATTGTCCAAATTCGTTTCAATAAAAATAAAAATTAAAATTCAATTCAGTAAATTTTAAAAGTTAAAGAGGTTTTGAATTAATAAAAATGAGTAATAGTGTTGAATAAGTGAAATAACATAGAAGCAGAGAAGTTATAATGAAGATAAAAATGTATGTATCGATTTTAAATATTAGAACCTGCTGAACCACCTTGAGGTAGGAGTATGAATGCTATATGTAAAATTAAAAACCCTGAGAATTTAAATTAAAGAAATAAAGTTTGAATAATAGTGATATGCAAAATATATAATCAAAC
Source organism: Octodonta nipae (assembly GCA_034190945.1). Classification (NCBI taxonomy): domain Eukaryota; kingdom Metazoa; phylum Arthropoda; class Insecta; order Coleoptera; family Chrysomelidae; genus Octodonta; species Octodonta nipae. The sequence goes on along the minus strand of CM067217.1, from coordinate 98,677,768 downwards.
CAAAACAAATTAGCTAGTCAAAGTAGGGCAAAGATAAAATAAAAATATGTGTAATAATAATTCAAATACTTCAAAATCACAATAAATTGGCACCCAATGCAAAGCAAATTCTAATAAATCAAAATATTCAAAACAAATTTGCTAGCCCAAAGTGTGGCTCTGAAATAAAATAAATAAATAAATTTTGAATAATCAATATTCAAAATAATATATATATATATATATATATATATATATATATATATATATATATATATATATATCTTCAAATAGGCACAATTGTCAACTAATATGTTCTCATCAGAATTAAATAAATATTTTCACAAAAAAATAACACTGTAACCACAATATCAGCTATAATTAATCATAAAAGCGAGGCACTCAGATATTGCATCACATGTAATTTAAATCACAAATGTTTAAATTAGCCGGAAATCGATTGTGGTATCGACATCACAGGCACATTGAGTTTCGTGTTGAATCCACAGACCGAGATCGTATTTTAAAACTTTCAAGGGTTATACTTCCCGCATTTGCATTACTTACCGAAAATCCTCGGAATACTGGCGAGGCATTCTGTGACAAACAGTCTCGTCTTACAAAGGAGACTGGCCGATATTCCTTAAGCCTTCGCCACATAGAAAGCGTTATAACGCGACGTTCGGCGTTATTGTACCGTCGCGTTACGACGTTACGTTTGTATTACTCAAGTTTGCATCATCTCTGCCACACTCAGGACGTTATTACGACGGGTCACCTTACCTAACGCGACGTTAGGCGTTCGGGTTGTCACGAAATACAAAATAACGCGCGTTATTGCTTCTGTCTCAATTAAAATGTGTGAAGAAACAGAAAAAATTAATCCAGCAGGTGAGAAAATTTGTTTATTTGTATGATACCTCCCATAATCTATATATAAATAGGCTAAGACAAAACGATTAGGTACCATTTTCTCCACTGTTTCTCAACCGATTTTCTTCATTTTTGTTTTGTTTAGTAGCTACTGACGACCTTCAGTGCAGAATGCTAATCTTAATTTATAATATTGGTTCATTCATTAAATAAAATATAATAAAAATTCATTATTTACGTCAATAATGTCAATGCCAAACAAATGAATGTGCCGCGTGCCGCCAGACTCAAACCATTGAGTAGTTATATATAGACAGACCAATGCTATTATATACTTAGAGCATGTACTTCTGGAGGTGGCATGCAAGCGTTGTTATTATTTAGTGGGTAAAGTAATCGTTGAATATCATAATTATACAGGGCGATTCCAGATATGTTAGAAATAATTTTTTTAATGGGTGGCACATAAGCAGCTGCATATTTAGGGTGTTTAAAATATAGAGTAGAGTGCAATTATAACTAATAAAATACTTATATAGGGAAGCCCATTAGCGGTTGAATTTACAGGGTTCTTGGAATAGAAGGTGCAGTAAAATTACAGTTATACAGGGTGGTGCAAATGGAAATGCAATATTTCGTAACCCATAAGCAATTGTATATATAGTTAAGATGAAATATAGGGTAAGAGGAATTATAGATATACAGGATGGTAATAAAAAATGTTAGAATAGGAATTGATTTATAGAGTAGACCACGAAGAGTTCCATATATATAATGATTGAATATAGAGTAGAATTATAGTTACAGAAGATAATTAAAAATTTCATAAAAAAAGAGTAAATATGGTGGGTCATAGGCAGTGACATATACAGAATGGTTTACCCGGTGGTTGAAAAATGTTAAAAAATATTATGCGTGGTCTATAAGCACTTGCATATACAGGGTGGTGGAAATATATAATGAGATGGAATTATTATAATGAGGATTTTAATAAATGTTAGAGAATTGAGGGCAATTATAGCTATACAGGGGTGTTAGAAAAAATAAATATGTAGGGTAGCCCATTAGCAGTTGAATTGTTGTCATATTAAATTAAGAATTACGAATTTGAACACAAATAAAGTTCTATGAATTATATCTGAAAAAAACTTGAATTTCGTTACTTATTTGTAGAAGCGAGATGTAAGACCGACATCTAGGATTTTCGAGGAAACTATCACACAGAGGTTCCGAATCTGGATCCGTTCTGTGTAATTGCTGTTCTCCCTAAAGTCATAGGATAGAATGTCACGATAAAATTTTCATGTTACTTAACCTGCCAGAGATATTCAGGGGGTGGTAACTCAGATAGGTAATGTTGGTCCGGCTGTCGGTGAACTGTAATGGTGTTTGATCGTAGCCCTCTTAACAAATTCTTCAAGTACTATTTTTGATAGTTAGCCCAAGTGACAGACACAATGTGATCTTTTTTATCGGCCATTATCATTATTGTATGATTAGGCTTGAATAAATGTTTTTGTCGGCCATTATGAGATTTATGTCTGTGAAAGCTAAAGCCATCAGCCATCAACAGCTCTCTATTTTTTCTAATTTGTGCTGGTATTTTGTATACAATTTCGTTCTTGGTGTATTTATACATAGTTAAAGTGAGTGAACAGGCATGTAGCAGTACCAGGACATTTGAGGATGATCATTTGTATTACATTAAGATGCAACCTGCAGTGGAGTCAGAGAAACAAGCACATAAGTAAGTCTTTTAGTGATTGTTGATAAATCAACATTTTGATGTATTTGGTACTTTTTCCTCATATACTGACTTGTATTTCATTTATGGTGTCATTTAAGGTTATGAGAGAACTGCAGGATAGTTTTATAGACTCACTCTGCTGAAGAAAAACAAGCTACATATTATGTGAGTGAACAGGCCAGAAGCCAGAAGAGCTAGCAAAATGAACACCAAACATCGTTTACAGCTACTGCATCAGAAGCACTGTGACTTAAGGTATTTGAAAAATGTTAATAGTACAACCATAAATTTCTTTTTGAGTCAAATGAGGAATCAAAAGTTAAAACCGAAGAGAAGACACTTTTTATTAGATTATAAAATATTTGCATTATCACTGTATAAACAAAGTGCCAAAAGCTATAGATTTCTTTCAAAAGTTTTTAGTTTACCATCTCCTAAGAATCTCAGTAATCTTGTTAATATATCAAATGTGGCTATAATGAACATATCTTTAAAAATTTAAATAAAATTGTTGACAAAATTAACAGAAAAAGAGAAATATTGTATATTTAATGTTTGATGAAGTATCTTTAAGTTGTGGCCTTACTTATAATTTTTCAAAAGGTCATATGGTTGGAATTGTAGATTTTGGTAGTGGTGATTGATGCATGCACTTTTTAACTGAATCATTTGATGTATTTCTTTCAACCACAACACATCACTCACTGTATATACCTATAATATTTATATTTGTACAGTTTTTGTTATGAATTATTTTAATGTATAAATAAATAGTGTCATTTTTAACTGTATTTGTTAATTTAGCTTTTGTAAATAAATAAATATAATTTCAATATTAGTTTGATTTATTTTGATGGTACATTGTCTTCTAAATGTTATATTTATTATATTCTTGATTATTTTTATGTGTTCTTGGGAAATAACACCATAATCGAAACAAAAATTTGTATGTTCCAGGAAAATTTGGTTTTTCCTTGAATATACAGATTTTTGTTTCGATTAGTGTTATTTCTCAAGAACACAAAAATAATTCGATAGTAAGCCCCCTATTGGTGACATTTGGGACCAGAAACTGCAGATTCCTTCTTTTAGTATGATGATGATCTGTCAAATTCAACAAACGTCAAATTTAGTACTTGAAGAATTTGTTAAGATGCTTTTGATGCTAAACCTAACCTGTCATGGGACAAAATGTGACACATTTTTTAACATTGAGTTGCCCATCTATCTTTATTGTATGATCTGTGGAGATATTGACACAATTGGTCGAATTTCGATCACTGGGCGACAGCTAGTTTATATAAAAATACCGTCAAAAAGGCGGAGGCATGAAATGTGATTGCTGAAGAGGTGGGTATTTCAAATTAGTAAAAATTTTACTTCTATTATTCCGTATCATAACCTTATTAATAAGAAATTGGTTTACGACTGCATGCTTGTGTTTAAACAGTGTTTTTCTATAAATTTGATTAGACGAATTTTCGATTTTAACCTAGAAAGCAAATATTTAAGAAAATTCCAAAATATGCTGATCTTATATAATGCGTTTTAACTCATACAGTTATGACATACTCTTAAAATAATCAGCAAACTTTTCGCGGAATTCAATTGCTGCATTTGTTGATCTTTGATTGGTGGCAATTGTTGATAGGAGTGCTTGCATAGGCTCTGTGGCATCATCGTCCCCAAAATTATTGGCTGAAAATTTTAGCTGAACATTATTCTTGGTTATAATGTAGTTATGTAAACAGGTAGCAGCTTTAACTATGCTATATGCATTTCAGGCACCTGATTCTATTGGTCTCAAAAACACCTTCATTTCATAGCCAATATACCGAAAGCATTTTCCACGACACGGTGAGCTCGACTGAGTTGGACATTGAAACATTTTTTTTGAATCGATCATTCTAGGTTTAGGATACGACCTCATTAGGTACGTTTGAAGTGCGAAGCCATGTGTACGGTTCGTGATTCGGTGAAAAACTCTGTTTATGTCAGTAATTCACCGACAATTAACAGAGGCCATATGAATACATGGTAGTTGAAAAAGTGTGACCTAGGGTATAAAATGAAGTAGTTAGCACACGTAAAAGTTTTCTTTCTTACAAACGCACAGTTTATATTTTTATTAATTCAAAACGCAACAATTTATGCTAGACACTTTTTATTCAGTAAAATGAAACAAACACTAGTTGAAACTAAGGATTACAAGTTGTAACATAGAAAAATATTATTAGATATTAGAAAACATTATAATATATGATTAACTATTCTATTTTTGTGAAACATGTCACGCAGTAGTATTTATTTTAGAATAACAAAGGCAGAATCTTCGGCTGTTAAAGGTGCCGATATCTAAAATGTGTTTTGCATTATTTGTATGTGTTGGTGTATCTCTTTGCTTGTTTTGGTATTCAGGAAACTAGGGCTGAAGCAACTTCTTCTCCAAATGTAATTGGTTTGAACATTTACCATAACTACTCCCAAAACAAACTCGTACTCGTACCATTTTATTCCTTTTTAGCTAAAGCATTTGGTTTGATTTGGTCCGATAGATCGATAAAAGCTTTACATGTATTATAGACAGCAACAACTGTGGGCTTTTCTGTCTCCACCTTACATCGTGTTAGTATCCTTTTATCATGACATTTTGATTATTTTTTCTTAGCGTACCTACTCAGTGAGTTCAAAAACATAATTTTTGTCAGGTATTGACAAGTAATAAACATCGTGTCAGCATATTCACAATAATGGAAGTATAATAAAAAATAGCTCGTGGACTATAGGGTCAAAAAATGTATTGTGCCAGTTAATGTGCTAGCAGAGACATACGTGTCTTTTTCTTGCTCCTCAAGAGATATTCGATGGACAACCTCGTTCTTCAACCGTTTCAATATTTACAAGTGAATTTTACCAAGCACGACATCCATCATCTCTCGATATTTCATTGATTCTTTGACATATTGGTTTTCTATTGATAGTGCTTTTAGTTGCTGCGGTAGACGTTGGAAAAGCTTGCTTTTTTGTTTTCTCTGTCACACTTGTAGGAAACATCTTAGTTTTCTGTGTTGAACTGAAGGACTAGAAGTAGTAGTAGTAGAGGTTGCTGTCGTATGTTTGACTTCATATAAAGACGGAAGTGCGAAGCCATGTGTACGGTTCGTGATTCGGTGAAAAACTCTGTTTATGTCAGTAATTCACCGACGATTAACAGAGGCCATATGAATACATGGTAGTTGAAAAAGTGTGACCTAGGGTATAAAATGAAGTAGTTAGCACACGTAAAAGTTTTCTTTCTTACAAACGCACAGTTTATATTTTTATTAATTCAAAACGCAACAATTTATGCTAGACACTTTTTATTCAGTAAAATGAAACAAACACTAGTTGAAACTAAGGATTACAAGTTGTAACATAGAAAAATATTATTAGATATTAGAAAACATTATAATATATGATTAACTATTCTATTTTTGTGAAACATGTCACGCAGTAGTATTTATTTTAGAATAACAAAGGCAGAATCTTCGGCTGTTAAAGGTGCCGATATCTAAAATGTGTTTTGCATTATTTGTATGTGTTGGTGTATCTCTTTGCTTGTTTTGGTATTCAGGAAACTAGGGCTGAAGCAACTTCTTCTCCAAATGTAATTGGTTTGAACATTTACCATAACTACTTCCAAAACAAACTCGTACTCGTACCATTTTATTCCTTTTTAGCTAAAGCATTTGGTTTGATTTGGTCCGATAGATCGATAAAAGCTTTACATGTATTATAGACAGCAACAACTGTGGGCTTTTCTGTCTCCACCTTACATCGTGTTAGTATCCTTTTATCATGACATTTTGATTATTTTTTCTTAGCGTACCTACTCAGTGAGTTCAAAAACATAATTTTTGTCAGGTATTGACAAGTAATAAACATCGTGTCAGCATATTCACAATAATGGAAGTATAATAAAAAATAGCTCGTGGACTATAGGGTCAAAAAATGTATTGTGCCAGTTAATGTGCTAGCAGAGACATACGTGTCTTTTTCTTGCTCCTCAAGAGATATTCGATGGACAACCTCGTTCTTCAACCGTTTCAATATTTACAAGTGAATTTTACCAAGCACGACATCCATCATCTCTCGATATTTCATTGATTCTTTGACATATTGGTTTTCAATTCGAATTCGGTTTAGTTCTCGTTTTACCATGCTGCATTCCTCATGAGTTAGTATGAGCGCTTGATTTGCTTTGATTAATTTTGCATTTGAAACACTCGGCTTTGGCGATGTTCTTTAAGTGCAAGATTAAACTTTTAAGTTTGTTTATCTTGGCACTCAATTATCATATTCATGGTATTTCTCGTACTTTATATATTTTGTTGAAATGCATATGAGTAAAAAGCAAATTACAGGTATTTCTGTTTATCTAGCCGCACTTACATGAGCAGTATTTCAAAGTCTGGAACGTCTTGGCAATGCATAATGGCTTCTGCTTCTTAAAAGAATCCAAGAAATGAATTGTTTATGTTTGTACTCGTTTGTGTAACCGTATTACTCCAGAACAGCATCGTTAATGATCACTTTGTTGGAGTATGTTAACTGCAAACTGTTGTCATTTCAATATCGAGACAAAATTTGGAACACACTCCGGTATAGGTTAATTTCCACATCTGTGTTACCTATTTTCTTACATGTCGATCAGTTTCAAAATTATTTTGCTTAAACTGAAATGATATAATTATGGAACTATACCACAAATTTTAACAAATGTACTTATATTAATACGTTGATCAACTGATGTAAATGAACAAAAAATTCTTTAGACATCAAGCCATTATAAGTGTCGTTATCACAGAAAAAGTCTGGAATAGTGCACCTTTTTACGCATGCGTCAACTAATAGCCATTAAACTTATGAACAGATGCAGCTTAAAATCATGAGATGTATTAAAAATTTTATATTCAAAGTACACATATAATTTATTAATATTATGCTCTACACAATTACGTTATGATTGTTTAAGGCCCATTTTAATGAAATTATCTGTTTTAAATCCCATGCGTTTAACTCAGTTGCACATTCTTCCAGGGAGTTCAATATAGTGTCATTGACATTGGTTTCAAACCACTGATCAATGTCATTCCGTCGAGCAATACTTTCTAGTATTAAAATATTTGTTATCCACTATTCTTTTCATGCTGCCACTGGGTATTATAGACTTCCCCAACAACATATATTTACTTTGAATAATGATATTTTCTTTAACCGGTTTGTTTGTGGGATTGAACAATATTGAAGCTTCATTGGGAAACTGCCTGACATCTATATGAGACGTGTTGGTTATTATTGCGGTTCTGATATGGTGTCGAAAACACGAAGCAATATCCTCCTAGTGAACTCTATGTGATCGCTTCATATTTGTATTGTTTAAATCCAGTCCGATTTGGAAGATTTAACTGAAGTCCAAACACTTGCAGACATATTGCTTTGTAATTTTCTCAATCCCCACGCGCAAATAATCATCATGTCGAATGGCATTATTAAAACGTCTTACTGCATGTACTAATTTGGTTAGATTGTATTTTCCTCTGTAACAATTTCAAATATCGCTCTCTTGAATGTCAACCTCGTTGATGTGTTCCTATGATTTTCAGATGCAAATTGCTGATAGAGAATTTCAAGGTGAGGTTTTCAGAAAGAAGGTAACGTCCATTTGAACTCCACAAATATGCCCTCACCAAATGTAGACGTAGTCAACTTTTTGTAAGGTTTCTTCTGTCGAAGTTCTTGCAGCTTAACCAAGGCTTCATTCCATTTCTGCAGAATGCCTTGAAAAGGTTAAAAAAACCCATTTGACATTATATCAGATGATGTGAAATACGTAAGATTTATTTTCTATAATTGCATTTCGCATACGTTACCAGAATCACAGTACAATTTTAACTAATTTATACAAAGACTGAACTGAAAATTTAATATTAAATACATAAAATGTTATTTTGAGTCTTTTGTAACGAATAGGTAAGTTGATTGAATTCGACCTTTTTGAAAGCAATGGAGTTCTCAATTGAGTATTTCTGAATACCCTTCTAATATCGATGAGAATGCTGGAATTTCTTCTCCGGCTATTAGAGATCGGTGACACTAAAAGTTTTAATTAATTTAAAGCTACAGTTATATATATATATATATATATATATATATATATATATATATATATATATATAAGAGTTTAATGTTTTCAAAAAAAACATTGGTAATGTAATTTCTCATCAATATGTCACACAATGTCGTATTGTTTTTGCAATTACCTATTATCTCAAGCTGTTTTTATTTATGATTCATAAATTCACCTGTAAGACATGGAATTGAAGATATTTGGATAAATTTTGTACAAATTGGTTTTTCTATTGATAGTGCTTTTAGTTGCTGCGGTAGACGTTGGAAAAGCTTGCTTTTTTGTTTTCTCTGTCACACTTGTAGGAAACATCTTAGTTTTCTGTGTTGAACTGAAGGACTAGAAGTAGTAGTAGTAGAGGTTGCTGTCGTATGTTTGACTTCATATAAAGACGGAATTGCGATAATGCCATGTTGGTCTAATTCGGATTTAGTATACTAGGGATACATAGGGGCTGGTATAAAGGCCCAACGTAAGCCAGTGACTCAACTCGTGAGGGAGGACCCCTGCTGATACATCAGATATTATGTCATCTCCTAAATACCACATCTCAGTGCTATCTAAATGAATGACCCGAAATTCGTCATTGCATGGAGATATGACCCTTCTCATAGTTTTATTAATTGTCGTGTTCTTTCCACCAGTGATTCATGGATATGAAATGTAAGACGTTTGTGAATATTGAATAAAATGTAAATTGGTAACAATTTAATGGGGTTTTTTCCATTTTTGTTATGAAATGGCAACATTTAATGGATAATCAACCGCCGCACTAGGGTTTATTCAGTAATGCTAATGTCTCAGCGTTTGATGTTCCATCTACATTTAAATGGTAAGCTGTTGAAAATTAGTCAATGCTTGTTCCAAGTTTGTTATAGCATTTTCGAAAGTTCCATTCATAAGCGCAGATAATATAATTGTTTTCAAAACATTGTATATGAACGCAGTTAGTACAATTTTGAATTGGAATTTACTAAAATTGACCTGTCTGACAAAACCTCCAACACGGAAAGTTTGGCAGGCATGAAGACATCATTATTGTAAGTTACTCAATTCCCTAATAATTAGTGAATATTTTTCTTTACCTTTAAATGCCGATCTCCTTCCAAGTCATTTTCATAATTTAGAAATAAATGAACTATTTTATAATGAGCGGTTAAATAACAATTTAAATATGGTTTTAATTTTTCGAGACCAATCTTTTACAAAGAACACTCCAATCTTGTATCTTTTAACCAGAGCATTTACACAAAATTAAATGGTAAAGCATAGGAAGTTAACACTATTTGTATAGCAAAAAACTAGCATCGTGTCAGAAATCAATTATTTGCACATCTTGGTGGTGAAATGGACTTTTCTTTGATTTAAATCAATTTAGACACACCAATGAATTGACATTTTTATACAAGAGCAATGTTTAACCCTTGTACATTGCATAATTATTTAGATACCTATGAAGCTGTAGCTGCAAATAAACAAGTAAAGAAAATATTTTATAATACACATCAATATGCGATTAGCTTGTCTGAGAGAACTAAAGCTGAAGCTAGAAGAAAATAATATATATCTTTTCCAAAACCAAATTTTTCAAAACATTCACAAAATTCTAAATCACTTCAAAATAATTCTTTTCAACAACATGTACCACAATTACAGCAAAATGTACCACAATTACAACAACATATACCACAATTTATGAATGCAATTCAAAAACTCACCTTTTAACTTTCTAAAATCAAATAAAATGCTTTCCGATATAACTAATGAAGCTAGACCACAAATGTTAGTAAAGTCACAACTTGGAGGAATCACTAACTATATATGAATTCAGAAACTATCAATTATAATAACTGCTATATTTGCCAACTGGTAAAATCTGAAAGACATCCACCACACATTAAATTACAATTTACAGCTTTACCAAAAAAAAAAAAAACTGGCGAAACTTTAAAAGTTATTTGACAATGTTATTGCCCTCATAATTTGTAATAGCTCTGTTTTATCAAGTTTATCTGCAATTCATATCTACCAATCATTCTGAAATTTATTTCTTTTATGAAATTCATGAAAATATAACTTCAAATAATGGAACAGACTTCACGGAACGCATAATGAAATGGTTTTCAAAACTTTAAAAAATCAACTGGAATTTTACGTTACCCTTAAACCCAAATTGTAATGTTATTGACAGACGTTTTCACTCTCCATTCTTAGAAAATTTACGTACTCTTTCAATTTAGAAACCAAAACTTACTTCATTTGAAAAACTAATTTATGCTATAACAGGCTACAGCAACTCAATACATTGAGCTACAAACCAAAAACCTATAGATTTTCTATTTGGACATCTTGAACTAAAATACCCTATTGAAATCGACAATTCGATACAACCAATCAAATAACAATTTAGTGAACAAAAGGAAACCATGTTACAACTATATAAAATATTAATTAAACATGTTCTCATCTAAAACAGAAATGTAATTACGCAAATGAGTGGAAAAAAGAAATGAACAAAAAAGAAAACAAATTGAACGATTAAAAACTACACTCCTGTACAATCGTACATATTTTAAAAACAAAAGAAACAGACATTAACAACCCAATATGGTGCGTACCATAAATAGATTTTTGAACCGCAAAGAAAATTTATGAAACAGTTTTTACAGGACCTGATAATCCTATTTTTATGGCCAAGCACCTATAATTTCACGGAAAGTTCAGATTCATAACTTGAACAATAATCTAGTAATTTTAATCTTTAAACAAGAAACTACAAGAATCAAGATTCTTTTCTTCACTATGTTCCTATAAATTCAATAAAAACCCAAATTTATAACATTAACGCGAGAATATGGATATAACATAACGAGAGAATATTAACATGAATATGGTACTTTAATAAATTAAACTGCTCTTAATTACAAAACGGAATTTTACACAAGTTATACATTTGCAATTTGAAGTTATCGATATTTCCTAATCAAAAAATAAAAGAGGCCTTTCGAATACTTTACTGCAACCATGGATGAAAAAAATGCGGAGGAAAACTCTAACAGCATTTCACAATTAGAAAATAGTCAAAACTAGATTATTAGATAAATAACAAATTTCTTTAAGTGCAAAAGTGGTCAATAGCATTATTACAGTTACAACGTTTAATTTTACATTACTAACAAAGGAATCCGCTATAAATTAATCATTTACAACAAAAACCATTTATCCGAATAAACAAACGTGTAGCAAAACCTATTGTTTGAACGCATGATTAGGGATAAAAAAGTACCGACAATGCCATAACTTAGGAGTGCTAATGAAATTGAAGAATTAAGAATTGATCTAAATAAAATAAAATTCAGTTTTGGACATTATTTTGATATTACAGAAATTTTAAATCATATAAAACATAATTTAGACTCAATACTTAATTTTTTGTGGGAAATTGAAAATTTTGGGCTGGTCTCAATACTTTGCACGATGACATTATTTCACTAGAATTACTTAAAAATTTTATTAATAACCTTTGATAATAATTCTTATTTTGAATATTGTAGTGGATTCCCTGTGTTCAAATTTCTAAATATTTACACTCGCTCTCAATGTATTTATTTTACCACAGTAAACTTATTGACAAAACAAAGTGACTATGATTCAAAACACGCCGTAATCTAAACTGCCGGCTCATGAGAAAATCGCCTTGAATAGGTAACGTGTAAAATATCACAATTCGATTGTCATTTCTGGTATGTCAGGGTGTAGGTGTATTACATTCAGGAACCACATTGAACTCAGTCCCTTTATTAATCGAAGTTTTTTGGGCTGCCCTTCTTACTTTTTTTATTCAGCAGCTTTTTTTATTTTCGTATTCGCAGTCTTTGTATTAGAATGATTATCTTCTAGAAGGTTTCTTAATTTTTTTCGCCGTCAAATTAATGTTATAACAATATTATAAAATTGTCAAAACACCAATTCTTTACGCAGAAGATTAATTAATATAGTCTTGGGAATTCCCATCAGTTCACTCTTTTTTATAATTATCATATCACAATGATTATCTCCCCTCAACTTTTCTTCATATTGAGCAACGACTAATACCAATACCAAGAATATCAATGCCAAGAAATTAACCCCAACAACCTATGTCAAATAAAAATTAAAGCAATAATAACTTTTTAAAAACAAGCTTTTATTAATTTGTTAATTAAAAGAACTAAAAAATTAAAAATAATTTAAACCTGATAAGAAAAATACCATTACATCGGTACCTTTTTTTCTTTATGGTGATAAGAAAAATCTTACATAAGACACCCCGGAGTTGTTGGGGTAGTGTCAGATTCCTACTGACAAAAAAAATTATTTTTAACTTTTTAGTATTTTTGAGGCGAAATTGACTACGGCGTAGTTCGGAGCCCGTAGCAGTGTTTTTCCCTTAGCCTTAGTACGCTCACAATGTGTTGTTTTGAGCACTTTGAATTTATTTTATATTTTAATAACTATACATATCAATTAGTTACGTAATTACTGATTAGTTGTTTGTAACATTTATTATTCTACCCATTTCATTTAATGCGTCAATATTACAAGGTTTCACCGAAGTTAACTTGAAGTAGTCAAGTCAAGTTATTCGATTTGAAGATACGCTCAAGACCGAACTAGGCTTAAAGTCACGTAAGCCTGACCTGAAATTTGAAACCAAGATAAATGACAAAATGATGTACAGTGGTTCCCTGTATTTTATGCACAGTTCAAGCCCAAGATAAGACAATCGGGACCATTCTTCTGTTGGCTGTGCCGTGACTTACCAAAGTCTACGCGAACCGATGGTATATTGCTGTCGTGTAGCTGAGCAAGTCTGTAATATCTCCATATAATTTCAGCAATGTGACCTATCTCTCCAGTTACAAGTCCGTGAGCAACGTCAACCTTAGACCTCAACTTGACTATAGCACGACAAAAATTTATAGGTCCTTCGGAAGACCACCTGTTTAGTTAATGTCCGCGTGTATTATATTATTAATATCAATGTGTTACATCTCGCGTCTACCAAAGTACTCGTCCAGATGGATTAAATGAATACAAACTCGAGTTCCTATGGCCACCTTCCGGTTCGATTATTAAATCAGCTCCACGTCATAACAATTTTGCATTTTCATCGGATTTAAACACACACACACACCCATGAAAAATGTCAGCTCAATCGGTAACCGGGAAGTGAATTAAATTTATCTTTCAAGATTTGATTTTGTGTCGTTTAACTACCGAGTTCCTATGGCCACTTTCCGATTCGATTATCAGACCAGCTTCATGTGATAATAATTTTGCATTGTCACCCGATTTTCACAGGCATACAACATTTCAGCTCAATCGGTAACAGGGAAGTAGATCAAATTTAACTTGCAAATAAAATCTTGTAAAAAAAGGTTGGTACCAACACAACAAAATTTGGTCTGGATTACATCAATCCTATCAATGGAAAAAAATTTCAAACAATGTCAACAAGATCCTGACAAACTAATCAATGCCATTATTGAGGAAATCGATGAATCGGATTATATTGGTATATTTACAAAACAACAAATAATCCAAACAAGTTGTAAAAAATTATGTAGCCATCATCAAGGAACCTTTTTGAAGTTCGTGCCAAATGTTCAATTTCAACCCGAAAGATTACTTACCATAACGACAAGGGGATTTCTCAAGACCTTCAAGATATATAAGAAATTCCGACTTAGTTCAACAACTTGTATTGAATAAATTTTCATTCGATAAACTACATGAAATTCAACAAAGAAATGGATTGACCTTTAGAAATGCAAAATTTCTAAAGGTTGCATTTAAATTACCACAGCTGATCCTTTTCATTTTGATTTTATTAATATTTTTATTATTGTCATTAGAAATAGAAAATAAATTCAAGCTGCACTAAAGAAGAAACTTCAGCACAATTGACTAGATGCAATTCTAAGAACAGTAGACTAATCTCGAATAATTTCATCCCCGAGATCTTTATAAGGATGGAGGATTTTTGTATATATATATATATATATATATATATATATATATATTTAGATCAATGTTTAACGGCTAAACACAAAGATACATAGTGGTAGTTACGGGAAGCAGCCAATGGTAGGGGAACTAATATGTGAACTCTTTTTCCTAATGAAAGCTTTCGAAATCTGTTTAATTTCTTCCTCAGTCAAACATACTAAAAGTTATTACAGTGGTTTGTTAAATACAGTACTCAAGAATCTCATTTGGCATTTTCAATGCTGAAAATTTGAAAACAGATTGCTTACAGAATCCCTAGGCTGCACAGTCTAAATTAAATTTTACATTATTTAGAATTCATAGAATTTCAAATTAATATTGGTAATTGCATTTTGTTTCATTTAGAGCAATTGTCAATTCTAAAATTTTAGTAGCGATTAGTTTCTGATTTGTCGAAACTGCTCCGTTAATATCACTCAAGAATCTATTACTAAAATAAATTTGTTTTTTACCTTTCTAACGATCTGGTTTTTATTATTTTCTAAGGTGAAATGCTATTATACATCTCCTTTGCATCTTCTTGATCCATGTTTTCAGTAATAGATTTTATAAAGCTAAAGGATTTTGGTTACGAAATATCGATATAGAGTTTTCATTAACATTTTCAATTTCAAATTGTACGTTATTTTAAACTTGTATAAAGTTCCATTTTATAATTTAAAGTTTCATTTATTGGAGTACCAATATTCACGACTGATGTTTTAAATTTGGGATTATACTGAATTTATAGGGATATAGTGAAGGAAGGAGTGAGATCCCATTTTGATTCTTGCAGTTCCTTCAGGATTAGGATTATCAGGATCCTGTAAAAACTGTTTAGTAAATTTTCTCAACGGTTTAAAAATGTGTGTATGTTAAGTACCGTGAGGGGTTGTTAATGTTAGTTCATTTGTTCCTATTATGATCACGACAAGATTCAGTTTTTAATTGTCGCTCTGTTTGTTTAATTTTTGTAGCTCCTGAGGCCTGGTTGGATATTGAGGGGTTCCTTCCTTATCTTTTTTCGTTAAGATTCGTAATTCCTATTGCTTTTGTTCAACAGATTTTTGATGCATATTTTTACATTGTTGTTTGTGTTCACTAATTTGTTAATTGATTGGTTATATCGAATTATCGATTTGAATAGTGTATTTTTTAGGGTTTTGAAATTGAAAGAGTGCGTAAATTTTCTAAGAATGTAGAATTACTGTTTTGGTTTAGAGGTAAAGTGTAATGCCAGTTAATTTTGTAAAGTTTTGAAAACTCTTATTTTAAATGTAGCGTAAATTCTGTTTTATTGTCTGAAATTATATATTTTCAGTAATTTTATTAGAAGAAATATATTGTAGCAAAGACTGATAAATATGAATTGCTGCAGGCTTGGTAAAATATAAGCTTTTGCTAATTTGGAATAACTATCAAAGATTGTAACGGCAATAAAATTGTCAAAGTTGAAAATGTCTACATGTAAAATTTCTAAACATTTTTTTGGTTGCGGTGATAACTGGAATTTAATGAGTGGTGAATTCTTTCAAAATGTACCTTTTGTTGTTTATAAAAAATGTCACCTCATCTTTTAATTTTGGCCTGTAATGTTTCAGTTCATTGATACTTTCATGAATTCCTGTATGGTTATTAATTCCTTCATGTTGTGATTTTATTAATTTTTATTGTATATCTTCTTTAGTTTCGCCAGATAGTATTTTATTTGTTTTTATTAATTAAAGCTGATTTTTTGAAGATACAAAGCTGCACATGTTTTTGTAACTTTCGTTATTGACGTCATTTTCACAGTAAAAAACTAACTGCACCTAGTTACTACTTCTCAATTGTAGAATAATTTTACACGGAATCATCTAAAGTCCTAGATCCGTAGGCGATGGGCTTAAGGTAGAAACTACAAATAATGTGTATGCTTATATTCTTCTATTTATTTACATGTGCTGCGTACACACTTGACCATGCGATAACACAACTCGCCAAACCACGTCGTCCCACGTGAGACAATTCAAAATGTTTAGATGCTGCCGACGTCTGTTGATATTCCCCGCCGTCCTCTCTAAACCCGCAGCAGTCTATATGCCATTTATTTGTTTAGTATTTTGTCGAGTATTGTACGGAAACAATGCAACATGAAAAATAATTGTTGATAGAAAAGGTACGGCAATACGAATTTGTATGGCAAGAGATATAGTAGAGATGTCAAAATCACAGGTACGTTCATTTTATTAGAAATTGTTACATTTATTAAACCAAAATTAGTATTTAGTTTTACCCCCTTCGAACCATTTCTCGCTGGCAAGGTATACTGCCCTTGAGGTGAAATAATATATTCTCTGTATGGTTCCCTTATAAAAAGTGTGTTAAAATGTGCACACTACATAGCCCACCTGGGCCCACGTTGTATGACGTGGGATGCCATGGTGTGGCGTGGCGTGTTGCTAATAATTTCTACCCTTTTATCCTGACCTATGGGATAGTGAAGCTAAACATGTAAATACTCAAAAGCTTAAACACCTTTAATAACTGTATTAATAAAGAAAATTATTATTTAAACTCGAACTATTCTGATATAATTTGCCGTACGTTTCTCCGAACAGATGTGGCAACGTGGCATATAAACATGCCTAGCTTAGTATATGTATGTTTCCTTAAACTACTGCTGACCGCCGCCACGTTTGTTTTTTTTTGCTGTAACGGTTCTTGTGAGAAAATTTATATCTAAATGAAAGTGATTTGATTGGATGTATACTTCGTGATTTGATTTTCATTTTAAAAAATAAATAGAAAAAACAAATAAACTCGGTTGTGGATTATCAATTCGAGTGCGAAAGTATTAGTTTGTGATTAGGGAAAGACCTGACATGTTATTAATTTGTGAGGAAAGCAGATGTAATAGCAAGAATGTTGAATTTTGAATATTTACTATGAAGAACCCGTTTGTTCTCCTGAGCTCTATCAAAATAACATATCCTGTAAGTACATGGGTATTTATTTGTCTAATATAAATAATATCAATTTATTGAGTAATAATTAGTTTTCGAATAATTTAACAGATAAAAGAACAACATATAAAAAATGTTTTGTTTAATATACTTTGTATCGAATTATTTCTATATCTACGTAAACAATTTCTCCCATCTTCAACTTGATGCATAAAATAAATTGCCAAATATAAATATTCATTTCAATACATAGTTGTTAAAAGCGTACTTTATTGAAAATAATATTTCATAAACTTTGATTTACCCAAATAAATCTAACGGCACTCGAAACGATATAATTATTCAATACATAAAAAAATCCCAAGTGTTAATCTTTTTGTGGTGAATCATTTCTTAATTATTCGCACTAAAAGTGAATCTGATTTTATCGCGATGTTGCCACATTGAAAATAATTTAATTAACTTGTATTTTCAATTTTCTCGCTTATTAAGGCCTATAGACCATAGTGTCATAAGAGTTTTTGTTTTATTTGGTTTATACTCTCTCCATCTAAAATATATGCACTCAAACTATATATATATATATATATATATATATATATATATATATATATATATATTGTTATGGAGTTTTTATAGAGGTTTTTAATTTTAAATTTTACTTAAATGAATGTTTTTTAATTTGATTATTTTACCTTCTTATAAGCATTCCACACAATTATTTTTCTCAGTTAGGGTTCTTGAACGTTGGCTGATCAATTAAAATTTGTAATCACTATAAAGACTTACCAGTTTTAATTGGAATAAGTAAAACACAATATATTACATATTTTTGTATTATAAATATTTTCAACATTATCAACACATAAACTCAATATTATATCAATCAAAAATCAAATGTTCATTATTAAATTGTAATCATCAAACAAACTCTTATAGTTAAGAGTTTGTTCAAATAATCAAATAATGAAGTTAATCTAAAAAGATTTGTTGTATTCGAATAGTTCTTTTCTTATTTACAACCAAATTTAAAATGTAATGAATGTTTATATGCAATTCTGAAATTTAATTTTGATGTATAAACCGGCCACTAAAAATAATAATTGTTTTAAATACATTATAAATTGAAATACCTTGTATCACTTTAACAGTGTTCTCACTTAATCCTCCAAACTGTTCCTCCACCTATTGTTTCACCTTTTGATCTCTCTTTATATCCATCTGCTGTCAACCTTTCTGCACCTTTTTGTGTGATCTGCTTTACTTGATTATATTCAATTGAATTGCTGCTGCTATATCTCCAATAATCAATCAACTGCTTTCCATTTACTGCTTATCGCCTTCTAGTGCAATATCATATACTTGATGCACTTGAACTTCTTTGTTTGTCTGGGATATAGTTGTTTTATTTTGGTTTACAACCATTCTTGAAAATTCTGGACTTTTGAAACTTTTTAAAATTTTTGACATTACCTTGTCTTAAACTGGAACAAAGTTTACTGCTGCACTGCTGAAGTTTGAAACTCTTTCTGGTCTTGTACTCACTCGCTTTTATAGTTTTTTATGTTGATATGGGGCTCTAACTTCTTATCTTCTTTATTCCGCATTTTTGAATTACTATTTTAAAATATAACATTCCTTTTGTTCATTTTTAATCGCCTATACTTTCTCAATTTTTTTATTTTATATAAATTGCAATTTCTTATTTTTGTCCTATATCTATATTGCCACTCGTAAAATGGATTGTTATAGATTGTCAAATTTAATAAAAACTTTTCATTGTTGCCCAAAATAATGTGTCCTATCGAATTAGCGCTCCCTGTTTGTCTAACTGACTGAATTTCAAGTCAAACGCTTCGTAGATTATTTCACAATCTCGTTCAAAAGATTTTGACACATGAAAAATTTTCCTTTACTATTTTTGATGTAGATATATTAAGTTTTTATACGTTATTTGTCCTAAAATGTGTTTATAAGAATCTAAAGTTGTGCCCCTGTTGTGCCTAAAATATGAAATTGTGAATGTTCCAGACCATTAAAATTTCGACAGTTCTCTTCCCTGGTTGTGTATCAAATTTTAAGGTAAATTTTGTATTTTCTAAGTAATGTATATTTTCATTATGATGTATCGAGTGAATAGACTCTTCTTATATAATGATTTAAACTCCTACATGTTTTGTTTTAAAATGTTCAATAAATGTCAAATGTGTCTAATCTCAAAATATTATATTTGGCTAGTTAAATTGTTTACTTCTCCCTACAAATCATGATTTCATTGTCTAACTTCATAATTGAATCATTTCTATACGATCATTGTCTCTGAATTGCATATTATGTTTTCATTTCATTTTTTACATTTTAAAGAACTACCGTTTCAAAATTTTGTTTGCATTATTTATCATTGGTTTTGTGATTTTATATTATATATATATATATTCCAAAAACATAGTTTGTATACACTAATATCTTGTTTGTTGGTGTACAAGCCCTATTTTTACCCATAGGGTTGCATAGCACAAAAATGGTTTTGGGCTTGTTTTACTGAACTTTATTGTTATGTTTGATAATTCTCAACCTGTGGTTTAAAAGTCTTAATGGGCTGAATGTCATTGAATTTAAGCATTACAGCAACCTTGCTGTATTCTAACTACGAAAAATAAACTTTGAGGAGCTGTAGAAAACAAAGCACTGTCAGACTTTTGAAATAACTGAAGACGTGAAGAAAAATATTGTCTCCTAAACGTTGTTTTTGGCATATTCTTGATTACTTTTATGTTTTTTAGGCAATAACACCACAATCGAAATAAAACGGCGTATATTAAAGGAAAACCAAACGTTTCAAAGTCTATTCTGACTTCGTTGTCATGGCTTTATATTTATTGATTTTCATTTTGCAATTTACATCAATAAATATAAAAGAATTGACAACGAAGTCAGAATAGACTGGGTTATTCACGAAAAATGTGAAAAGAGCGCATTTTTCAATCACTCTTAACTCTTATCTAAAAAAACTTGGAACGACAAAAATTTCAACTTCATGACATTGAAGGTTTTCTCACAAATGTAATTATTTATCGAGATCTCTTTATTTTTGGTGATGTTTACAATGCAAATTTAATTTGAAATTCTGCATTTTGGTATGCGGCAACGCATCAATATTAGTAGAGGGGGTTCCTGATTTCCCCTCACGGTAGATTAAAATTTGCATGTCGTCGAGTTGACATGACGTTTGCTTTTTCCAAGCAAATTACATTATATATGAGGGTAAATCAAAATAACGATAATTTTTCCATTCTGCTTAGAATGCAGTTTCGAGCTAGATTATGTTGTTTGGAGTAGATGTTTGGTTTATGGGAACTGGGAACCAGCCGGGTACGCGCGAATGCTTGGCTTTGTCGTCAATACTTATTGTACGATCTGTGGTCAGTACAAAGTACAGCCATGACTAAGGTAGAGGTACATTCGTCTGTTGTGCAACAGGTTTTTGTAAAGTTTTTAACCAGTAAAAGCGTTAAAGCCTCAGAAATGCTAATTCATTTGAAGGCAAAGTTTGGGGATAGTACACTCTCTCAGAATCGTGTTAATATGTGGGTGAGAAAATTTAATGGTGTACGGGAATGATAACCATGGTCGACGCACTAGGACAAGCTTTACCGCTGATAATACCAATAGTGTTCGACAGCTTATTGAACGTGACCGCCGATTAACCGTGGAAGAATTTCCTCAGAATTGGGTGTCAGCTATGGAAGTGTTCAATCAATTGACATTGATCAACTTGCTTTCAGAAAAAATAGTGTTCGATGGGTTCCGAGGTTGTTGACTGTAAACCAAAAGATCGCTGAAAGGCATCTAAATAGATTTCAGCGAGAAGGAAAGGCCTTTTTGAAGCGCATCACTTAAAGTGGCGAATAAAGAATAAAATTCAAAACTCGCATCACATCTGGAAAAGTCCTTGCCACAATTTTTTTTGACTGATTGAATTTCTACGTGCCCAACGTACAGTGAATGTGGATTACTACTGCCAGTTGTTACGGTTGGCAAAAGCCGCGTATTTGAAACAAAAAACAAGGAATGCACTGCAAGAAATGGGCTGAGAAACCCTCGACCCTCCTCCTTATAGCTCTGATTTGCCTCTGAAGGAATTACCGGAAGGAAAACGATTTGGAATAAATGAAGAAGTTGAGGAGCACATGCGCACTTGGCTTGCCACTCGCTCTCAAAGATTCTGTGAACAGAGAATACTTAAACTCCCAACTCTCGGTGGAAAAAGTGTGTAGATCACGCAGGAGGGTATATTGAAAAATACTACAATCATTTCTGTATAATGTTATTCAATAAATATATGAAAAATAATTTACCCTCGTAATGGTTTTGCTGACTTTAGTCCTCAGAGTTTTGAAACAAAGTCGATCGCAATATCACAATTAATTAATTAATTTGTCGATTTTAAAAGGAAAAAACTTAAGAAAGGAAATAATGAGTCAGGAAATAGAAAAAAATCAAAGTCAACAATATAATTATGGCACATCATTTTAATATTAATGTATAATATAATGAATAAACTTAAAAAGTTTATAATTATTCCTTAAAACACCATCTATTCTTTTGTAAAATGGTTAGAAAAAAATATATACTGAAAAATAGAAATTTTTGTCTCAAATTTTCATTGATTTTGCTTAAAACTCTTATTTATGGTTGTCCGACTAAAAGTTACTTGACAAAAGTTGCACACAATTTTATTTACAACAAAAAATGTTAAAATTTTTTTGTGAGACCTATAGTTTGTCAGATAAAATAAAATCATTTGAAGGTTTCTTCCAAGGTGGCAGCCGTGGGGTTGCAACCCCACAAATTTGAATTTACCTTAACACTAACCCCCCTTGATATCTAAAAAATAAAATTACTTCCTCTGATACATGCACGCTAAGTGCAAAAAAAATGTAACATTTCAATGGACTAATTATGATATGCCACCGTTTCTCGTCCCTGGGTTGTCAGCAGACAGTTTGATAGGGCATTTGTATTAAGGCACGAATCAAAGCGATTTGAAATGAATGTCAGTTCGAACGCAGTAGTAAAATGAGGGGAAGGTTCTTCTCCCACGAGTACTTAATTCCTAATACCAAAATTCAGGCTTTCAAACTGATTTTACATATAATAAAACAAAACCAAAAGAAATTTAATGTATGAGGGATTGTACTGAAAGATTTAATAATTAATATGTTCCTTTCTAATGGTTAATACATTAATTTAGCTCAAAATGGGAGCATTGTAAACTTCACGTAAAATCAAATGCTCTTGAAAAAGAATCAGATTTACAAGAAAACCTTCTGAGCTGTAGGTAAATTTGAGATTCTTACCAGTTATTTACCTCGTAGAAATGAAAGATTTTGCTAAGTTTCAAAATTTCAACGTAACTTATACGACTACAATAAATATAGACGATTGAAAATTGCGTATTTTTTACATTTTTTTCCAAATGACTCAATAACTAGTTACCCAATGGGCTATATGAACCTATCATATAGTCCCTATTCAAATTACGTATAAAACAAACACTACTTTCGACACTAGAACTTGTCACTTAGTAGCTGAAAAGTTACAAGAACTGCTAAAATTGCGATTTTTGCAACTTTAAACACTCCGTATAATTAATTGAATTTACGTAACCCTTAACTGCAAATGCAACAAGATTAAAACCGCACGTGCAAGGACGCAAATTCAGCGTCTTGGCTGCCTGATGAATATCAAACCGATCTTCAATCAGAATCGGCATAACAGTTGAAGTAGTTAGACGTATTTACATAATTTAATATTTACATGTTATAATCAGATATATTTTTGAATTTATAATTTTAAGTTTAAGTGAAATAAATATTTTTTAAAAACAGTGTTAATTAACACAAAAACATCACTGGCGCAGTCAGTAGGATTTTGGAACGGGAAATTATCAAAATTAACCCGTCTGAAACCAGAAAATTCCAAAGAACCTCCACGACCAGGAAAGTTCCAGGGATCCGCTAAAACCTCCACGAAGGAAAGTTTTACAGGCATGAAGACACAAATATTGTAAGTTACTCAATTCCAAATAACTTTTGTTAATTTCTTTCCTGTATATGCCGATCTCCTCGCAATTCTTACCTCCACGTCAGGAAAGTATTGATAGCGAGTTAAATATAAGTTTTGATTCAGATTTAGATTTAAGTTCACTATTTAATAATTTGACTTTAGATAATAATTCAAGTAATAATTTAAACATGGCTCAAATACCAGCTTTTGATACAAAACTTTTACAAATAATTCCTCAATTTGACGGAAATCCTTTAGAGTTAAGTTCATTTTTAGAAACTGCAAATACTATAATTAATACATATTGGGATCCGAACCCAAATAATGCCGGTTGTGTTCAAAACATTAGCATAATTTATGGCATTTACGCTAAATTAATAGGCAAAGCACGCGAAGTTTATACTATATGCATTGCGAAAGACTGGCACTCTGTCAGAAACGCATTAATTGCACACTTTGGCGATCAAAGAGATGAAAACGGACTTTTGTTTGATTTAGATCAGTTAAGACAAACTAATGAATCCGCATTACAATTTTATACCAGGGTAATGTCAAATCTCAGTGCATTACACAATTATTTAGACACTCATGAACCCATTGCCGCGAACAAGCAGGTAAAGAAAACTTTTTACAACACACATGCTCTCAAAATATTTTTAGCTGGTCTCAGAGAACCATTAGGCTCTACAATTCGAGCGATGAAGCCTACTGGGTTGGCTGAAGCTAGACAATTTATAATTTCTGAAATTAACATACGTCATTTGCAAAAACCTATTGAAAATGTAAAACCAAAACCACAAAATTTTCAAAATCAACCACAAAATATTAAACCTTTTCAAAATAATTTTGCTTTACAACATCATGTACCATTATTTCAACAAAATGTACCTCAGTTCATAAACCCTATTCAACCACCATTTCCACGCGGACCAATAAATATTCAACCACGTCCTGTACCCTATCAAAGACTACCAACGAATAGTCAAGTTTTTGGAAGACCCAGACCACCAATTAATGTTTGGAAGCCAAATAATAATTCAAATAATCATACCAATATTCAAAATAGACCTCAACCCGTACCAATGTCAGGTGTATCAAATTTTTCTAATCATACTGCTAACACTGTTATCCCAAATCCTCGTTACCAACCGAAAAAATTTGGAGAAATGCATAATTTTGATTACAATGATCCTAATCAATATTTTTATAATAACAGTAATGAAACAAATATACCTGAACAATCTTATTATAACAATCAATATTGTTTTAATGAACCGAACTATGACGAAAACTATGATGAAAGTGAATTTTACTCAAATTCATCACCAACAGCTCATGACTCTAACATAACACTTCAAAATGAAACTTCTAATTCCGAAAATCTTAATGAACCCAATGACCAAAATTTTCACGATACCAGCCAAAATTCGAAAATCTCATAGAAATGCGTTCAATTTACGATCGCAAAGATTTACCTTATATTAAAATTGCTGATCCTCCCTTAAAATTATTGATTGATACTGGAGCAACGAAATCTTTTCTCAACCCAGATATTGGTGAGAAATATTTTTCTGATTACATTCAAAAAGAAACTTTCACAATTTCTTCTATTTTCCAAACAACAACTCGAAACCTTTGTGTAAAGATTCCAGCATTCTCAGAATTCAATACCAAACAAAACATTAAGTTTTATCTTTTCAAATTCCACCATTTTTTCGACGGTCTAATAGGCTACGACACTTTGAAAGATCTTAAAGTTCAACTTGATCTAAAAAATTATAAAATAAAAACACCTTTAGCAGAAATTCCTTTATCACATTATGAAGCAAAAGGAAAACTTTTATTCTTTGCTAGAATAGAACCCTTCACTATCGAAACAGCAAAAATTCCTGTTAACATAACGAATGGACAAATTCTTATTCCCCAAACCAAACTATTCAATTGTGTAATTCGAGAAGGATTAACAATTTCAACAAATGGTTACGCCCCTGTCGATATTCAAAATTCCACACCACATGTCCAAGAAATTTGTTTATATAAACCCATAAATGCAAATTCTTTTACCGAAAATGACTTTGAATTTTATCATGTTCAAATCGAACCCTCATTTATTGACTATCAAAACAATGTCACAAATTTACTTCGAACGGACCATCTTAACCCTGAAGAAAAATTTCACCTTAAAAAACTTTGTAAAAACTATTCTGACATATTTCACCAAGACAATACTAAACTTACTTTTACAAACCAAGTTAAGCACAGGATAAAAACGAAAGACGAAATTCCAGTTTACACCAGATCTTATAGATACCCGTTCATTCATAAAGAAGAAGTCCAAAAACAAATAGATGAAATGCTAAATCAAGAAATAATTAGGCCAAGCGATTCACCATGGTCTTCACCTATTTGGGTAGTGCCCAAGAAAGCTGACGCTTCTGGAAAGAAAAAATGGAGAATAGTAGTTGATTATAGGAAGATTAACGAAAAAACGATCGATGATCGATACCCTATTCCCAATATATCGGACATATTAGATAAATTAGGAAGAAGTCAATATTTCACCACCCTTGACCTAGCAAGTGGTTTTCATCAAGTAGAAATGCATCCAGATGATATACAAAAAACAGCATTTAACGTAGAGAATGGACACTATGAATACCTAAGAATGCCTTTCGGATTGAAAAACGCCCCCGCGACTTTTCAGCGTGTGATGTACAATGTATTAAAAGAATACCTAAATAAAATTTGTTTAGTTTACATTGACGACGTAATTATATTTTCAACTTCTCTTCAAGAACATTTAGTTAATTTAAAGAAAATTTTTCAAAAATTTCGAGAACATAATCTCAAGGTACAATTAGACAAATCTGAATTTCTCAAAAAAGAAGTAGCATTTCTAGGCCACATAATAACGCCAGAAGGTATCAAACCGAATCCAGATAAAATAAAAGCAATCCTAAACTATCCAATACCTAAAACAACTAGAGAAATAAAAAGTTTCCTCGGACTCCTAGGTTATTACAGAAAATTTATTAACAATTTCGCAAAAATAACTAAACCATTTACCAGTTGTTTAAAGAAAGGAGCAAAAATTGACATCAATGACCCTATTTACATAAAAACTTTTGAGGACTGTAAAAAATTTTTAACTAATGATCCAATACTCATACGACCAGATTTTACTAAAGAATTTATATTAACCACCGACGCTAGCAACGTAGCAATTGGAGCTATACTATCGCAAGGACCCATTGGTCAGGATAAACCCATTGCATACGCATCCAGGACTTTAAATGATGCAGAACAAAATTACTCAACTATTGAGAAGGAGCTACTAGCCATAGTTTATGCGACTTCTTACTTCAAATGTTACATAGTAGGAAGAAAAATAAAATTAGTCACCGATCACAAACCTTTACAATGGATAATGAATGTTAAACAACCAAATTCAAGATTAGTAAGATGGCGATTGAAATTAGAAGAGTTTGATTATGAAGTCATTTATAAAAAAGGCAAGTTAAACACCAACGCAGACGCATTATCAAGAGCAGAAATTTATCCAACAGACACTTCATCAAATGTTTTACCAATTTTTGAATACATGGACGACTTTAATAGAAATATAATGGAAAATCCCGAAGCAACTTCCCAAAATTCAGACGAAAGTGAAGAAAATCAAGAAAGACTTTCACTTGTCCCGGAAGTAGATCCAGAAGAACAAGACGGAAATCAAACTGTCCACACTAGTAATGAAGATCCAATCTTAACAATTGACATCACGGAAAAACCTCTAAATTATTTCCAAAATCAGATTATGATAATAAAAACTGACCATAATTGCAGAACAGTCAGAAAGAAAATTTTTGAAAATCCAGTACTTCGAACAAGATGGCAAATTTACGTTTCCCCAGAAAATTTCCAACAAGCCTGTATTAAATTTCTGAAAGAATATGGTGTACCTAAACGTCAATACGTATTTTATTTCCAAAATGACGATAATGACGATCTTTATAAAAACATGTGCAGATTTGTACCGCTCATTTTCAAAAACTCTGCTTTTAAACTATTAAAATCAAACAAACTACTTTCCGACATAACTAAAGTAACTAGACAACAAAAATTAATTAAATCACAACATGAAGGAATAACTAACCATAGAGGAATTCATGAAACCATCAATGAATTGAAATTAAAACATTACTGGCCAAAATTAATTGACGATGTAAAAAACTTCATAAATAACTGCCATATTTGCCAGCAGGTAAAATATGAAAGACACCCACCACTCATAAAATTGCAATTAACACCCTCACCGAAAAAACCTTTCGAAACCCTACATGTAGATACATTCAAATTCGATAATGTCACTGCATTGACTATATGTGATAGTTTTTCAAAATTCGGACAAGCCTACATTTTGCCAAGTTTATCAGCTATTCATATTTATCAATCCTTGTTACAATTTATTTCTTCTTATAAAATTCCTGAAAATATAATTTCAGACAACGGAACAGAATTCACGCAACATTTAATAAAAGAATTTTCAAAACTTTATAAAATTAATTGGCATTATACTTTAGCCTTAAACCCAAACAGTAATTCTATTGTTGAAAGATTTCACTCCACACTCTTAGAACATTTAAGAACTCTTTCACTTTTGAAACCACAACTAACTTCTTTCGAAAAATTAATCTACGCTATAACAGGCTACAACAACTCAATACATTCAACTACAAATCAAAAACCAATTGATCTTTTATTTGGACATCTTGAATTAAAAGACCCTATCGAAATCGATAATTCGATACAACCAATCAATCATCAAATAAATGAACATAAAGAAACCATGTTAGAACTTTATAAAAATATCAACCAAAAATGCTCTGACAAAAAACAAAAGGTAATTACTAAACTTAACGAAAAAAGAAACGATCCACCCGATATCCAACCAGGAATTAGCGGTTATAAAAAACTAACGGAACGACAATCCAAAACAAAACCCCTTTACAATCGAGAACATATTTTAAGATCTAATGAATTAACATTAACAACCCCTCACGGTACTTACCACAAACAAATTTTTAAACCTCAAAGAAAATTTACCAAACAATTTTTGCAGGATAATCCTGATGACAATCCTGATGACCAACAATCTGATAACGTCACGGAAAGTTCAGATTCAGAACCTGAACAATAACCCCGGAATTTTAATTTTCAAACAAGGAACCGCAAGAATTAAAATTGGTTCTCACTCTTTCCTTCATTATATTCCCATCAATTCAATCAAAACCCAAATTTTTAATATAACTCGTGAATATGAACACATTGGTAATTTAATAAACCAAACTACCCTTAATTATAAAATGGAACTTTATACTAGTTACCAACATCTGAAATTTGACATTGATAATGTAAATAAAAAATTAATTTCAATTTTCCCCAATCAAAGATACAAAAGAGGCTTATTGAATCCTCTAGGTAGCATTATCAAATCTATAACTGGAAACATGGATCAAGAAGACGCTAAAGAAATCTATAATAGCATTTCACAATTAGAAAATAATCAAAACCAGATTATTAGAAAGGTAAATAAACAAATATCTCTAAGTACTAAATTGGTCAATGGTATAAATGAAACAATTACGTCAGTTACGACAAATCAAAAATTAATTTCTAATAAGGTTGAAGAATTACGAATTGCTCTAAATGAAACAAAATTCGGTTATGAACATTATTTTGAAATTCGAGAAATCTTAAATCATGTAAAACTTAATTTAGACTCAATACTTAATTTTCTAACTGAAATCGAAAATGCTATAAGTTTCGCTAATCTAAACACTTTGCATCATAGCATTATTTCACCAGAACAACTTAAACATTTAATAAACATTCTTTCTGAAATGCACAGCCATTCACAAATATTATTTGATAAGAACAATTATTTTGAATATTACAAAATTGTTAAGACAAATATTCTTTACACTGAAGATAAATTAATATTTTCTTTAGAATTTCCACTAGTTCATTCTGAAGTTTTTAATCATTATCACTTATATTCGATTCCGAATATCAATAATACCATAATTATTCCTCCTCAACCTTTCCTTATATTGAGTAATGACCAATATCAATACCAAGAAGATCCATGCCAAGAAATCAACCCCAACTACTTGTGCCAAACAAACAGCCTGGTGCCCACACACGAAAATTTAGACTGCATCACGTCAATCCTATCGATGGAAACAAACTTAGAAAAATGTCAACAAGTTCCTGTCAAGTTAATCAATACCATTATTGAGGAAATCGATGAATCCCATTATATTGGTATTTTTCCAAGGCCACAGAAAATTCAAACAAGTTGTGAAGAAGACGATGTAGCCATCATCAAAGGACCTTACCTTTTTGAAGTTCCACCCAAATGTTCAATTTCAACCCCGAAGTTCACCTACCAAAATGAAAAGGGAATCTCCCAAGGACATCCAATAGCCCTTCAAGATATTGAAGAAATTTCATTACCAGTTATGTCTGTTCAAAAACTTAAATTAGAAAAAGTTTCACTTGATAAATTGCATGAAATTCAACTTGAAGAAATTAATAATGAACCTTTAGAAACAATTCAATTGCATTCAAATTATCACAGTTGGTCCATTGGAACATTTTCAATTTTGATTTTATTAATTATTTGCTATTTTCTTATTAGAAATAGAAAACAAATTCAAGCTTCAATAAAGAAGAAACTTCAACCCAATGGACAAGATGCCACTCCAAGAAGAGTTGACGAAACTCGAATAGTTCCACCCTCGAGTTCCTTCTAAGGGATGGAGGATTTACGTAATCCTTAACTGCAAATGCAACAAGATTAAAACCGCACGTGCAAGGACGCAAATTCAGCGTCTTGGCTGCCTGATGAATATCAAACCGATCTTCAATCAGAATCGGCATAACAGTTGAAGTAGTTAGACGTATTTACATAATTTAATATTTACATGTTATAATCAGATATATTTTTGAATTTATAATTTTAAGTTTAAGTGAAATAAATATTTTTTAAAAACAGTGTTAATTAACACAAAAACATCACTTTGAGGAATAAAAATTTGTCAACAACAGTTTTTATGTGTTATGATATATGTATGTATATATATATAATATATATATATATATATATATATATATATATATATATATATATATATTCTTCAAGAAAAGCCAATCAAACACCTTTTTTTGCAATTGAAAATACTAACTTTCCTAGAGTAGAGTAGAGGAGACATGAATTGCGAGGAAATCGGTATAAAAACGAAAATGAAAAATATACAAAAATTATTTAAGAATTGAGTAACATAGAGTAGTGACGTCTTCATGTCTACAAAGCTTCCCTTAGTGAAGATTTTAACAGATTCCTGGAACTTTTTTGTAATGGAAGTTCTTCTGAAAATTCCTGAGCTAAATCCTACTGCCTGCGTTCATATACAAAGTTTAAAAAGGTATCTTTCAGTTCTAAATTATAATACTCAAAAATCAATTATGTCCTTAAACTATTTATATAAACAATAGATATCTTAATACTATGAATGTTATGCGGAATCTTATAAAACAGATTTTTGAAACACTCTATAATCCACCAAAAATTATGATAATTGTTTTGATAAGAAATCTGATGACAAACAAACATGAGGTATATTCGATGTTTGAGCCCATGGAATCTTATAAAACAGATTTTTGATACACTCTATAATCCACCAAAAATTATGATCATTGTTTTGATGAGAAATTTGATAACAAACATGAGGTATTTTCGATGTTTGAGCCCATGGGATCTTTTTAGTCCTCCAAAATACCAATATTTCAAACAAACAACGAAAGTCCATTTTTCCATAAAGAAGGTATCTGATATTTGAAAATTCACGGCCAAGTGGACTATAAAATGTCCCAAATATTTGTCGGGAAAGTTGGTACCAGCCGATATTTTATGAATTAATTTTGGCAACATTCTAGTTATTCTTACAACCACACATACGTCCCTAAATTGAACTCGGGAGATTTTGAAATCTTGAACGAAATACACGAACCCAATATCATGATTATATTTACACATTTGTGATGCACTTAAGGTGCATAACGTTTTATACTCAAACTAAACTCACTTAGTAATTGTGTGTCCGTTTATTTTAAGCAACCTAAGGCCACATTCAATTGCTCTTGTAGGTACAACTGACTGTTGACAACTCTTCATATATTTGTGCTACAGCCATATACTTAATACTAATGTACGTGCCGCCGTTGTTTCTTCGCCCATTTCGATTGCGCATATTTATGCCAAAAACATGGAGCTATTATCATGGAGCCCCCGTGAAGAGCTTTTCGCCAATGTCACTTTTCTCTGTTCTTCCAGTGTTTCGACCAAACCTGGCGGCGTAAGCATGGTAGTCCAGCCCATGAAGATATTTTTCGACTATGTCATATTTTTCTCGATCAATGCCATTAGTTTTTGTTTCCCGCGATTTTTTCGATAGTGGCAATTAAGTCATACATGGAGATGCAAGCATGGCGGCAACTAGCCAACCCCGTTGATATTATCTCGACGACCTTACCTCAGCATCGTCCGGGGGACTGGGTGTGCATTTTTGCATGTCTCATGTATTCTGATGATGTTTCTGCAATGACCAGCAGCATGTCCTGAGACTCTTGGCGTGATCGCTCGAGAACATGACGACTTGTGTAATAAAGTGGTTTAGAATACCCATTTTGTGTGCCAAATCGGTGGTATACTACTGAAAATGGAGCGAGTTTGTGGGATACAAACATTGTAGACTGAGTTAATAAATTAGTATAACTATTTACATACTTCAACGTGATTCGATTGTTTACTAGTGTACTATATATATATATCCATTAAAGCAGAACAATTATGAAATCATATGCTTAACGTCGAAAACAAAACAACTTCATAAATTATAATGCGAAAAGAAATTCATTCCAACTGTTTTTTTTTCTAATTTAAACCAAGATAGTGCCTACACAACAAAAATGATTATTAAGATCGATGCACAACTAGCGAAGATAACAAAAAAATCAAAATAAAATTCGGCGCTAATTAAGAACCTGCTTTTTAAAAAGTCAGATGAAAATGCTTGTGCTTAACTATATTATTTATTTATTAACAATAAAAAAGTATAGATAACTTTTTCCTCAGAAATTCAAAGTTTTCATTTTTTAGGTTATAATTAAAATAATTTCGTCATTTAACCATCGATCCCGGTAGGGATCAGTTACCAAGTACGCGGATGAATTCCCGGAAATCACCTAACATACCCATACACACACACACACAAATATATATATGTCTCCGTCAGCGGTCGTATCGCGCCTGAAAGGTCGGTGTTGACTCCGCCCCCTTCGCTGCTGTGTCGCTTGCTGACGGGTTTGTATTTTGCATAGCGAAATCTGTTTTATTTTGATGTTGAATAATTGTCTTCCATGTGTGAGGTGCAGGGCGTCGTATCTTTTGTTTAGGTGTCCACTTTTCTCGATCTCAATAGCTTCTCGTATTAGTCTGTTTTTGTAAAGAGTTGTTTGTGCGATCTGTTTACAACTACCGAAATTGATTTTATGACCCGATTGTTGTTGGTGTTGGAACAGTGCCTATGTCGCTTGTTTATTTTTGACAGCTAATTTGTGTTCATCTAAACAGGCTGAAGTTCTACTGTTCGTTTGTCGGACATAATTTGTCGCACGTTCCGTAAGTTATATATATATATATATATATATATATATATATATATATATAGTCGTAGGCTTTCACGGATGGAACAATGTGAAGAAATATTTATCCGGGAATACATCCGTTCGTTACATTGATTCATCTTTGAATCCTGCAGACGTTTCGCCAAGGTCTCACTTGGCATTCTCAATGCGTAGTTACGGTGAGGTGAGTTCACCGTCACTACGCATTGTCGAAACGTCTGCAGGATTCAAAGATGAATCAATGTAACGAACGGATGTATTCCCGGATAAATATTTCTTCATATATATAGATATATATACATATATACCCCTTGGTTTTCAAGTTTAACTTTTGGTTTGGGATTTCTTAAACTTGTTCCTATAGTCTGGTGCGGTTTGTATGTCCGTCGTCTCTTTGATGTATGGTAAGACTGCTTTTGGTTTCTGTGTGAGGTCGTAGTTTGGTTTTGGCTCATGGTGTTGTGCTGTTGCCTTTTTTCGGACAAAAGAACAGGAGAATTTCAGCCCGTTTAGATGAACGCAAATTAGCTGTCAAAAATAAACAAGCGGCATCGGCCCTATTCCAACACCAACAACAATCGGACCATAAAATCAGTTTCGGTAGTTGTAAATAGATCGCAAAAACGACTCATTACAAAACCAGACTAATACGAGAAGCTATTGAAATCGAGAAAAGTGGACACCTAACCAAAAGAGATGACGCCCTGCACCTCTCTAACACATAGATCACAATTATTCAACATCAAAATAAAACAGAATTAGCTACGCAAATTACAAACCCGTATAATAATAATTTCAAATGTTCAATGTAATTCAAGCCTTACAATTGTTGACTTGGCTTTACGTCCATCTAAGTATTTCGGAACACTACACCAACCGACATAAGTTAAAACTATTTTGCATTTCAAACTTTATAACCAATTCTTAAATTTGAGGTTATGTTTCATAGGAAATTAATCATTATGAACTCAAACAAACATAATCAAAGACCTGAGCGACATAAGAGATCATAAAAGAGCATAAGAGAGTTTTCAAATCGTGCCGTTACTATTAGTATGCAACCGAATTACGGGCAGCAGCCAAAGACTAAATTTATACTACTTATAGTAACAACAATATTTGTAACGTTTCAGTATTTCATTAACGAAGGAATAAAAGAATTCCGAAAGCTCTCATATAAAAAAGAGTACACTGATTGAGTCTTTGACTGCTACAAGATCCAGCATATAAACAAATTACTACTGACCCAACAACTTATCTAGAGAAAACAACCAAGGCCAAAATCCAAGCAAGTAGGATCGACAAAAATCTCCAACTGCAACTCATTCCGCGTGAAAAGTCATCGAGATGTCCGAAATTCTATGGGTTGCCAAAAGTACATAAAGAAGGTGCACCTTTGAGGCCAATAGTAAGCTCAATTGGATCCCCAACACAACACCTAGCCAAATACCTAGCCCAACAACTTCAACCGTTTACAGAGGGGGCAGACTCATATGTAAAAAATTTGACACATTTCATCGAAATTCTTAGAAAAACGGTCTTACAACCAGAGTGTCTTCTTGTAAGTTTTGACGTAGTGTCCCTTTTCACCAACATCCCTATCGACGCCCGTCGAGACGAACACAAACTATAACATAAAGAACAAACAGACCACCTCTACTTTATTCAGACACGAACAAGAAACAGGGCATAAAATAGAGTTTAATACTTGTAAAGAAATCGCCAATGTCGAAAACTACAAAATCAGAACAATACGAGAAGCGATTGAAATTGAAACCCGAGATACCATAAACAAGAGAGACGAAGCTTTAAAATTATCACCATTTTGGAAAGCAGTAATCCCATATCAAAATAAGAATACAACAAAACCAGCAATAAACCCAAATAATCCGATTACCCAAATTACCGACAAAAGCCATAAACACCGCAATTGCACTTTAATTGACCATCAGTTAATCCAATCTAATAAACAAGATAAAGTACCTGAGAGATTAAGTACTAATGAGGGCTCACAGGGCAGGTATAAATTGAGATCAAGAACCAGAAATTCTTCAGTTACTTAGTATCTTTTGAGAAAGCCAAATATGATTTTGGCGAAACGTCAAGTGATTTTTCAAACGAATACAGACGAACGGATGTACACCGGAATAAATCATCAACCATATATATATATATATATACAATGTAAGAAAGGTTTCAGGAAGCAGCCTTTTATGAGCGATTTTTTAAAGAAGTGAAATACACTTTCACTTCGCGAAAGCTATATATATATGGTAGAGGTATAAAAGCCATGATCAGAAATTAAAATGTATATATGATAAAGTCTTCAAATAAAAAATCCTTCAGTCAAATAAGCCAAGGTAATTTTGGTTGCTTAACAACAGACCGTGTTAAAAAAAGAATAGTTTGAAATAACATACTATTAAAAGATTTCTTTAAACAGAATTTGTTGGTATAAATATGCAATATTTTATTACTTTTATAAATCCGAAAAAGTCGATATCGATGATAAAATTTAACAATAAAGACTGCTACAATGTTTGTGAGTACAATGATCGAACGCAAATGAAAACATTTCATTAACAATACCTAAATTGTAGCATGCTTGTGTGAGACAAGAATAATTGTTTAAAAAGATTAATATTTGTTTTGTAGATATGGAATAAAGTGTTGATAAAAGGATACAATGAATACTTACTGATAATGTAAAAATGTTATAAATAGCTAGTAAGGTGTTATCTTATAAAATCTGTACATAAGTAGAATAGATCCATATATAAGTTCTAAAGAAACCCAAATAAAGCGTAATCATCCAAGCTAAAATAAAATAATCATAATTAATACACTCATAAGTATGAGACAACGGTGAAATAAGTTAGTTTGGGAAGTATTATAACAGGGCATTAAAATCAAATCACGAAGCTGCATAAAAAAGCATAGTATTCTAAATTCAGTAAACTAAGAATAATTTATTATAGAAAAATTAATAGACTAAATAGAAATTATAGTTAAATTTAGGATAAAGGAGCATAAAATGGATTTTTTTAAAAAAAATAACAAGATGACCCAAGAGTTCATTGACCTACATATAAAATATAATGAAACAGTAATAATTGCGACGAATTTTACAGAATAAATAGTTAGAAAGGTATAGTAGAACAATATTTATATATTAAAAACAGGAAATTACATTCAGATAGGAATAAAATGTATTTATTTGAGAGGAAGCATTTAAATGAATATTCACAAGAATTAAAAAGTTTCAAGCTAGCTAAAAATATATAACAACATAGGGAAAAGCAAAACTGTTTTTTATACGGAAAAACCCATGGGATGAATCGAATATGACCAGGGCCAGGTCTAACGCAAATTTCAAGAAAACAACTGTATTTTTAGCCGTTAGTCATTTTTTTCAGAAAAAGCATAAATACTCACGATTTGAAGGTTATGCTCTCTTATCTCGCTGAGGTCTTTGATTA
Organism: Octodonta nipae; assembly: GCA_034190945.1. Classification (NCBI taxonomy): domain Eukaryota; kingdom Metazoa; phylum Arthropoda; class Insecta; order Coleoptera; family Chrysomelidae; genus Octodonta; species Octodonta nipae. The sequence goes on along the minus strand of CM067217.1, from coordinate 98,640,730 downwards.
TGTTTGTTTGAGTTCATAAGGATCAATTTCCTGTGAAATAACCTCAAAATTAAAAATTGGTTATGAAGTTTGAAATGCAAAATAGTTTTAAGTTGTGTCGGTTGGTGTAGTATTCCGAAATACTTAGATGGACGTAAAGCCAAGTCAACAATTATAAGTCTTGAATTACATTGACCATTTGGAATTATTTTTAAAAGTTGATGAAGGTCAACAATTATGAAATTTAATACATTGTTTATGGTATAATGGAAAATAAAAATAAATATATGGAATGAACTTTATAAGTAGTCAATATAACTGAGGAAGTAAAACACAAAAAGAAGAGAACAAATAAGCACTAATGAAAAAGACAAAGATTAGTGAATAAAAGGTACTGTACTTGTGTTTGAAATTAGAAGATAACTTAGCATTAGATTAATTTTTATAATGAGTAAGTAGGATTTTAAGAATGTTTTAAACAGAAATTTCAAGTGAATAATAGATAGAAAAATTTAGTGTATATAGAAAATGTTTTTTTTATTGTCAATAAATAGAACAAAGTATTCACAAAAGGTTGATTGATTATTGTTTTAAGTTAACATTGAACTATGAATAAAACATACAAATATATAATAAAAAATTAGAAAAATAAAATAGAAAATTAAAAAAAAATCAATAAAAATATGAGAAAGGATTAATTACAAGAAACAAAATTTTTTGATAATAAGTTTTTTTAAAATTAACTAATGACTAATGAGCAAAAGAACATAAAAGTATTAGAGGGGCACAATATGAGACAGGCAGAAGGAGAAGCCAAACAGTAAGTACAATTTTGAATCTTTATATATATTTTTGCAATTAAATTAAAATTTATTAGAAAGATCATGTAATAGCAGTTGACTGAAGCCAAAGGGAATCCACTCTGAGACGAGAGTGAAGCAAATTTATATAAAAAAATTCTATTTCAAAAACTTTTAAATAATTTTACAACACAACAATAAATTAAATAAATAATATAAATAACAAATAATTAATAAATAAATCACTACAATATATACATATATATTTCTAGTCGTAGGCTTTCACGGATGGAACAATATGAAGAAATATTTATCCAGGAATACATCCGTTCGTTATATTGATTCATTTTTGAATCCTGCAGACGTTTCGCCAAGGTGATCTACCTGAGCATTTTATTTCATGTCTCCGTCGGAGGTCGTATCGCGTCTGATTGGTCGGAGTTGACTCCGCCCCCTTCGCTACTGTGTCGGGTGTGTCGCTCGTTGACGGGTTTGTAATTTGTGTAGCTAATTCTGTTCTATTTTGATGTCGAATAATTGTGGTCCATGTGTTAGAGAGGTGCAGGGCGTCATCTCTTTTGTTTAGGAGTCCTCTTTTCTCGATTTCAATAGCTTCTCGTATTAGTCTGGTTTTGTAATGAGTCCTTTTGCGATCTATTTACAACTATCGAAATTGATTTTTGACAGCTAATTTGTGTTCATCTAAACGGGCTGAAATTCTCCTGTTCGGTTGTCCGAAAAAAAGCAATAGCACAACACCACCATGAGCCAAAACCAAAGTACGACCTCACACAGAAACCAAAAGTAGTCTTACCATACATCAAAGAGACAACGGACATACAAACCGCACCAGACTATAGGAACAAGTTTAATAACCCCAAACCAAAAGTTAAACTTGAAAACCAAGGGGTATATATATATATATATATATATATATATATATATATATATATGTATATTTGAAAGCAAGTTGGCACGGACGGAACTATGTGTAGCTCTCTCGATGGTCCGGGTGTTCGTCCGTTGAAAGTTTTGTCCCTGTAAAGGAACGGTAGCCTGACGTTTCGCCACCATGTCACTTGACATTTTCATAAGGCTTTTACTGTTCTTCCAACACGAATATATATATATATATATATATATATATATATATATATATGTTTTAGGTGGTTTCCGGGAATTCGAGTAACTAGAAGCGAAAGCAGAAGGCTACGAGAATTATGCGAACCGACCTGAAGAGGGCAGATGTGACTCTGCCGAAACGTCGTCATTTTACCATCGATCACGGCAGGGATCAGTTATCAACTACGCGGATGAATTCCCGGAAACCACCTGAAACATTTAGTGCCCGCGAAAACTTAAAAACAAATATATATATATATATATATATATATATATATATATATATATTTTCGTGGGCACTAAATGTGTTCGGTGGTTTCCGGGAATTCAACCGCGTAGTTGATAACTGATTCCTGCTGGGATGTATGGTAAAATGACGACGTTTCGGCAGTAACGTCTGCCCTCTTCAGTTCGGTTCGCATAATTTTCGTAGCCTTCTGCTTTATATATATATATATATATATATATATATATATATATACAGGGTGTAAATAGTTTGAGTGCATATATTTTAGGTGGAGGTAGTATACACCAAATTAAACAAAAAACTCTTATACCACTATGGTCAGTAGGCCTGAATAACCAAGAAAATCATTAACTATAACAAAACATTACTATAAATAAGACTCAGGTGTTGCAAATCAGTCCTTTTGTTAATTCCATTAGTTTGATTGCTTATGTGCACCCTCTCAAGGAAATTTCTTTTAATGGAATTTTTTCATAATCCAAATTGGTAGTACTATTGAAATCCACTCAATGACCATTGTCTCGACAATGTAATGAAAGAACACAACTATCTTTGCGCAATTTGATATCACTCTTGTGGGAGATTAACCTTCCCTTAAGAGTTCTCGATGTTTTGCCCACATAGGTAACCTGGGTCTTATCCTTAATTGTAGGAAACAGACTGCCAGTTGGTTTAACTGATTTGTAAGCAATCATTGTGTCAATATTGTGGTTAAGGATTTTAGCAATTTTAGGCGAGATTTCTTTTATGTATCGAATGGAAATATATTTCACTGTTGTGTTGATAGAATCTCTAACAGAGTTGTCCAAATGGGTATACCGTTACCTGACTACATTAACAACCATGGGGGTGTTGAAAATTAACCTGTGGAGAAATGTGGAGGGGTACGAATTGCCTCTTAAACGTTAAAAAATATACAAAACGATATCTTTCAACCAATAAAAAAATCTGAATCATCACTAACCCGTTAGTTTAGAGAAAGGGACAATTTCAGTAACTATGTAAAGGTGTCTGCGGGAATATGACAAAATTATAAAGTTGATTTGATTGTTATTAAACAAGGTGTCAAGCTGAACTCGAAAAATTATTGCGGTTTTGTTTTACATCGCGCGGCAGGGCACAATTTTCGCTGCTATTTAGAATTATTGATAGCTGCGAAAATTGTGCCCTGCCGCGCGATGTAAACCAAAACCGCAATAATTTTCCGAGTTCAGCTTGACACCTTGTTTAATAACAATCAAATCAACTTTATAATTTTGTCATATTCCCGCAGACACCTTTACATAGTTACTGAAATTGTCCCTTTCTCTAAACTAACGGGTTAGTGATGATTCAGATTTTTTTATTGGTTGAAAGATATCGTTTTGTATATTTTTTAACGTTTAAGAGGCAATTCGTACCCCTCCACTTTTCTCCACAGGTTAATTTTCAACACCCCCATGGTTGTTAATGTAGTCAGGTCACGGTATACCCATTTGCAGTCCTGGATTTATGAATAGGCCGTGTAGGCCGCGGCCTATGGGCGGCAGCGTCCTAGGGGCGGCAGATTTCAATGATGGTCACTTGATTTCAGAGGATAAAACCCCCAAGTAATTATAAAGGTAAATCTGAATTTGTTTGCTTGTTTATTACACTATCACGACTAAGCCGACGATGGTGATGACATTTATATAGACTATTGTGTTCTTTTTACAGATTGATTGATATATATATATATAAAATATAGCGTTCTCAAACTGACGAAAAATGAGTGATGAGTCTTGTTGAAAGACCCTGTATTTACCTTTAAGGCCTTCTTTACTACAAAAGGAAAATTATTATTTTAGAAAGGTATGTACATGGGGCGGCGGAATTAAAGTGGCCTACACTCATAAAAACTATAAATCCGGTACTACCCATTTGGACAACTCTGTTAGAGATTCTATCAACACAACAGTGAAATTTATTTCCATTCGATACATAAAAGAAATCTCGCCTAAAATTGCTAAAATCCTTAACCACAATAATGACACAATAATTGCTTACAAATCAGTTAAACCAACTGGCAGTCTGTTTCCTAAAATTAAGGATAAGACCCAGGTTACCTATGTGGGCGAAACATCGAGAACTCTTAAGGGAAGGTTAATCTCCCACAAGAGTGATATCAAATTGCGCAAAGATAGTTGTGTTCTTTCATTACATTGTCGAGACAATGGTCATTGTGTGGATTTCAATAGTACTACCAATTTGGATTATGAAAAAATTCCATTAAAAGAAATTTCCTTGAGAGGGTGCACATAAGCAATCAAACTAATGAAATTAACAAAAGGACTGATTTGCAACACCTGAGTCTTATTTATAGTAATGTTTTGGACATAGAACAGAAATGATTTATTTTAAATTCTCCTTGACATTTTGTTCTTGTTCCGCTTTTCTAACGATGTCATTCTAGTTTGGTTGCTCTCTGAATATAGTTTTACTGTCTTCAGTCTTGTCGATACTTGTAACATGGCCTAAAATTTTTGCTTTTGATTAATTCACATGTACTGAGGATATAATTGTTACAAGACTTTTAATTTTAACTATAATTTTGATTTTAAACTGTTGATTGTTTGATGTGTTTTTGACTCGTGTACAGTACTAGATCATTTATTTATAATTAAAAATTGACTAACTACGGAAGGATGTTCCTCTATCCTGTTGACACACCTTTTTTACGGCAATAACCTAGTTTGTCTGTAAGTTTTTTTTTGAAACTATATTCACCTGTTACCTAGTATATTGAGTTTGTAATTTGTAGCGAACTGAGGAAGGAATAAAGAGTATTCCGAGAGCTTTTCGTATAACATAAAGAGTTTTCTTTCCACCATATTTATCCGAGAATACATCCGTTCGTTGTATTAATTCATGTTTGAATCCTGCTAACGTTTCGCCAAGGTCTTACTTGGCATTCTCAATGCGTTGTTATGGTGAACTGAGAGGTGATCTGCCTGAGCTTTTTATTTTATATGTCTCCGTCGGTGGTCGTATCGCGCCTAAAAGGTCGGTGTTGACTCCGCCCCCTTCGTTGCTGCGTCGCTTGTTGACGGGTTTGTATTTTGCGTAGCTAATTCTGTTTTTTTTTTATGTTGAATCATTGTCTTCCATGTGTTAGAGAAGTGCAGGGCGTCGTATCTTTTGTTTAGATGTCCACTTTTCTCGATCTCAATAGCTTCTCGTATTAGTCTCGTTTTGTATAGAGTTGTTTCTGAAATTCTCCTGTTCGTTTGTCCGACATATACTTTGTCGCACGTTCCGTAAATTATATATATATATATATATATATATATATATATATATATATGTCTAGTCGTAGGCTTTCACGCATGGAACAATATGAAGATATATTTATCCGGGAATACATCCGTTCGTTACATTGATTCATGTTTGAATCCTGCAGACGTTTCGCCAAGGTCTAACTTGTCATTCTCAATGCGTTGTTACGGTGAACTGAGAGGTGATCTACCGTCACTACGCATGTTCGAAACGTCTGCAGGATTCAAAAGATGAATCAATGTAACGAACGGATGTATTCCCGGAAATATTTCATATATTTTATATAGATATTATATACATATATACCCCTTGTTTTTCAAGTTTAACTTTTGGTTTGGGATTTCTTAAACTTGTTCCTATAGTCTGGTGCGGTTTGTATGTCCGTCGTCTCTTGATGTATGGTAAGACTGCTTTGGTTTCTGTGTGAGGTCGTAGTTTGGTTTTGGCTCATGGTGTGTGCTGTTGCCTTTTTCGGACAAAAGAACAGGAGAATTTCAGCCCGTTTAGATGAACGCAAATTAGCTGTCAAAAATAAAAAGCGGCATCGGCCCTATTCCAACAAACAACAATCGGACCATAAAATCAGTTTCGGTAGTTGTAAATAGATCGCAACAAAAACACTCATTACAAAACCAGACTAATACGAGAAGCTATTGAAATCGAGAAAGTGGACACCTAACCAAAAGAGATGACGCCCCTGCACCTCTCTAAAACATAGATCACAATTATTAACATCAAAATAAAACAGAATTAGCTACGCAAATTACAAACCCGTATAATAATAATTTCAAATGTTCAATGTAATTCAAGCCTTACAATTGTTGACTTGGCTTTACGTCCATCTAAGTATTCGGAACACTACACCAACCGACATAAGTTAAAAACTATTTTGCATTTCAAACTTTATAACCAATCTTAAATTTGAGTTATGTTTCATAGGAAATTATCATTATGAACTCAAACAAACATAATCAAAGACCTGAGCGACATAAGAGATCATAAAAGAGCATAAGAGAGTTTTCAAATCGTGCCGTACTATTAGTATGCAACCGAATTACGGCAGCAGCCAAAGACTAAATTTATACTACTTATAGTAACAACAATATTTGTAACGTTTCAGTATTTCATTAACGAAGGAATAAAAGAATTCCGAAAGCTCTCATATAAAAAAGAGTACACTGATTGAGTCTTGACTGCTACAAGATCCAGCATATAAACAAATTACTACTGACCCAACAACTTATCTAGAGAAAACAACCAAGGCCAAAATCCAAGCAAGTAGGATCGACAAAAATCTCCAACTGCAACTCATTCCGCGTGAAAAGTCATCGAGATGTCCGAAATCTATGGGTGCCAAAGTACATAAAGAAGGTGCCCTTTGAGGCAATAGTAAGCTCAATGGATCCCCAACACAACACCTAGCAAATACCTAGCCCAACAACTTCAACCGTTTACAGAGGGGGCAGACTCATATGTAAAAAATTTGACACATTTCATCGAAATTCTTAGAAAAACGGTTTACAACCAGAGTGTCTTTTGTAAGTTTTGACGTAGTGTCCCTTTTCACCAACATCCCTATCGACGCCCGTCGAGACGAACACAAACTATAACATAAAGAACAAACAGACCACCTCTACTTTATTCAGACACGAACAAGAAACAGGGCATAAAATAGAGTTTAATACTTGTAAAGAAATCGCCAATGTCGAAAAACTACAAAATCAGAACAATACGAGAAGCGATTGAAATTGAAACCCGAGATACCATAAACAAGAGAGACGAAGCTTTAAAATTATCACCATTTGGAAAGCAGTAATCCCATATCAAAATAAGAATACAACAAAACAGCAATAAACCCAAATAATCCGATTACCCAAATTACCGACAAAAGCCATAAAACACCGCAATTGCACTTAATTGACCATCAGTTAATCCAATCTAATAAACAAGATAAAGTACCTGAGAGATTAAGTACTAATGAGGGCTCACAGGGCAGGTATAAATTGAGATCAAGAACCAGAAATTCTTCAGTTACTTAGTATCTTTTGAGAAAGCCAAATATGATTTTGGCGAAACGTCAAGTGATTTTTCAAACGAATACAGACGAAGGATGTACACCGGAATAAATCATCAACCCATAAATATATATATATATATATATATATATATATATATATATATATATAATATTACAATGTAAGAAAGGTTTCAGGAAGCAGCCTTTTATGAGCGATTTTTTAAAGAAGTGAAATACACTTTCACTTCGCGAAAGCTATATATATATGGTAGAGGTATAAAAGCCATGATCAGAAATTAAATGTATATATGATAAAGTCTTCAAATAAAAAATCCTTCAGTCAAATAAGCCAAGGTAATTTGGTTGCTTAACAACAGACCGTGTTAAAAAAAAAAATAGTTTGAAATAACATACTATTAAAAGATTTCTTTAAACAGAATTTGTTGGTATAAATATGCAATATTTATTACTTTTATAAATCCGAAAAAGTCGATATCGATGATAAATTTAACAATAAAGACTGCTACAATGTTTGTGAGTACAATGATCGAACGCAAATGAAAACATTTCATTAACAATACCTAAATTGTAGCATGCTTGTGTGAGACAAGAATAATTGTTTAAAAAGATTAATATTTGTTTGTAGATATGGAATAAAGTGTTGATAAAAGGATACAATGAATACTTACTGATAATGTAAAAAATGTTATAAATAGCTAGTAAGGTGTTATCTTATAAATCTGTACATAAGTAGAATAGATCCATATATAAGTTCTAAAGAAACCCAAATAAAGCGTAATCATCCAAGCTAAAATAAAATAATCATAATTAATACACTCATAAGTATGAGACAACGGTGAAATAAGTTAGTTTGGGAAGTATTATAACAGGGCATTAAAATCAAATCACGAAGCTGCATAAAAAAGCATAGTATTCTAAATTCAGTAAACTAAGAATAATTTATTATAGAAAAATTAATAGACTAAATAGAAATTATAGTTAAATTAGGATAAAGGAGCATAAAAGGATTTTTTAAAAAAAATAACAAGATGACCCAAGAGTTCATTGACCTAATATAAAATATAATGAACAGTAATAATTGCGACGAATTTTACAGAATAAATAGTTAGAAAGGTATAGTAGAACAATATTTATATATTAAAAAAGGAAATTACATTCAGATAGGAATAAAATGTATTTATTGAGAGGAAGCATTTAAATGAATATTCACAAGAATTAAAAAGTTTCAAGCTAGCTAAAAATATATAACAACATAGGGAAAAGCAAAACTGTTTTTTATACGGAAAAACCCATGGGATGAATCGAATATGACCAGGCCAGGTCTAACGCAAATTTCAAGAAAACAACTGTATTTTTAGCCGTTAGTCATTTTTTTCAGAAAAAGCATAAATACTCACGATTTGAAGGTTATGCTCTCTTATCTCGCTGAGGTCTTTGATTATTTGTTTGAGTTCATAAGGATCAATTTCCTGTGAAATAACCTCAAAATTAAAAATTGGTTATGAAGTTTGAAATGCAAAATAGTTTTAAGTTGTGTCGGTGGTGTAGTATTCCGAAATACTTAGATGGACGTAAAGCCAAGTCAACAATTATAAGTCTTGAATTATTACATTGACCATTTGGAATTATTTTAAAAGTTGATGAAGGTCAACAATTATGAAATTTAATACATTGTTTATGGTATAATGGAAAATAAAAATAAATATATGGAATGAACTTTATAAGTAGTCAATATAACTGAGGAAGTAAAACACAAAAAGAAGAGAACAAATAAGCACTAATGAAAAAGACAAAGATTAGTGAATAAAAGGTACTGTACTTGTGTTTGAAATTAGAAGATAACTTAGCATTAGATTAATTTTTATAATGAGTAAGTAGGATTTTAAGAATGTTTTAAACAGAAATTTCAAGTGAATAATAGATAGAAAAATTTAGTGTATATAGAAAATGTTTTTTTTATTGTCAATAAAATAGAACAAAGTATTCACAAAAGGTGATTGATTATTGTTTTAAGTTAACATTGAACTATGAATAAAAATACAAATATAAATAAAAAAAATTAGAAAAATAAAATAGAAAATTAAAAAAAAAAATCAATAAAAATATGAGAAAGGATTAATTACAAGAAACAAAATTTTTTGATAATAAGTTTTTTTAAAATTAACTAATGACTAATGAGCAAAAGAACATAAAAGTATTAGAGGGGCACAATATGAGACAGGCAGAAGGAGAAGCCAAACAGTAAGTACAATTTTGAATCTTTATATATATTTTGCAATTAAATTAAAATTTATTAGAAAGATCATGTAATAGCAGTTGACTGAAGCCAAAGGGAATCCACTCTGAGACGAGAGTGAAGCAAATTTATATAAAAAAATTCTATTTCAAAAACTTTTAAATAATTTTACAACACAACAATAAATTAAATAAATAATATAAATAACAAATAATTAATAAATAAATCACTACAATATATACATATATATTTCTAGTCGTAGGCTTTCACGGATGGAACAATATGAAGAAATATTTATCCAGGAATACATCCGTTCGTTATATTGATTCATTTTTGAATCCTGCAGACGTTTCGCCAAGGTGATCTACCTGAGCATTTTATTTCATGTCTCCGTCGGAGGTCGTATCGCGTCTGATTGGTCGGAGTTGACTCCGCCCCCTTCGCTACTGTGTCGGGTGTGTCGCTCGTTGACGGGTTTGTAATTTGTGTAGCTAATTCTGTTCTATTTTGATGTCGAATAATTGTGGTCCATGTGTTAGAGAGGTGCAGGGCGTCATCTCTTTTGTTTAGGAGTCCTCTTTTCTCGATTTCAATAGCTTCTCGTATTAGTCTGGTTTTGTAATGAGTCCTTTTGCGATCTATTTACAACTATCGAAATTGATTTTTGACAGCTAATTTGTGTTCATCTAAACGGGCTGAAATTCTCCTGTTCGGTTGTCCGAAAAAAAGCAATAGCACAACACCACCATGAGCCAAAACCAAAGTACGACCTCACACAGAAACCAAAAGTAGTCTTACCATACATCAAAGAGACAACGGACATACAAACCGCACCAGACTATAGGAACAAGTTTAATAACCCCAAACAAAAGTTAAACTTGAAAACCAAGGGGTATATATATATATATATATATATATATATATATATATATATATATATATATATATATGTATATTTGAAAGCAAGTTGGCACGGACGGAACTATGTGTAGCTCTCTCGATGGTCCGGGTGTTCGTCCGTTGAAAGTTTTGTCCCTGTAAAGGAACGGTAGCCTGACGTTTCGCCACCATGTCACTTGACATTTTCATAAGGCTTTTACTGTTCTTCCAACACGAATATATATATATATATATATATATATATATATATATATATATATGTTTTAGGTGGTTTCCGGGAATTCGAGTAACTAGAAGCGAAAGCAGAAGGCTACGAGAATTATGCGAACCGACCTGAAGAGGGCAGATGTGACTCTGCCGAAACGTCGTCATTTTACCATCGATCCCGGCAGGGATCAGTTATCAACTACGCGGATGAATTCCCGGAAACCACCTGAAACATTTAGTGCCCGCGAAAACTTAAAAACAAATATATATATATATATATATATATATATATATATATATATATATAAGTTTTCGTGGGCACTAAATGTGTTCGGTGGTTTCCGGGAATTCAACCGCGTAGTTGATAACTGATTCCTGCTGGGATGTATGGTAAAATGACGACGTTTCGGCAGTAACGTCTGCCCTCTTCAGTTCGGTTCGCATAATTTTCGTAGCCTTCTGCTTTATATATATATATATATATATATATATATATATACAGGGTGTAAATAGTTTGAGTGCATATATTTTAGGTGGAGGTAGTATACACCAAATTAAACAAAAAACTCTTATACCACTATGGTCAGTAGGCCTAATAACCAAGAAAATCATTAACTATAACAAAACATTACTATAAATAAGACTCAGGTGTTGCAAATCAGTCCTTTTGTTAATTCCATTAGTTTGATTGCTTATGTGCACCCTCTCAAGGAAATTTCTTTTAATGGAATTTTTTCATAATCCAAATTGGTAGTACTATTGAAATCCACTCAATGACCATTGTCTCGACAATGTAATGAAAGAACACAACTATCTTTGCGCAATTTGATATCACTCTTGTGGGAGATTAACCTTCCCTTAAGAGTTCTCGATGTTTTGCCCACATAGGTAACCTGGGTCTTATCCTTAATTGTAGGAAACAGACTGCCAGTTGGTTTAACTGATTTGTAAGCAATCATTGTGTCAATATTGTGGTTAAGGATTTTAGCAATTTTAGGCGAGATTTCTTTTATGTATCGAATGGAAATATATTTCACTGTTGTGTTGATAGAATCTCTAACAGAGTTGTCCAAATGGGTATACCGTGACCTGACTACATTAACAACCATGGGGGTGTTGAAAATTAACCTGTGGAGAAATGTGGAGGGGTACGAATTGCCTCTTAAACGTTAAAAAATATACAAAACGATATCTTTCAACCAATAAAAAAATCTGAATCATCACTAACCCGTTAGTTTAGAGAAAGGGACAATTTCAGTAACTATGTAAAGGTGTCTGCGGGAATATGACAAAATTATAAAGTTGATTTGATTGTTATTAAACAAGGTGTCAAGCTGAACTCGAAAAATTATTGCGGTTTTGTTTTACATCGCGCGGCAGGGCACAATTTTCGCTGCTATTTAGAATTATTGATAGCTGCGAAAATTGTGCCCTGCCGCGCGATGTAAACCAAAACCGCAATAATTTTCCGAGTTCAGCTTGACACCTTGTTTAATAACAATCAAATCAACTTTATAATTTTGTCATATTCCCGCAGACACCTTTACATAGTTACTGAAATTGTCCCTTTCTCTAAACTAACGGGTTAGTGATGATTCAGATTTTTTTATTGGTTGAAAGATATCGTTTTGTATATTTTTTAACGTTTAAGAGGCAATTCGTACCCCTCCACTTTTCTCCACAGGTTAATTTTCAACACCCCCATGGTTGTTAATGTAGTCAGGTCACGGTATACCATTTGCAGTCCTGGATTTATGAATAGGCCGTGTAGGCCGCGGCCTATGGGCGGCAGCGTCCTAGGGGCGGCAGATTTCAATGATGGTCACTTGATTTCAGGGGATAAAACCCCAAGTAATTATAAAGGTAAATCTGAATTTGTTTGCTTGTTTATTACACTATCACGACTAAGCCGACGATGGTGATGACATTTATATAGACTATTGTGTTCTTTTTACAGATTGATTGATATATATATATATATATATATATATATATATATATATATATATATATAATATAGCGTTCTCAAACTGACGAAAAATGAGTGATGAGTCTTGTTGAAAGACCCTGTATTTACCTTTAAGGCCTTCTTTACTACAAAAGGAAAATTATTATTTTAGAAAGGTATGTACATGGGGCGGCGGAATTAAAGTGGCCTACACTCATAAAAACTATAAATCCGGTACTACCCATTTGGACAACTCTGTTAGAGATTCTATCAACACAACAGTGAAATTATTTCCATTCGATACATAAAAGAAATCTCGCCTAAAATTGCTAAAATCCTTAACCACAATAATGACACAATAATTGCTTACAAATCAGTTAAACCAACTGGCAGTCTGTTTCCTAAAATTAAGGATAAGACCCAGGTTACCTATGTGGGCGAAACATCGAGAACTCTTAAGGAAGGTTAATCTCCCACAAGAGTGATATCAAATTGCGCAAAGATAGTTGTGTTCTTTCATTACATTGTCGAGACAATGGTCATTGTGTGGATTTCAATAGTACTACCAATTTGGATTATGAAAAAATTCCATTAAAAGAAATTTCCTTGAGAGGGTGCACATAAGCAATCAAACTAATGAAATTAACAAAAGGACTGATTTGCAACACCTGAGTCTTATTTATAGTAATGTTTTGGACATAGAACAGAAATGATTTATTTTAAATTCTCCTTGACATTTTGTTCTTGTTCCGCTTTTCTAACGATGTCATTCTAGTTTGGTTGCTCTCTGAATATAGTTTTACTGTCTTCAGTCTTGTCGATACTTGTAACATGGCCTAAAATTTTTGCTTTTGATTAATTCACATGTACTGAGGATATAATTGTTACAAGACTTTTAATTTTAACTATAATTTTGATTTTAAACTGTTGATTGTTTGATGTGTTTTGACTCGTGTACAGTACTAGATCATTTATTTATAATTAAAAATTGACTAACTACGGAAGGATGTTCCTCTATCCTGTTGACACACCTTTTTTACGGCAATAACCTAGTTTGTCTGTAAGTTTTTTTTTGAAACTATATTCACCTGTTACCTAGTATATTGAGTTTGTAATTTGTAGCGAACTGAGGAAGGAATAAAGAGTATTCCGAGAGCTTTTCGTATAACATAAAGAGTTTTCTTTCCACCATATTTATCCGAGAATACATCCGTTCGTTGTATTAATTCATGTTTGAATCCTGCTAACGTTTCGCCAAGGTCTTACTTGGCATTCTCAATGCGTTGTTATGGTGAACTGAGAGGTGATCTGCCTGAGCTTTTTATTTTATATGTCTCCGTCGGTGGTCGTATCGCGCCTAAAAGGTCGGTGTTGACTCCGCCCCCTTCGTTGCTGCGTCGCTTGTTGACGGGTTTGTATTTTGCGTAGCTAATTCTGTTTTTTTTTATGTTGAATCATTGTCTTCCATGTGTTAGAGAAGTGCAGGGCGTCGTATCTTTTGTTTAGATGTCCACTTTTCTCGATCTCAATAGCTTCTCGTATTAGTCTCGTTTTGTATAGAGTTGTTTCTGAAATTCTCCTGTTCGTTTGTCCGACATATACTTTGTCGCACGTTCCGTAAATTATATATATATATATGTCTAGTCGTAGGCTTTCACGCATGGAACAATATGAAGATATATTTATCCGGGAATACATCCGTTCGTTACATTGATTCATGTTTGAATCCTGCAGACGTTTCGCCAAGGTCTAACTTGTCATTCTCAATGCGTTGTTACGGTGAACTGAGAGGTGATCTACCTGAGCTTTTTATTTTATATGACTCCGTCGGAGGTTATATCGCGCCTGATTGGTCGGTGTTGACTCCGCCCCCTTTGCTACCGTGTCGGGTGTCTCAATTGTTGTAGGGTTTGTATTTTGCGTGGCTAATTCTGTTTTATTTTGATGTTGCATAATTGTCTTCCATGTGTTAGAAAGGTGCAGGGCGTCATCTCTTTTGTATAGATGTCCACTTTTATCAATTTCAATGGCTTCTCGTATTAGTCTGGTTTTGTGATGAGTTGTTTGTGCGATCTGTTTGCAACTATCGAAATTGATTGCTGTTAGTGTTGGAACAGAGCCGATGTTGTCTGTTTATTTTTGACAAACCGACGGAGCAGCAACGGGGTCCCCACTATCGCCAGCGATGGCAAACCTCTTCATGACATATTTCGAGAAAAAGGCACTACAGACAGCAAACCTGAAGCCAAAGTTATGGCTAAGATACGTCGATGATGTATTTATCATATGTTCTTTCGACAAACAAGAATTTCTTAAGTTTCTGGAACACCTAAACTCCATACACCCCGGGATTTAATTTACAGTAGAACTTGAGGAAAACAACCAGCTGCCTTTTCTTGACGTCCTCGTAAGAAAAAACCCCCAGAATAGGCATTTCGACCACACCATATATAGAAAGCCAACACACACGAACAGATACTTAAACTACAAATCCCATCACCATCCTTCTCAAATACAGAGAGTTGCCAACACGCTAGTTTCCAGATCCGTACGACTGACCGACGCCAATAACAAAACACACAAATTAAAACAGATAACTAACGCTCTACGACAAAACGGATACACAAACCACACAATCAAAAAGGCAATAGCACAACAACACCTTGAGCCAAAACCAAATGATGACCTCACCGAAAAACCAAAAGCAGTCTTACCATACATCAAAGGAACAACGGACAGAATTGGCCGAATTCTTCGAAGGCATGACATAGCGGCAGCATACAAACCGCACCATATCATAGGCACAAGTTTAGGAAATCCCAAACCAAAAGTTAAACTTGAAAACCAAGAGATATATAGTATTTTGAAAATGCCAAATGAGATTTTAGCGAAACGTCAGGTAAAATGTTCTTTTCAGAGCACAAACCGAGAAACGGATGTACACCGGATACAACAAAGAAAATCATATATATATATATATATATATACAGGGTGTAAACGGTTTCAGTGCAAAGATTTTGAAGAACAATACTTCAGGCAAAAACAAATCAAAAAGCTTTATAACATTTTCTAAAATAAACTATAGTTTTGCCAAAAAGAACACATAAAGTTAGATTTTATGTAGCCCTTGCTACAGTGAATAATACAATAATTTCGATTTCAAAATGTCGGTAAATCAAAATATGTAAATACTCAATAGCTTATACATCTTTAATATCCATATTAAAAATGAAAAATGATTATTTAAACTCGAAATATGCTTTTATAATTTAGTGTAAGTTTCTCCGAATAGATATGGCAACGTGGCATACAGACCAACTTATTTACTACATTTTTTACTTTATCGACGACTGAGAGTTACGATTGTTTTTTGCGATTTCGATTCTTGTAAATAAGAATAGATAAACGGTAAAGTGATTTGAATGATATCTATTTGATGTAGACTTCGTGGTTTGCTTTCCATTTAATATATTTTTTAAATAAATAAAATCGGTTGTAATTAGTGTGTAAGTTCGAAAATTAAGAATAGTGCGACAGTATTTATTTGTGATAAATAATGGTCGATTATACAATTAGGGAAAGACATGACATGCTCTTAATTTATGGGGAAAGCAGACGTAATTGCAGAATAGCAAGAATGTTATTCAGGGAAAGGTTTCCAAACAGACGCCTGCCCAATGCTAGGACATTCGTAGCTGTTTCGCAGAGGCTTCTGGAAACAGGTAGTGTAATACCACAAATAAACGATCGCGGACCATAGCGACATAATCGTATCTTAGCTGCTGAGGATCAAATACTAGACCTTATCGACGTTAACCCATATCGTAGCACACGGAGTATTGGAAGTGAGCTGCAAATTTCTCACACTGTTCTTCATAGAACATTACGGGAACAATTGCTCTATCCATATCACATGCAGCGGGTTCAAGGGCTTTCAATTGATGATTTTCAACCAAGACTCAATTTCTGTCGTTGGTTCCTCAGAAAACATCGACAATTTCCTAATTTTGTGAACAATATTTTAACAACAGATGAAGCAAGTTTTAATAGGAATGGTATAATAAATTTTCATAATACGCATTTGTGGTCTGAGGTAAATCCGCACGAAATACGCCAGGCAGTATTTCAACACCAATTCTCAGTTAACGTGTGGGCTGGAACAGTTGGTGAATACTTGATTGGGCCATTTATACTGCCTGCACGTTTGACAGGTGAGAATTACCTTTATTTTTTGATAACACGCTACCAGATTTGTTAGATGAAGTGAACCTACAAACACGTTCCAATAATAAGTTGATTTGATTGTTATTAAACAAGGTGTCAAGCTGAACTCGGAAAATTATTGCGGTTTTGTTTTACATCGCGCGGCAGGGCACAATTTTCGCAGCTATCAATAATTCTAAATAGCAGCGAAAGTTATTACGCCTATTATGTGTTACAAAATAAGAGAAGTTTGACGTCATTAATTTGAAACTTGTCAAAAATTAGTTATTTTTGACGGATTCTAATTAGCGATCTTGCGTTTTAATCAGAAGTATTCAATGTTACAAAATCTTACTTCTAACGCTGTACGGGCTGACCCAAAAAATTACTGACTTGTTTAAAATGTGCCAAAGTTTAAACACGTCCGCAATTTTGTTTTTAAAAATATGAAGTTTGGCAGATAACTTTTTGACGTTTTGACGAGATTGACTGATCTTCTGAAAAATAATGTTGTCATTTCGTGAGCGTGTGTCAAGAGCCATATGTCATGCACATATACAGGGCATGGTTTCCAAAACTATCCACCCAAAATAACTTTAAAATATTTTTAAAAGAAAAAGACAAAATAAAACGTTAATTTATATTTAAGGTGGGGGGACACCCTGCAGTTTCAAACCCTAAGTGGGAGTGAATATCACTTCTAAAATTTAAATACAAAGGGGTATCATGTGATACCTCTTTTTTGCCAATCTTTTGACACATAATTTTTTTTATCCGATTTTTTTTTACAGAGTAGTGACCTAGAAACCGTAAACAATTAGATATTTGAAAATAATTTGCCAATTATACTAAAATTCGTTTATGGTGGTTTTTAGAGTCTCTGATCACGAATCTGATCAATATTGACGATAAAAATGGATCCGCCATTTTGAATTTTGCAAATCTGATCTCGGATTCGGGAACAGACCCTAAACGAATTTTGGTGTAATTGCCAATTATTTTTAAAAAATTCATTTTTTCTCATTACTCTGTAAAAAGAATCTGATTTAAAAAAATGGTATGTCAAAATATTGGCAAAAAAGACACCTTTAAACACAGGTATCACATGATACCCCTTTGTATTTATAGTTGTAGAAGTGATATTCACCCCTGCTTAGGGGTTGAAACTGCAGGGTGACCGATACCGGTAAAATGTGCCCAGTAATACATTTGTCTTTGTTGAAAGGTACTTAAAAGCATTTAGCATTTTACCAACAAAAATTACGCAAAGTTCAGTTTTTCAATCCTCTTTGAGTCTTGATAATGCATTTCAATTTCAATTCACAGATATTTCATCTTCTATGAAGCCGAAGGTCATGATCTTGTCACTGTATGTCGTAATATTCACATATACATTGACCCACTTAATACGCTGAAGTGTAGAATATAACAACGTGATCTTGGGGAAGACTATTGAAAAACATTATTTAATATATTACGAAAATAACTGATGTAACAATTGTCAGTTCCGAAATATTCTTAAAAACTTAAAAGTTGCATAGGCAAGTCCTTAAAGAATGGTTTTTAATTTACAATGTATGTTAAACAGAATACTTACAAAACATGACAAATAATTATATATTTTACTCCTAATATGAAGGACAAAGTTTGTTTCAGATATTGTTTTGATTCATCTCAGTAATGTCGTTTGAGGTAGTTATTTTCCAGTCAATATTTGAGTGTGGCGGAAAATACCAAACACCTAAAAAATGTCTATTACTTTCAATATAAATTCACTTTTATTTGTTTATCAATACTAATTTAGATGTATCAATATTCTTGAAGGTTATTTTATTACAGGCAAGTTTTTAATTACATACTCCGAGTTTTTCTGGTTATTAACGTACCTATAATTTTATCTATACCACATATCGCAGGTACACTAATGTGACAAAAAAGATATGTTGCAATTATTGCTAAATTTTGATTTGAAATGAACTTAAGACTTAACAAAATCCGTCAATAAAATATTGCTGAATAGTGTGTTCCTATTTATAAATTAATGCGAAATATTTTGAAAGATAACTTTTGAGCCAAAATTACAGGCCGGACTTTTATATAATTTATAGTTGAAAACCCCATTCCTCCAAGATGCAGCCCTTAAAATTTAATGTTTTTTTTGTATTTAATGTATCCTTTATGTAAACAGAATTCAGAAGTATGAAATGTGCAAGAAAACCTATGTTGAAAATGGCAATTGTTGATTATTTTTGTAACACTAAAATGTTACCACAAAGAGGTCAAATCAAACCCTACAATATTTTGAAGGAGAATTTTTTATGACCTTACATTTTCGGATTAAAAAAAAATCAAAAAGACAGATACAATTGTTTATATCTTAGTTTTACTCATAAAATTATTAGTTTGATCATATACAATAAAGGAATACTTAGAGCCTTTACGAATAAGTTCACATACTATTTCATGAAAATAAAATCAAATTAGCTCAAGTCAAATGAAGAAGTCATAATTACAAATATTTGTATTGTTCTGATTTCTCAAATTTATAGAGATTTTTAAGAAGTGTACTAGAATTAAATAAAACTTTTTTGAAGATATACTGAGGAGTTTCGGATATAAAGGAAAATAACTGGTCATTTTTTCTATTTTCTCCTAACATCTAATAACCTATTGATTTTAAATTAAAAAAAAATTCCCAACGATCAAGTGTCGAAATGACGATACAAGAAACCGTACGTTACATTTGGTTTGTTCCTACCTGCAGTATCCGTACCGCTATGAAACTGTCACGAAATCGTCTGCATCGAATTGGTGCGCAACTGCGAATTTAGCATCGTTCAACGTACTACCATTGTACAGTCACAAAATATATTAGTTGGAACGATTTTCTGACAAGCTTGTGGTCTAAACTCTGCGACCTGCATTCCATAACCCTAATTTATTGACAGTTTCTCCTGCGCATGATTAGTAAGAATCACCAAACGATTCTTGCTCTTCACGAAGGATTGAAATGACGATACGAGAAACGGTACATTATTTGGTTGAAACACCGTGATGCATCGTTGACTGAACCGTCATGACTTGGTTGGAACAGGTTTTCTTGAATGCGCATGACGGTGATCGTCACATGTACGCTTTCGCATCGGGTAGGAACAAACCTATTGTTTGCTTACAACTTGGAACGTCCTGATGCATCGTTTTGTTTTGTGAACAGGTCATAATTTAGTCGTAGTTTAGTTATTAAATTATTAATGCGCATGATGGTGACCATCACATGTACTGTTTTGTATTGAGAACGGACCACTTTGGCCACGAGGTCTGGTGGTCAAAAAAAGTATGCACCCAAAAAATTAAACGTAATTTTACATTGTATTAATATTAATTATTGATGTTTTCTATAAACGATTTTTTTCGCTGGGCTGGATCAAATCCAGCTCATAAAAATATTAAAGAGAAACAGAAAAAATTCTGCAAGCTAGACATTTGATAAAATGTGGTAAAAATAATTATATTCCAAGCACTGATGGGATGTTTACTGCATTATGTTAACAAATATTTCATGTAAAAGAAAAACCTGAGGATTTTCAAGGATCAGTTTCAAAATGGGGAAAAATTTTATCGGTTGAATGCTCGTGGAAGGCTCGTAAAGACACACAATATAAGCACGTGGTGTCTGATTAATTATATTGTTAAGTAATTGTCTAACCTCAAATGTCAGTGAGAAATTACAAAGTTTATAACTTATATAAAGTTTCGTTTCAGAGTTAAGGGTGGTTTGATTCATGAAAGTATCATTATATCAGTAAACTTTCGTTATGTTATAAATATGGGTTTTTATTGAAAATATAGGAACATAGTGAAGGAAAGACTGAGAACCAATTTGGATTCTTGCAGTTCCTTGTTTGAAGATTAAAATTCCTGTATAATTGTTCAGGTTCTGAATCTGAACTTTCCGTCATGTTATTAGATTGATTATAACCATGATTCTGTAAAGGCTGTTTATTAAATTTTCTTTGTTGTTTAAAAATTTGTTTTTGGTGACTACCATCAGCGGTTGTTGTTGTCAGTTCATTTGTTCATAGAATATGTTCGTTGTTGTACAGGGGTTCCGTTTTTGATTGTCATTCAGTTTGTTTTTTGTACCCTAGAAGCAAACTATGAGTTCAAAAATATTTTTTTGCAATGAAGTCTAAGTTATTCGGTTATTTTTTAACCTATGTTTTTTAATTCTTGGCATATTAATAACTTATATGGTGACGTAATAAACTGTCGAAGTCTTAATCCAGGAAACTTTTTATCTTTCCAGCGAGTAATGCCACTAATAGACAGGAAACTTCAAAATAAGGGTTTTTACACTCTGACTCACCTAATATGAAATTTTATTGCGAGGAGTATGTAAGTAATGTAAGCTAGATCTTTGCAAACATACATTGAATGCATTTCTTGATATTTTCGAGTGATGGCTGGCTTCCTGAAAATTATGGTTATTAGGTTCAATTAAGATTTTCGGATCGAGTAATTTCATTTTGATTTGTTATATTAATGTCGTTTAGTGTCAGTGATCAGTTAGTTTTGTGTGTACAGTGTTGTATGTGAACTTCAAGACCTTTAGAAGTAAGGAAAAACGACCACAAATATATCATTTTCAGAAGACACGTGGCAAATCAAATTTGATCAACCATGTATTAACCAGCGCCTAAAGCCATATAATAAAACAAAGATCTTGTTGAAAGAGGTAAATCTAAAAAAGAGAAAACTTATGCAAGCCAGCTATATTTATTTATTTATTGACAAAAAAAATCAATGTGATACAATGTAAATGTAAATTTTAAATATAAAAAAAACAATTATACATATACACATTTATGTTGCCTGAAACATTTGAATGCACAATAGTCTCTGCAGACTGTGCGTGCATTTTTCAGATCTTAATTTACATATCCCTTTCTATCTAAGTACTAGAATATATACAGAACAAGAGTGTTAAAGGCATATGAGATCAAATAACATTTTTAAAAATTGGTTCCCATGATATATATCCAAAATCCATTGATGTATTTCACTTTTAGATTTGTAGTATGGATTTAATTTCAGCTGGTCTGGTAGCATATTCATTATTTTTGGAGCAGAATACTAAACAATTCTCTGCACAGCTGTATGTGTTGTTTTAGGAATTTCAAATTTGTTATTTAGGGCATTCCTAGTTGTTTTGTTATGCTGTATGTTAGTCAAGATTGTTTTATTTTTCAGTGTATATCTAATAACAAATTGAAAGTAAATCTGATTTATGTTTAATGCCTGAGCTTCCGTAAAAAGAAGATTACTGGCAAAAGTTCTTTTTTTATTTAAAATTACCTTCAATATGTATTTTTGGGTTATATTGACTGATTTTAAAATGGTGTCATAAGCAAGACCCCATACTATAATGCCATAATTAAGTATTGATTCTTCAAGTGCTATATAAATCCTTTTCAAAGTATTTTTATTTAACAACTGTTTTAGTTGGTAGAACTTATAAACCAGTTGAGGTAGTTTTTTGTTTACATAGTCAACATGATAATCCCATTTTAAATGGCAGTCAAAAATTACACCAAGATATTTAATGCTAGTTACTTGTGAGATTATCATTTTGCATGAACAGTTTGTAAAATTTTTGCATTTGTATTCATGGATTGTAATGTTATAATTTACAT
The DNA here is from genome assembly GCA_034190945.1 of Octodonta nipae. Classification (NCBI taxonomy): domain Eukaryota; kingdom Metazoa; phylum Arthropoda; class Insecta; order Coleoptera; family Chrysomelidae; genus Octodonta; species Octodonta nipae. The sequence goes on along the minus strand of CM067217.1, from coordinate 98,618,063 downwards.
AATTTCTTTTGTTCATTGAAAAACAGATGAATTTGGTTTTGCTAATATTTAATGTCAGTAAATTATAATCCATTCAATGCTTAACTTTAAAAATGGTATCTTCTGCTTTATGAATTACTTCATCCTAATTTTCACCATTTATTAAAAGCACTGTGTCACTGCATAGCAAACCACACCTTCATTTGAAAATAAACTAATGAGGTCATTTACATATATAGAAAAAAGAATTGGACCCCAGACTGTCCCCTGTGGGACACCAGACTGCACTTTTCTACTTGAGCTGATTGAGTTTCCAATTTTCACTTAATGTATTCGATTACATAAGTATGATTTAAACATCTCTAGTACATTACATTATAGCAATATGTTATTAAAACTTTGAATGATATGGTCAGTAACTCTGTTCACTGCATCTTCAGTACCAACCTCTTGTTTAAATCCCAACTGCAAAGGTGAAATGATTTGAAATTGTGCAAAATATTCATTTAGTCGTATTTTAATACATTTTTCAATAATTTTATTTATATTGCTTATTATACCAATGGGTCTGTAGTTGTCAACTGTCTTTTTGCATCCAGTCTTGTATATGGGGGTAATTATAGCTTGTTTAAAAATTTCAGGATATTGACCTGTAGAAAAGATAAGGTTGACTAGTTGTAGTATAGGTTCTAATAATATGTCTTATCAATGCCATCATATCCACTTGCTGATCGGTTTTTTTAATGAATTTATTTGATTAATAAGCTCTGTTTTTGAGATAGGTCTTAGATACATTGATTGCTTAGCTAAAATCAGATTTTTATCGACCTGTGGTGTAGTTTCTATTTTATTTACAAGGTTTTTGCCAAAATAGTCATTTGTTGCTAGCTTAATATCCAATATCCCACACTTTTTTTGGATCATTCTGATTTTCAGAAAAAAATTTCTTGCAATAATTATTTTTAGTTATTTTTAATAATTCATTAAGTTTATTTCTGTATTTTCTAAAATTATTTTCAGCTTCTGCTGTCTTCAGAGTTACTGCAATCTTTTTTAACTTATCTCTAGTTCTAATAGAGCATATTATGGCTTGTGTTATCCAGGCTTTTAGACGTCTGAACTTACATTTAATATATGTTTCTATTGTTGCTAACTCAATACATTTTTTTATTTTATCAATAAAATCTAATGCATATTTACTTGTATTATTTGATGTGTCTATTAAGTTCTGCCAATTTACCTGCTGTAATAATAGCCTGAGCTTTTTCCTATCTAAAGTTCTTACATATTTATTGCTAACTTTCTAAATCAAAAGTTTTGTTTCCTTCACATTTAACAGTACAGGGAAGTGGTCAGTAATACCACTACACAATACTATGGGGTTTATGTTGCCTAATTTCTGAAAAGGCGATGATTAATGCGCGAAGTTTGTATAAGACTAGGAGGCAAGTCATTGATCGGTACTCTGCAAGGCCCTACGTACATAGCCTATCCTTTGGTAAAAGGTATGTAGCATCATGCGTAAGGAAACTCCGTCTTTTATCTTTTTCCAGTAATTTAACACAACATCTGGTCCAGGTGCTTTCCAGTTATGGAGATTCTTTATTATATTGTATGTCTCCTTTGTTGTAAATAGTTGCGTCTTATCACAATTTCGATTTCAGCCTCCTCCTCATTAATCCAGTTGGCTCCGGGTTTATTGGAAATTATTGTGGAAAGCTACATTTTCCTGAATTATTTGATTGCCATTTTACTGGGATAGCTATGGGTCTCATTATTATTGTTGTTATTAAGTTTTCTATAAAATCCAGTTTCAGAGTGCCGGAATAGTGTGTTGTCTAGTTTCCGTTGGTTACTAGTTTTGCACTTTCTTAATCGCCATGTGAAGACGGAGAGCTTTCGTCTTGAAATGGAAATAAACACATGTAATAATTAGAATTAATAGAGTTAAGTTGATAATATTATTATAAATTTCGGGAGTTCAATTAAAATTTAAAAATTAATTGATTATTCACTTTTATTTACATCAAATTATACAGAACAGCTGATTCAAATATCACAACAACAATTATACATATTAGCTCTTCGCTTCACTAACTGACTTGCGATGGTGGGCTGCTTTCTTTTAAAACCAGCATCGAAAACTCTCGTACAATCGTCCCGGTCAGAAACATCCTCTCCATGGTAGGGACCGAGTCGATCTAAATGGACCACCTTCAACTTAGCCCTGGGGTTTCGACGGATCCGGTAGACGATGCCATTAAGCCTCTTGACCACCTCATATGGACCATCCCAAGGCGTAAGCTTTAGGGACTTACGTTTGCTCTGTTCGGGATTGTAAAGTCAGACTTTGTCCCTCTCTTGGAACCCGACTGAATTGGCCTTGAGATCGTATCGCGTCTTCATCCGGTCATTGGTGGCCAACATCTACGTTCGGGCTAATTCGTGTATTGTCAGCATGTTATGTCGGAACTGGTCGGCATAATCGTCGATGTCTTGGGAAGGTTCTTCGGGGAAGCTAAAAGCCAAATCGCAGGGTAATCGCAGCTCCTTTCCGAATAGGACCCTGGCTGGAGTCAGGCCTGTACTATTATGTACGGCAGAGCGATATGCCAACAAAAATAGGGAAATATGCTCTTCCCAATCACGCTGGTTATTGCTGACGACCTTGGATAGGTGTTGTTCCAAGGTCCTGTTGAATCTTTCCACCATTCCGTCTGACTCTGGATGCAATGGTGTTGTTCTCGTTTTCCTGATCCCCAACATCGTGTAGACCTTCTGGAATACATTCGATTCGAAGATACGCCCCTGGTCTGAATGTAGTTCCATTGGGACGCCAAACCTGCTGAATAGTTGTTCTACTAGCACCGTCGCTACCGTGGTTGCCTCTTAGTTGGGTATGGCATATGCCTCAGGTCATTTGCTGAAGTAAACCATTGCGATCAGAATGTATTTGTTCCCCCTCTCAGACTCGGGAAACGGACCAGCGACATCGATGGCAATCCTCTCAAACGGGACGCCCACATTGTACTGCTGCATTCTGCTCTTGGTCCGGGTCTTCGGTCCCTTACTGGCTGCCAGGTGTCACATTTCCGGCACCAAGATCTGACGTCTTCAAAGTAATTTACCCAGTAGTATCGCTGGCGAACTTTGTCTAGGGTTTTGTTCATGCCCAGATGGCCCCCAGTAATCCCATCATGTACTTCGGTCAGGATGGCAAGTACCTTTTTCTTAGGAACTACCAGTTGGGATTTGGTTTCTCGGCCATCAGTGCTTTCCCAAACTCGCTTGAGTATTCCATTCTCTACTCTTAGAGAGTCCCATTGGGCCCATAACGATTTCAGCACGCCCGAGTATCTAGCTTCGAAGCTCATGCTTGTCTCTTGGGATTGGCCAATCACGGATGGCTTCTATCTTGTCTTCGTTGGTGCGGATTCCAGGAATCCAGGATTCCAGGAATCGATGTGGCCCAAAAACTCTAATTCTTTTTGGAACAAGGAACACTTCTTCGGGTTGAGTCTCAGGTTGGCGTAATTAATTCTGGAGAATAGTTCGCCCAGGTTCTTCAGATGGTCGTCGAATGTCTGACCCATGACTAGAATGTCGTCCAGGTATACTAAGCACGTCCTCCATGTTAACCCGCTCAGGACATACTCCATTAGCCTCTCAAATGCAGCGGGTGTATTACATAACCCAAGGGGCATGACCGTGAACTGAAACAGCCCTTTACTGGTGGAAAACGTTGTCTTCTCTCTGTCGTTTGCGTGTAGACCAACCTGCCAATATCTAGTTTTTAGGTCTAGTGTGGAGAACCAACGGGAGCCTGCTAGTGTGCTCAGAGTGTCATCGATTCGGGGTAGTGGATAGCTGTCTTTCTTCGTGACATCATTCAGCTTTCTGTAATCTACGCAAAATCGGGTGGTTCCATCCTTCTTTTTAACTAGCACGACGGGAGCAGACTATAGGCTGATGGATTGCTCAATAACTCCATTTTGTAACATGGACTCGATGTTTTCCTCGACTGCCTGTTGTTTCCCCAATGGTAGTCGTCTAGGTGGTATTCTGATGGGTTGAGCCTTTTCGGTATCTATTCGATGCTGGATGATGTTGGTGCGACCGGTGGTTCCATCTTGACTGTTAAAAATTTGCCAGTGCTTTGTGATAAATTGCTTGGCTGTCTTCTGGTTTTCTGGTGCCAGGTGTGTCAAACGGTCAGCAAACTTTTGTAGGAACTTTTTACTGGGCCCTGTCTCCTTCACCGACGTCTGGTACTCTTCTTCGCAATTAATAATGGTCTCTACTGGCTCGAAACAAGCTATCTCTTGGCCATTGTCCATTCTGATGTGGTTGGACAAATTCATAACTCTAATTGGTATATCTCGTCCGTTTTTAACTATAGCCCGTCCAACTAAGTAGTCATGAGCTGAGTGTACGGGCCCAACCATTCCAACGCAGCTCCCAGGATTGCTGTCTAGCTGCCTATTAATATTCTTTTCCGTTCGACCGGGAATTCTAGCTGATGACTTTGCCACAATTTTTATGGAGGTAGCTGAACTGTTGACGGGCCGTGCTAATACAAATTCCTCATTTAGGAACCGAAGAACATCATATCTCGGGTCAAACATAAATCCATGCTGGCTGAGTAGGTCCATACCCAGTATGAAATCGTCCTCAATATTCGCTACCAGGATGCCGGATCATGTTGTCCCCTATCTGTAGCACGACATCTGCCTCACCCTGTATTGACATGGACTCGTCGGTGATTGTTCTGAGCTGGATGTTGTTGTTAGCTGGCCTAATTTCTGATGCTCTCAAAACCCTAGACTTGGCAATGGTCACAGCGGCGCCGGTGTCGATGGTGATGGTAATTGCTCGGCCATTGATGGTGCCCCTGATGACTAAGCTGCTGCTATCTCGGCAAAATCCCCGGATGGATAGTGTTTTGAGGGTTGGTGGAGGGTCAGTCAGCATTTGCCCCCTTATGCTGACTGGCTGACGGTCCCTGGACATGTGGTTGTTCTGTCGGTTACCCCTGGTCGGTGATCGTTCCGGTGATCTTACTCTGCAGTCGCGTTGGAAGTGCCCTGTCCGTTCACAACGGTAACATGCTCTTCTGGTATCAGTTCTCTGTGACTCTGCTGTTCATACCAGCCGACAGTGCTTGAAATGGTGACTCTGGCTCTTCCTGGTTGAAGGAAACTGCTCGGACCCTCGGCTTGGACATGTTCATGACAGCCTCTAGTTCCAAAGCCCGAAGTAGAGCTTAATTACTCTTCTTGACGCCACTCAGTCTCAAATTTCTTTGTACCTCCACATCTCTGATGCCGCTTATGAGACTCTGTGTGGCCAACTGGTCTTTCGTTTCCTCTGGCAGGTCTGGGTAGGACAAGTGTACTAACCGTCTAATCTCTGCTTCGAATTCTTGGAGGCTTTCACCGGATTTTTGCGTTTTCCCACTGAGTTGGACTTCGCATACCTGGCTCAAGGATTGACTGTCGTATCTCTTAACAAAATTACCAGAGAGGTAGATTTTTCTTGGTTATCCCATCCATTAGCTGTAGCTACTGCTTCAAATTGCCGTTTATACATGGGCCAAGATGAACTGCCATCAAATGTGGGTGGTTTGCTAACGGAACCTTTGGTACTCATGGTGTTCTGGTATTTTCCTCGCTCTAAGTCCTGCTGCATTTTTTAATTTCTATTTCTACCTTGTTTTGGATGGCACTGATTTTATCTTGGACTGTGTTTTGAATAGAACTGATTTCAAATTTTACCTGGCTTTGGATGGAATCAAGGTCATCTACTTTGCTTTTAAGAATGTCCACGGTATTTTTTATGGTCTTAATGTCATCATTTATCTCTTTTATGTCGACTCAACTATTTGCATTCTGTCATTAACTGTTTCATTAACTTGTGCTACTATTTGCATTGTTCAAATTGCAGTTGTCACTTTTCTTCTAATATTTGAAATTCGTTTTTTCTGGTTAATTCAACTTGTTCTTGTTTTTCTTCAAATAGTTTAAAATCATTTTGTCTCTGTTCATTTAACAATTTAAATTCATTTTGTCGTTTTTCTTCAAATTTCCAGAATAATCCTTCAATTAAATTATGTTGTTCACTTTTCATCGTGGAAACTAGATTTTGTTGTTTTTCTTCCATCGTAGTGACAAGATTTTCTAATTTTTTTTTTCATCAAAAGATTTTATTATCCTTTGTTGAATTTTTCTTGGTGTTGTTTCTCCTTCTTGTCACGTTTTTCTAGAATCTGGGCTATTTTTTCGTCTAGTCACTCCGTAACTTGCTTGACTATTTTTTTGGTAGTTTCGTCCATTTTTTCCATGCTACGGGTTTACATAAATCAAATTACGATTTTAACTGCACTTAATCCTGCACTTCTAATCACCAAATTGTTATAAATTTCGTGGGTTCAATTAAAATTTAAAAACTAATTGATTATTCACTACCACTTTCTAGAACTCATATTTACATCAAATTATACAGAACAGCTGATTCAAATATCACAACAACAATTATACATGTAAGCTCTTCGCTGCACTAACTTGCTATGGTGGGCTGCTTTCTTTTAAAACCAGCATCGAAAACTCTCATATCAATTATCCAGCTGCCGAGCCATTTCGAAAACAATTTCTTTCCTAAAAGCGATCGATCACGTATTGGAATGAAACCAGGGCAGGCTTAGGGAAATTTCCTTACAATATAAAATAATACCAATATTAATGTAAACAGTGAAAATGAATGTAACGATGATTTTAGATGTCATAACACAATGCGAATATCAAATGGAGGTATAGATACAATAATCTTATTGGGATCGTAAAATAGTAAATCCAGGTCATGAAGTGGTAACTTCTAATGCAAATTTTAATAAACAGAACTAGTACAACATAATTTTTATGTTTTATCAAAATCTATTAAAAAAAACGAGTAATCTTTTAGAGAAGTAAAAAGAAATATTCTAGTAGTTCAATATATCACACCAGAAATGTTCAAGTAATAGAATGAATGAAATTTTACCTTGATTTTGATGTACAAGCTTAGGGAATGACGTCTAATAAATTTAAAAGTAATATTTTTGTACAGCGAGGGTTACAATTAGTATTTTTGGGATCTTATTAGTTTATTATTGAATATTCATTATTTCAATACAAATATTTCAAAATTAGAATTGACATATAAATGTTCGAACAAAATTTTGACGTAACCGATGAATGGATCCATTTGAAATTTATATAGTACGACAAAGACATGTAGCTGGTTAGACTGAACACATTATTGAGAGTAAACAATGTAAAACTTTTTGGAAATTCAGAGCAGGTTATATTTTTGAAGTACGGGGACAATTGGATCCAAGAACAAGAAGCAAAAAAAAAATCAGATTTTACGAAAATGGGATGGTATTTTGGAAATCTAAGCAGATGGAAAGTGAAATTTGAACAAGAAAATCAACAAATGGAGGAATGAAGACTGGAAAATTAGTAATTGAAAATGTAAATGTATTTTCGTTCGGTCAAGATAAAAACTGTAAATAGGCGACAGGAATGGTCGGGGTATTCAAATTTTAGCAGTTGAATGTTATTCGGGGTTATAAATTGACGTTGAACTGTCAGAAAAGAAATTGACAGAAATTTTTCTTCGAAATTAAAAATTTTTCAAATGGTATTTATTATTGATTGATCAGCCAGAAGAAAGCAGGTGTGCACAGAAATTATTGAATTACAGTCAGTATAGCGGATAATTTATAAAGAGAGCAGTTAAAGTAAGGAGCAAATAGTAAGCAGTATTGGATTGAGATGATAGAGAGAGCAGATCTACGGAGAAGCAGTAGTAGTCAGATAAAGCAGCAGCTCTAATTAGAAACTTAAACTTAATCAGGTAGTACTATTTTGCAGTAAGGTTAAATATTTCACACAAAATTCATATTCGGTTAAAATAATAGAATTCGTTTTAACAAATCTTTTTAGATTAATTGTTTCATTTTTTATTACTAATTTGAATTTTTTCACAAGTTGTTTTGATGGAATTATAAAATTTATAATACAATAATTTTTTTCTGTTAAAAATTTACATTTTTTTACTTATACAAAACTAAAAACTAACATTGTGTGTCCTTTCAGAGACAACGATAGAAACTAATCCAAAATGACCTGTTTGTTCTTTTAATAGATTTTAGGGATGATTTCCGGGGTATACTAAATGTTTACTTGCAAAAGTCAATTTTGCAAGTAAACCAAAAGCTACGTAGTTCATGCTTGTCTCTTGAGACTGGCCAATTACGAATGGCTTCTATCTTGTCTTCGTTTGTGCGAATTCCTGAAGCGACGTAGGCCAAAAATTCTACTTCTTTTTGGAGCATTCGCCCGCTTATGCTGACTGGCTGACTGTCCCTGGACATGTGGTAGTTTTGTTGGTTACCCCTAGTCGGTGATCGTTCCGATAGCCTCACTCTGCAGTCTCGCTGTAAGTGTCCTGTCCGCCTACAACGATAACATGCTGTTCTGGTCTCAGTTCTCTATTCCAGTGGTATGTTCATACCAGTAAACATCGCTTGAAATGGTGACTCTGACTTTTCCAGGTTGAAGGAAAACTTCGTGATGCCACTAAGCCTTAGGTTCTTTAGCACTTCAATGTCTCTGTTGGCATTTATCAAACTCTGTGTGGCCAATTGATCTTTAGTTTCCTCTGGCAGGTCTGAGTAGGACAGGTTTACTAATCGTCTAATCTCTGCCCCGAATTCTTGCAGACTCTCGCCGGATTTTTGCGTTTTTCCATTGAGTTGCACTTGGTATACCTAGCTCAAGGATTGATTGTCGTATCTTTTGTCTAAGATGGCGATAATCTTGTCGAAATTACCTTGTTCATTGCCTGGAAGGCTTTGGAGGAGCTCTAATGCCGGGCCTCTTAACGAAATTACCAGAGAGGTAGATTTTTCTTGGTTATCCCATTCATTAGCTGTAGCTACGGCTTCAATTGCCGTTTATACATGGGCCATGATGAACTACCATCAAATGTGGGTGGTTTACTAAGGGAACCTTTAGTACTTACGGCGTGCTGGTATTTCACTCTCTGCAAATCTTGTTGTAATTGTTTCATTTCGGTTTCCACTTTGTTTTGGATGGCACTGATTTTATCTTGTACTTCACTTTCGACTGTGTTTGTAATGGAACTGATTTCAAATTTCATTTGGCTCCGAACGGAATCGATGTCATCTACTTTGATTTCGAGAGTCCCCACATTACTTTTTAGGGTCTTTATGTCGTCGTTTATCTCTTTTATGTCTGATTCCACGATTTGCATTCATTGATTCACTGTTTCACTAAGTTACTATTTGCATTAATTGTTCAAATTGTAGTTGTTTATTAGCTTCTAATATTTTAAATTGATTTTGTCTCGTGAATTCAGTTTGATCTTGTTTTTCTTCAAATATTTTAAAATAATTTTGTCTCTTTATTTCATCAGCTTGTTGTTTTTCTTCTAATTTCGAAAATAATCATTCCATTAAATTCTGTTGTTCACTTTTCATCGTAGAAAAAAGGTTTTCTAATCCTATTTTACGTACGTTTTTCATCAAAAGATTTCACTAACCTTTGCTGGATTTCTTCTTGATGTTGTTTCTCTTTTTTGTCACGTTTTTCCAGGATCTGAGTTATTTTTTGATCTAGTCCATCCGTAACCTGTTTGAATATTTTTTTGGTAGTCTCGTCAGGTTGTCGCCATAAATCAATTTCGATTTTAGCTTAACTTAATCCTTCCTTAATCGCACTTAACTGACACCAAATTTCAATAAACTCCATAGGTTCAAATGGAATTTTAAAATCTGATCTTCACTTTCACTTTCTAGAAACTTTATTTACACATAAAAATTCAATATTTCCAAAAGCTGATTTCGATAAACAACTTACATTGGAATATCAACACCACTATATTAACTAAATCATGAAATCTATATTGCCGTATATACAGGGTGTAAACGGTTTGAGTGCAAAGATTTTGAGGATCAATACTTCAGGTTAAAACAAATCAAAAAGCTTTATAACATTTCCAGAAATAAACTATAGTTTTGCAAAAAAAAAAGAAAGTTAGAAGTTATATAGCCTTTATTACAGTGAATAATAGACTATTTCCGGCTTTAAAATGCTTGTAAAGCTAAATATGTAAATACTCAATAGCTTATACACCTTTAATAACTGTATTAACAAAGAAAATTAATATTTAAACTCTAAATATTGTGTTAAAATTTGCCGTATGTTTCTCCGAACAGATATAGCAACATAGCATATAATATGCCTTATTCAGTACTACAGCTGACCACTGCCACGAATGCTTTTTTGCTGCACCGGTTCTTGTCAGAAAGTGAAAGTGATATTTACGTGACATTCTACGTAGCGTTCGTTATTTGATTTTCGTTTTAAAAAATAAATTTGAGAAATAAATAATATCTGTTGTCAATTGTGAGTTCGAGTGTATTAGTTTGTGACAAATAGTGGCAATTATACAATTAGGTAAAGACCTGCCATGCTATTAATTTGTGGGGAAAACACTTGTAATAGCAACAATGTTGAATTTTGAATATTTACTATAAAGAATCCTTTGTTCTCCAGAGCTCTATCATAATGACAGCCTGTAAGTACATGGGTATTTATTTGTCTAATATAAGTAATATTAATTTTATGAGTAATAATTATTTTTCGAATAATTTAACACATAAAAGAACTACATATAAGAAATGTAATTATTTAATACAAAAAAATAACAAGTGTTAATTTTTTTGTGTGAATCATTCCTGTATTATTCATGTTAGAAGTGAATTTTTAGCGCGACGTTGCCACATTGACAATAATTTACTTAACATGTAATTCGAATTTTCTTGCTTATTAAGGCCTATAGACCATAGCGTTATAAGAGTTTTTTGTTTTATTTGGTGTGTACTATCTGCACCTAAAATATATGCACTCAAACTGTTTACACCCTGTATATATCCTACATCGAATTTTCCAGTCATATTGGATGGGTGTTACATTGGTTCGCCCAGTGTCCAGATAAATATATTTTGTCCCATTCGAAGATTCCAGTTCTTTTTTTTTATTATCCCATTGATGTTGTGTTTTTGTCGTAGTGAATAATGTTTTACGTTGCTTTAGTCAGTGACGGCGTAGATAAATTTTATAACAATATGTATGTTCAGAGAGGCTTCCGCGGTCAGAATTATGAACTGGACTAGGTTCTGGGTGAGAATCGCGTCTGAATTTATGAAAAACACGAGCTTTTATGTCCTGTTTAAATGAAGAGAAAAATAATAACGAAAATCACCCAAGTTTGATTTCAAGACTGATTTAGAAGAGTTTCGCAGTCTATATCAAACACATTTTCATTGTTTTTAACTTGTGAAATTGTTTGATTTAATCTCTGTTTGTGATGTACATATTAAGTTCAAGGTCGTAATAATAACTTGGATTATTTGAAACCCTGAAGAATGAAACAAATATTTCCGAAAGCTAGGTGAATGAATTAAACGAAATTTTACCACAAATCTTTTCAATATCCCTTACCTAATGAGTAGAATTATATATATATATATATATATATATATATATATATATATATATATATGTTTTAGGTGGTTTCCGGGAATTCATCCGCGTAGTTGATAACTGATCCCTACCGGGATCGATGATAAAATGACGACGTTTCGGCAGAGTCACATCTGCCCTCTTCAGGTCTGTTCGCATAATTCTCGTAGCCTTCTGCTTTCGCTTCTAGTTACTCGAATACTAAGATTTTCTGAAGCGAGCGCGCTGTTATATAGTCGCGGCTCGGCGCCTATCGGTTGACACCGTGAACGGCTGCGTGTGATTGGCCCCTGGCGCTCAGTGGGCACGGCTCCATCCTGCTGATTTGATATTTCCGGTTGAGTTGTTATTGGACGGGTCCGGGCCGGTACGGTGTTTAATAGGATTTTCCAACAATTCGATAAGTTCTGAATTTCATTTACAAAGGCTAGCTGACCAGGATAACATCAAACAGTAAATGGACAGACCGAAATATACAAAGAGCCCTAAAGTCAAAACCGAGACAAACAGACGAGGAGCATGAGACACCAATAACCAAGGCTTATTTACCGTATGTCAAGGGGACCACGGACAGTATTGCAAGAATTCTACGGAGACACAATATCGATACTATTTTCAATACAGACAGAAAAATAAGCACGGTGTTGAGGACTCCGAAGACGAGGATCCCTTTAGAACAACAGGGAGTGTACGAGATTCCATGTGCAGACTGTCATAAAACCTATGTGGGGCAAACTAATAGAAGAATTCAAGCTAGACGTGATGAACACCAGAACGCTGTAAGAGAGCAGGAAAAAACAACATCCATTGCGGAACACGCCACCACGATGTCACACCGAATAGACTTTGAGAACACCAGAGTACTGGCAAATATAGAACACCCGAAATCAAGACTTGTAAGAGAGGCAATTGAAATAGCGAAGAGACCCCACAGTCTAAACGCACGCAATGAAATTCAGAACTTATCGAATTGTTGGAAAATCCTATTAAACACCGTACCGGCCCGGACCCGTCCAATTACAACTCAACCGGAAATTTCAAATCAGCAGGATAGAGCCGTGCCCACTGAGCGCCAGGGACCAATCACACGCAGCCGTTCACGGTGTCAACCGATAGGCGCCGAGCCGCGACTATATAACAGCGCGCTCGCTTCAGAAAATCTTAGTATTCGAGTAACTAGAAGCGAAAGCAGAAGGCTACGAGAATTATGCGAACCGACCTGAAGAGGGCAGATGTGACTCTGCCGAAACGTCGTCATTTTACCATCGATCCCGGCAGGGATCAGTTATCAACTACGCGAATGAATTCCCGGCAACCACCCAAACATTTAGTGCCCGCGAAAACTTAAAAACAATTATAGTGAATCTCTACGGGGAGAATATTTTTCATTTGTGTAAAACATTTGAGAAATTACGCGCGAAAAGAAGCAAACTTTTGTGCGATCTACATTTTTTACAACGATGCCGCGATGAAGGAGTTATTCCGAAAAACATGACGGTAAAGTTCTGGAAGAACAACAGAAAAACACAGAATATCTTATGGAAAGCTAGTTGTGCCCTACTTAGGGAAGCCATACGTGATGTCAGAAGAGATTTGGATGTTCTTAATACTAAACTCCTAGATATCCACCTACAGGTAAGCAATACACTCCACCCTATAATATGGGATAAATTCGATGAGATTAGCGAATTTAGGGCCGAAACGAATTCAGAGTTAACAACAATTCAACAACGGGCAAAATTTAACAAATTGAAGCTCCAACAGAAGCCCAAAAACGAATTTGTCTCGGAAAATAACGGTCACAGTCTAACCTCACGGCAATTGGAAACGAATAAAACCGTTTATAACTTATCTTCGGTCCAATTGAACACTTCCTCGATTGGCGTGTTGGCTAAGGGATTCAATTACGCTATTGCTCCCTCTCACATACCAACAGAGAGCATAATATGTGGCGTGGAAACAGCAGTTTCAAAATTAGATGCGAACACCGCTGAAATAATTAGACAAGATGTGTCACACGTTCTAAGAAAGTCTAAACCACCCAAAAGGAACCTATCCATAGAAGAAAATGAGGCCTTGAAACAACTGCGCCTCAACAAGGACATTGTCATTCTACCTGCTGATAAAGGAAATGTGACTGTAATTTGAGATACAGCGGATTATTCAAAGAAAATTCAAATATTGCTACAAGACCCAGCAAATAAACAAATTACTACTGACCCAACAACTTATCTAGAGAAAACAACCAAGGCCAAAATCCAAGCAAGTAGGATCGACAAAAATCTCCAACTGCAGCTCATTCCGCGTGAAAAGTCATCGAGATGTCCGAAATTCTATGGGTTGCCAAAAGTACATAAAGAGGGTGCACCATTGAGGCCAATAGTAAGCTCAGTTGGATCCCCAACACAACACCTAGCCAAATACCTAGCCCAACAACTTCAACCGTTTGCAGAGGGGGCAGACTCATTTGTAAAAAATTCGACACATTTCATCGAAATCTTAGAAAAACGGTCTTACAACCAGAGTGTATTCTTGTAAGTTTTGACGTTGTGTCCCTTTTCACCAACATCCCTATCGACGAAGCCTTGGATATCATAATAGAAAAATACAAACCACCTTAACACCTTGTAGACTTAACAAGGCACTGTCTGATGAACACCTATTTTGTTTACGAGAACCAACGATACAAACAACTGGAAGGAGCTCCAATGGGATCGCCACTCTCACCAGTTATAGCAAACCTTTTTATGGAGAGCTTTGAGGAGTTGGCACTAAGAACAACAACTCTTAAACCCAGTTTGTGGTTGCGATATGTGGATGATACATTTGTGATTTGGCCTCATGGGAGGGAACACCTCAATACTTTTTTATATCACCTTAATGGCATCCATCACAAAATAAAATTTACCATAGAGGTTGAAGCCAACAATCAACTGCCATTCCTTGATGTTCTCATAAATAGGAAGCAAGATGGAACCCTTGGCCATACGGTATATAGGAAAGCAACTCACACCAACAGATACCTTCATGCTAATTCTCATCACCACCTAGCCCAACTACAAGCCGTCGTCAAGACTTTAGTAACCAGATCACAAAGGCTAGCTGACCAGGATAACATCAAACAGGAAATGGACAGTTTAAAAACAGCTCTGAGACAAAACGGATTTACAGACCGAAATATACAAAGAGCCCTAAAGTCAAAACCGAGTCAAACAGACGAGGAGCATGAGACACCAATAACCAAGGCTTATTTACCGTATGTCAAGGGGACCACGGACAGTATTGCAAGAATTCTACGGAGACACAATATCGATACTATTTTCAATACAGACAGAAAAATAAGCACGGTTTTGAGGACTCCGAAGACGAGGATCCCTTTAGAACAACAGGGAGTATACGAGATTCCATGTGCAGACTGTCATAAAACCTATGTGGGGCAAACTAATAGAAGAATTCAAGCTAGACGTGATGAACACCAGAACGCTGTAAGAAAGCAGGAAAAAACAACATCCATTGCGGAACACGCCACCACGATGTCACACCGAATAGACTTTGAGAACACCAGAGTACTAGCGAATATAGAACACCCGAAATCAAGACTCGTAAGAGAGGCAATTGAAATGGCGAAGAGACCTCACACTCTAAACGCACGCAATGAAATTCAGAACTTATCGAATTGTTGGAAAATCCTATTAAACACCGTACCGGCCCGTACCCGTCCAATAACAACTCAACCGAAAATAACAAATCAGCAGGATGGAGCCGTGCCCACTGAACGCCAAGGGCCAATCACACGCAGCCGTTCACGGTGTCAACCGTTAGGCGCCGAGCCGCGACTATATAACAGCGCGCTCGCTCCAGAAAATCTTAGTATTCGAGTAACTAGAAGCGAAAGCAGAAGGCTACGAGAATTATGCGGACCGACCTGAAGAGGGCAGATGTGACTCTGCCGAAACGTCGTCATTTTACCATCAATCCCGGCAGGGATCAGTTATCAACTACGCGGATGAATTCCCGGAAACCACCTAAAACATTTAGTGCCGAAAACTTAAAAACAAATATATATATATATATATATATATATATATATATATATATATATATATGAACTAAGCTAGGTTCCGGGTGAGAACCGCGTCTGAATTTATTGAATACTCGACGTTTCGACTCCTGCTTCGGAGCCATTATCAAGAGACAAAAGTGAAAAAGAGTTTCAGAGTCTAGATCGAACTCGGGGCCTCAATCTGCCTACTCCCCAAGAGTCACTAGGTAACTGAACTGAATTTGAGTCTGCTCTGCTTCTTTTATTTATAGGTAGCGCTGGGTTAGAAGAAGATGTCACGTGATGAGGCTGTGTTGTGATTGGTTGGGTATTGGTGGGCGTGCCTGCTTTGTTTAATCTGGCAATTACGGAGGTCCAAGCTGTGGGAAGGCGAGTACTGTCATCGCGTCTATTTAGACAGAGAGGTCTTTTTTCTATTTCGATAGCTTCGCGAATAGTGGATGCCCTAAGAGAATTGAGAGATATGATAGTCCTACTGTCCTCGAAGTTGATAGAGTGCCCTGTTTGGATATGGTGATGCGCGAGAGCTGAAGTCGGATCTTTTTTACGAACTGACAGAGAGTGTTCATATACTCGATGGTTAACGCGCCTGTTGGTACGACCGATGTAGCTTTGTGGGCAATCGCGACATGAGATTTCGTAAACTCCTCGATCCTCGTTAGGTACTTTGTCTTTGGGGTTACCGGTTAAGTTGCCTATAGTTTGAGTGGTGTTGAAGATAGTCTTTATTTGATGTCTTTGTAAAATCCGTGCAATTTTGTCAGTGACTCCTCGAATGTATGGAAGTACGGTTTTTTGATGTTGTTGTTCTGTTTCTGACGGGGTTGGTGTGATTGGGGGTTGTTGAGATTGATGAATTATACGCGCAATGTGGTCCGGATGATAACCGTTTTGTCGAAGGATTTGTTGAAGATTATTAAGTTCGTTTTGTCTATTGTCAATATCTGTTAAACGAATAGATCTGAGAGTCAAAGATTTCATTACAGAACTCAATTGGGCAGGGTGGTGGTGTGATTGGGCATTTAAGTATCGATTGGTATGGGTTGGTTTTCTATAGACGGTATGTGAGAATCTGTCATTGTTGGTTTTTGTTATGAGGACATCAAGAAACGGGAGAGAAGAATCGGACTCGATTTCCATTGTAAATTGTATATTAGAATGTATACCTTTGAGGTGTTTCAGGAAGAAGTCTAATGAATCTCTGCCATGAGGCCAAATGACAAAAGTATCATCTACATATCTAAGCCAACAGGAAGGTTTTAAATTAGACGAGTTTAGGGCCTGGGTTTCGATTTGTTCCATGAAAATGTTAGCAAGCACTGGAGAAAGAGGTGAACCCATGGGGGCCCCACGGACTTGTTTGAACAGAGTGTTTTGAAATGAAAAATAAGTGTTAGAGGAACAGTGTTGTACAAGTTTGATAATGTCAGAAGAGATATTGTATTTTGTTTTTAGAATATCTAACGTTTCTGAAATGGGGACATTGGTGAAAAGAGATACAACATCGAAGCTAACTAGGATGTCATTTTCTGAAATTGTGTAACCACTTAGGATATCTAGGAAGGAAGAAGAGTTCTTTACGTACGAGGATGCTTGCTCGGCTAGAGATTGAAGGGTTTTGGCTAAGTACCGGGCTAATTCTTGGGTCGGGGATTGTACCGAACTGACAATGGGTCTAAGAGGAATGTCCGGCTTATGAATTTTGGGTAGTCCGTAAATTTTCGGAATTTTAGAAGACTTTTCACGAGGAATGATGATCTTTTTAATGTCAAGAGGAAGTTGTGTCCTGTTGATGATTTCCTTAGTCTTTTTCTCTAATAAACAATAATCCCACTACTTACTTAGAGAAAAAGACTAAGGAAATCATCAACAGGACACAACTTCCTCTTGACATTAAAAAGATCATCATTCCTCGTGAAAAGTCTTCTAAAATTCCGAAAATTTACGGACTACCCAAAATTCATAAGCCGGACATTCCTCTTAGACCCATTGTCAGTTCGGTACAATCCCCGACCCAAGAATTAGCCCGGTACTTAGCCAAAACCCTTCAATCTCTAGCCGAGCAAGCATCCTCGTACGTAAAGAACTCTTCTTCCTTCCTAGATATCCTAAGTGGTTACACAATTTCAGAAAATGACATCCTAGTTAGCTTCGATGTTGTATCTCTTTTCACCAATGTCCCCATTTCAGAAACGTTAGATATTCTAAAAACAAAATACAATATCTCTTCTGACATTATCAAACTTGTACAACACTGTTCCTCTAACACTTATTTTTCATTTCAAAACACTCTGTTCAAACAAGCCCGTGGGGCCCCCATGGGTTCACCTCTTTCTCCAGTGCTTGCTAACATTTTCATGGAACAAATCGAAACCCAGGCCCTAAACTCGTCTAATTTAAAACCTTCCTGTTGGCTTAGATATGTAGATGATACTTTTGTCATTTGGCCTCATGGCAGAGATTCATTAGACTTCTTCCTGAAACACCTCAAAGGTATACATTCTAATATACAATTTACAATGGAAATCGAGTCCGATTCTTCTCTCCCGTTTCTTGATGTCCTCATAACAAAAACCAACAATGACAGATTCTCACATACCGTCTATAGAAAACCAACCCATACCAATCGATACTTAAATGCCCAATCACACCACCACCCTGCCCAATTGAGTTCTGTAATGAAATCTTTGACTCTCAGATCTATTCGTTTAACAGATATTGACAATAGACAAAACGAACTTAATAATCTTCAACAAATCCTTCGACAAAACGGTTATCATCCGGACCACATTGCGCGTATAATTCATCAATCTCAACAACCCCCAATCACACCAACCCCGTCAGAAACAGAACAACAACATCAAAAAGCCGTACTTCCATACATTCGAGGAGTCACTGACAAAATTGCACGGATTTTACAAAGACATCAAATAAAGACTATCTTCAACACCACTCAAACTATAGGCAACTTAACCGGTAACCCCAAAGACAAAGTACCTAACGAGGATCAAGGAGTTTACGAAATCTCATGTCGCGATTGCCCACAAAGCTACATCGGTCGTACCAACAGGCGCGTTAGCCATCGAGTATATGAACACTCTCTGTCAGTTCGTAAAAAAGATCCGACTTCAGCTCTCGCGCATCACCATATCCAAACAGGGCACTCTATCAACTTCGAGGACAGTAGGACTATCATATCTCTCAATTCTCTTAGGGCATCCACTATTCGCTAAGCTATCGAAATAGAAAAAAGACCTCTCTGTCTAAATAGACGCGATGACAGTACTCGCCTTCCCACAGCTTGGACCTCCGTAATTGCCAGATTAAACAAAGCAGGCACGCCCACCAATACCCAACCAATCACAACACAGCCTCATCACGTGACATCTTCTTCTAACCCAGCGCTACATATAAATAAAAGAAGCAGAGCAGACTCAAATTCAGTTCAGTTACCTAGTGACTCTTGGGGAGTAGGCAGATTGAGGCCCCGAGTTCGATCTAGACTCTGAAACTCTTTTTCACTTTTGTCTCTTGATAATGGCTCCGAAGCAGGAGTCGAAACGTCGAGTATTCAATAAATTCAGACGCGGTTCTCACCCGGAACCTAGCTTAGTTCATAATAATGACCGCGGAAGCCTCTCAGAACATATATATATATATATATATATATATATATATATATATGTATATATATATATATATGTGTGTGTGTATATGTTGTTCACAGTTGTGATTTTTGCGAAAACTAGACTGCCAAGTAGGCAGAATATTAAATGTGTCAACATGTTTACGTATCTGACTCTCCATAATTTTATCCATGACCTTTGACATGGTTAGCAGGATGCTAATAGGACGTAAATCTTTAAGCTCCTCTGGACAGGGTACTTTAGTTTATGGAATGATAAAGATACATTTCCAGAGCTCAGGAAATGTTGATGTTTCAATGCAATAGTTAACAAGATGAGTAACATATGGGATTATATGCGGACAACAATTTAAGAGCATGGTAATGCCTATGCCTTCGACTCCAATTGCTTCAGACTTAATACTAAACATTGCAGCTTGAACCTCCTCAACTGTGGCAAATTCTGAATTCAAATGTGTGTACACATTTTATTTTCCAAGTAGAAATTGAGGATATCAGTATTAGATATTAAATCATTTGTTGTATCACTAAAGTATGCGTTAATTTTATCAGGATTACCAAGGCTTTCCGGGACTAAACTGGAAGTTTTATCGTAGATGTTTAAATCTTTTAGAAGATTCCAATTTTTTCCTCTGATTATTTTGTCGAATATTTTCTTCCAGGTACATTTTTTTACTGTTTGCAATGGTTATTGCTAAAGAGTTTCTGAGTTGCCTATAGTATTTCCATTTATCTGTTGTATTTGTCTTGTTATATTTGATTACAGCTCTATCTCTAAGACGCATTAAATCTTTTATGTACGGAGTTATCCAGGGTTTTTTTAGTGATAAGGGCATTTTTTATCGGAACATGCCTGTCATATAAGCTTAAAATATAACTGTTACGTATGTTATGTTTGTCATTTACATCCTTCACATAATACACATCTTCAAGTGATATATTTTGAAGATCGGCATAGAGGGCAATGCGATCAAAGCCCTTATAGTCCCGATATGTGACAAAAAATGGGTTTGGCTTAACTATTTCAAAATTGAACATACATTTAATTAATAAGTGATCTTATAAATTTACAGAAGGATCGACACTACTAATTATTAAATATTTAAAATCTATAAGAGAAGCAGTATAGGTTCCATGCCTGGTAGGTTCCTTAATAATTTGATTAAGGTTTTATGCAGCTAAAAGTTTAAGAATGTTAATATTAAAATTCACTAAGCAAACTAGATTTTCACAGGCTAGTAGTAGTTTAAAGATGTTCTCTTCAAATTTATCCAAAAATCTACACATATGGAGGTATCCAGGTGGCCTGTAGGTTACACACATGACATTTCTAATCCCATTTACAGTAAATTCTATCTAGAGTTGTTCAGGGTAACCAGTGTTCAAATTGTTTAACACTCGAAATTTGATAGAATTACGCACCATCATGCGTCTGATCTTTTCTTACCACTCAATAACCATCAATGCGTATCACATCATCATTCGTGGTATCCGATAGCCAGGTTTCAGACACAGCCAGTATATCGAATTTATTCAATAAAATAACATCTTTAATATCACCTATTTTTGGTACAATAGAACGTACATTAATAAGTCAGACATTTAAATATTTATTGTTTATGGTTTTCATTTCTGGCCATTAACCTCTTAAATCAGTATAAAAGTAAAAAACTAAAACAAACATATTTGTATATTGACACCATGACACAGTCATGTTTCACTTTTTCATTCCCTTCACTTGAGCAGCAGTAATAATTCTAATAACTGGATCCGATCGTTTCTCCTCACAAGAACATTATCGTTTTTGCACCTGACATACTTAAATCCGCTTCGTTTTAGTTCCTTAGCTTTTAGAACGCGATCACGGGTATGGTTGGTTAGGTCTGGATTTACATAAATCTTTCTTTTGATATTACTTAATGCTACATATTTCGGTATCAAGCAGGATAGTTTTATGTTGTTCGAGGATTTTATCTTTTAATTATTCATTTGTGAGTGTGACAAGAATTTGTCTTGGTGCGTTTTTGTTATGCAAAACTCTGACTGAGAAGTCGTCTTGCGGCACATCAATATTCATCGCCGCAAATGTTTTCGTAACATCCGTTTCAGAGTTCTCACCACCATTTAGCCCTAAAATGACTACATTCTTGCTATTTATTTTCGCCCATTCTCTGTTCGAGTTTCTTATATGAATTAATCCATGTTCCAGTTCAGCTACCTAGTTTTTAGTTGTTCATGATCTTTTTTTTAAAGCCTTGTTTTCCTTAGATAATGATATTCTGCTTTATCTGTTCCATTATATGCCCATTAAATGTAATGTAATGTTTTAGTTCTTTTTAGTTTTTCATATATAATATATATAATATCAAGATTTGTTGGATTAACATGATCAAAGATGTCTTCTAAAGTACTTTCTTGGGAACAAGATCGTGTACTTAATTTAACAGAAGACAATCTATTAGAAATGTTACCGCTACTATGAGATGTAGTGCGTCTCATTTCATACTCCATTTCTGATTTCTCGGCATCATCCACAGTACATTGGACAATAGCCCATCCCCTAGAGCTTCCAGAAGAATAAGTAGATGTTTTCTACAAAAAGATCAAAAGATCTCACAAAATGTAACTCCAGCTGAAAGGCAAGCTATCAAAACACTTATTAAAGATGATACTATTAAAATTCTACCAGCTGATAAAGGCAATGCAACTGTAATTTTAGATATACGAGAATACAAAACTAAAATGACAGACCTCATCAACACAGGAACATATACAAAACTCAATAAAAATCCTGCATCAAACATAGAAAAAACACCAAGAGACATTATTTCACAACATAAACACGAATTCACTATTTCAGAAAGAAAACAACTTACACACTACAGTAAACCAACACACATATATGGAGTCCCCAAGATACACAAAACTGGAATTCCTTTACGACCCATTGTAAGCTTGATAAACTCACCATTGCAGAATATTTCAAAATTTTACTCAAAATTATCAAACCATACGAATTCAACCACAAGACACAAAAAATACATCAGACAGAAAAATACACAAATAAATAACCATGAAATTTTGCTACGATTTGATATTGTCAGTTTATTTACCAGTGTACCAGTTGATAAATCCATACAAATTATAAAAGATTAATTAGAACTTGATAACTCACTGCAAACAAGAACAAAATTATCCGTTAATACAATAATAAAGCTTATGGAACTTTGTTTAAAAACAACATATTTTTAATATGATGAAGATGGTTTCTACAGACAATATTTTGGAATGGCTATGGGTTCTTCTTTGTCACCCATAGTAAGCAATATATTTATGAAATACTTTCAGGAAACATTTATCTTTAATTCTACAAAAAATCCACAATTAAATTTACTATTGAAATAGAGAATGAAAATAAACTTCCATTTTTGAACATGTTGGTTGAGCGAGCAAACAACAATTTTACCGCAAGCATTTATAGAAAATCAACACATACAAATAGCTACTTGAATTTCTATTTAAATCATTCCTTAATCGTAAAAAAGGAGTCATTAAATTCTTATACGACAGAGCAAAAGCAGTTTCATTAAAAGAAAGAACTACATTTGATAAAGGAAGTTTTATAATAAAAAGAGTACCCAAGAAATTTCATAAACAAAACAATTCACCAAATCGAGAAAAAACAAAGAATTCAACAGACTACACAAACAACACAAAATATGTCTTCAGTCTATCTGAAAAAATTAAACGTATTGGAGATATATACTAAGTAAAGATGTTTTTTAAAACAAATAATATATTAAGATCAAATTTAACAAAAACAAAACCGGAAAACGCTACTTAAAATTCCAAAAATTGTGTGTATAGTGTACCTTGTGCCTGCGGAAAAACATATACCGGTGAAATATCAAGGCATCTTCAAATTAGAACAAAAGAGCACCAATCCAACGTCTCATGTAATTGGATGTTTATTAGAACAAGAAGCAAATTTTGTGCAGGTATTGTATATTTTTTAGAAAGATGTTATATTGTTTTATTTTCTATAATTTATTGATGTTCTATAAACGAAGAGAGTCTCAATATATACACTGGTCCCTCTCCAACACTACTGAGTTGTATGAGCACAGATAAATTTCAAGATCAACGCACTGTGCGATGTCGGTCTGAACATGACGAAACAAATGAAGTTTCAAGTTATGCATTTCATTCGCCTGCTCATCTATTTTCATATGTGTAATTTTGGGAATCCGTAAAGTAACTTTCGCTTCAAAAGGACTCACAGAGAGGAGAATATAAGAACACCTATGATAGTAGCTCATCTTGGCCTAAGGGCAAATGTCTATTTGAAATACTGCGGTAGCTAGTCGTCTACCTTTCGGATAATTTCTTTAAGAGGTCCAGCATCAAAACTTCTCCTTAGTATTCCAAGACAAATAAACTAACTTGGGTAAAAACCCCGTCCTACATAAAAGATATGATGACCAATTAGTTATTCTGGTATACTACATCTGAAGAGAATCTACTAGAAATCAGATAATAGAATCCAGAATAGGGTTCTAGCCATAATTAATCAGGATGATTTTGTACTATATATGGACCCGATTAGCTAATATGGGTACATCTTCGATCTTAGATTCTTAAATGACAAATTTTTAATGACAGTCCCTCCAGAATCAACATGGGTTTCGAAAAAAATATAGCGAAACTTAACGCCTTTCCAGTATGCACCTCCCAGGTGGATACCATGTTACAGAACGGAGTTATTAAACCATCTATCAGTTCATGGTCTGCTCCCGTCGAGGATAGGTCATACCGGTTTTGCAAGGATTATAGAAAATTGAAAGGTGCAATTAAGAAGGACAGCTAGTTACTCATTCGAATTCATGACACTTATACCACCACAGTGAGATCCAATGGGATACCTACCCTAGAACGGCAGAGATGCAATTGCGCTTTCTGCCAGTAAAGGTCTATTCCAAATCAAAGTCATGCCGTTTCAGAGGTTAATGGAATATGTACAGAGCAAGTTGAGATGGAAGAACGCGTACCGCAATGACATTCTCTACATGGGCCACACATTCGATAACAATTTGAAGATACTTCTTGAAGTATTCTATAAGATTAAGTATGCCACCTTGAGACTTACCCCCCAGATGTGTTCGATTCAAAAAGAAGGTAGGGTTTTTGGTTACTTTCTATTTTAGATAAAGATATGTTTTGAAGATTTATGGGTCTCTGATCATAAGGAATTCGGACGATTGAACACATATCCTAGCCTTCGACACCAGCAACATCGGTTTGGGGGGCCGTCTTTTCCCAGTCTAAACAAGCGAGCAGCAGGTGATCGAATACTAGAGCTGCTGATTTTCAGAGCCAGAAAAGAATTACGTTCTCACCAGAAAAGAACTACTAGCAATTATTAGGGCTGTGAACAATTTTCACAAATGTCACTATGGTTGTTACTTCTTAATCAGAACTTATCCTGCTCCTCTTAAGTGGCTGTAGAATATGAAATCATTAGAAGAACAACTGGCCATGTGGATAAAGGAATTACTACTACCTCGAATAGAAACAACAATACTGATGCTTTATCAAAGAGACCCTGGCAAATGGATTACATACATTTCCTGAAGTTGGAAAAACAAGAGGGTATTTCCATCCGACAATGCAAGCGTACCTGAGTATGAATAAGATTATTCCTGCAAATGGCCTGAGGCGTTTAACAAACCCAATCAGGACACAACCACGGTGGCAACGGTGTTGATGCAATATATATCAGCAAGCTTTGTGTACCCTTAAAGCTACATTCGGATGAATGGGTGAAACTTTGAGTTTAACTTATTTCAGAAACTCTGTACGATATTATGTATATAGAAAACTAGATCCACCCCGTTATAGCCACAATCGGACGAAGTTGTGATAGGATTTTAAGAAACTTAGAATAATACCTATTCAAGGTCGTTCAAAAGCACAGGGCTAGATTAAGTTTCGGGAGAGAATTAAGGTTACTGTTTGATTTGACTTTTAATTCGCCGGAAGACCTCCCTCGCCCATTGACGTTCATGATCATGCAGACTTAGGTAAAGCATACTGGCCACACACAAACTAGCCCGAATCTAGGCGACTGATCCTCTATCATACAGAGGATGACTCCGGTCCAAACCTCCGAAATTAAAGGCGGGTAGTATTAATGCCGTCTATACAAAAGGGCTCCAAAAGCGTTTAAAATAGTGTTCGACTCGACGCCAAAAAAATAACTACATTTTATTATTACATAGAATAAAATGTATTGCTGTCAATAACGGTTATAACCCTCAAATTGTCGACAACATGTTAACTAAACAATTAAATAAAAAGGCTTTAAAAGTATATCCTCCTACCCATAATATCGATCCCAAATTATATCAAAGTATCATATTTATCGGTTCTCCCTCTCAAAAAATAGCCAAATGTTTAATAAATAAGAACATTCATACAGCTTTTAAAACGGATAACAACTTAGGAAAACATATAAGAAATAATGAAGAAAAAATTAACAAGAATAACAACTCCGGTGTCTATATATAACACAGCCCCACAAAAAAATAAAGTC
This sequence comes from Octodonta nipae, assembly GCA_034190945.1. Taxonomy (NCBI): domain Eukaryota; kingdom Metazoa; phylum Arthropoda; class Insecta; order Coleoptera; family Chrysomelidae; genus Octodonta; species Octodonta nipae. The sequence goes on along the minus strand of CM067217.1, from coordinate 98,592,195 downwards.
TTGTGCATCGGACCGGATCTATGTAGGCGTATGTTTTTGGGGTCGCTGAATCCGAATCCGGGGTCAGAGTCAAGGTCATTTCAAGGTCAAATTGTCATAATCTAATCAAAAAATCTGAAAAATTCATATACGTGTTTTTGGGGTAGCTGAATCCGAAAGCGGAGTCGGTTTGACCTCATCAGGTCAGGTTCAAGGTCAAGCCAAGGTCAAATCTCCAAAATCTAATCAAAAAACCTGAAAAAATTTATACAGATGTTTTTTGGGTCGCTAAATCCGAATCTGGAATCAGCTAAAGTGTTACTCCATAGTCATACTGAGATATTTCTAATGTCAATGACATAGAGTTTTTTTTGTTCTAGTCTCCATAAGATATTAAAATACCCACACGTCAAAGTCCTGATCCGATCACAGGAGTCCACCGTCCTAGGGGTGATAACTCTCATACCTTCCCAGGTCTAAGTATGAGAGCTTTCTGACTTTGACGTGGACAATGTCAACTCTCGTCAGACACACTACGGCTTCATTCTCACACCTTAGAGCCCACCTGCAAGGCAGCGTGCCATCGCTGGCTTCGTGGCTGTGAAGGGCTAGAAATCGTATCATTCTACACATCTTCTTTCGAAGCAGTTGTCATCGTTCCTAGTAATCTTCACGGACGCAGGATTTTGTGCGAATTGAAATCAGTATTTCAGAATAATGTACCTATTTTGAGATATGTGGTAACTATTAAGTTTGATGTACGTTAATTGAACAACCTTACTAAAACAAAGAAATGTTAAATTCAAATTAATCTTGAATTTCAAGCAATATTCCCTTTTGCTTATAGTATTCTAATTCATCTAATTCATATGCTTTGATAACTTTATTGAACGCTTTTTTGCAATAAAGTCTAATAACATTCAGCCTATGAAGCATCAAAATTTTCAAAGATCTTTTGTTGAATAAATAAGGACTCAGAGATTAATATGGCTCTAAAAAATATGAAAAACATTCTAATAAATTCTATCGTTATGAGTTATCATGTTGTTATATGTTTTACTAGTCCCACGGAATGGCAATTAAATATGAACTAACGATCTCGATCTCACTGACTTAAAATAAAAATAAACCAAGATTCGGTTTCAGCGATTTAAAAAACATCTTCATTTACTACAATTTGTTTCGTTAATTTCTTTCAAGTTAATTCGATCTTACGTTGTAATTGAACCAATAGACTAGGACAAAAAAAACTCGATGTCATTGACATTAGAAATATCTCAATATGACTTTGGAGTAACACTTTAGCTGATTCCAGATTCGAATTTAGCGACCCAAAAAACATATGTATGAATTTTTTCAGATTTTTTGATTCGATTTTGGAGATTTGACCTTGGCTTGACCTTGAACATGACCTGATGAGGTCAAACCGACCCCGGACTCGGATTCAGCGACCCGAAAAACATAAGCTTACATAGATCCGGTTCGATGCGCTAGTTTCTACCTTGGTCATACGGGAAGATCATTACAGAAAGTTGGGATGAACATACCAAAACTTTTGAGTGCCACAATTACAATAAGTCAACCTTTGCCGATCATTTATTGAATGAAAGCAGGGACCTTAGAATATTTCGAAGTATTACATTTACATCAAAAAAGTAAAAAATTATATCTTTTAGAGTCATTAGAAATTAACAAAAACAAAAATTCAGGATACCTCCTAAATGATGAAACCGAAACCAATTCAATCTTTTCATTAGAATTATATAAACTCATTACAGTCATAATTTATTCCATTTAAACCTCTCAATTCCAATATTTGATCTTTCTTAATAGTGATAATTCCCTCTTCAATAATCCTCTTAGTGGCTCTGTAATTGCTCCCTATATCGCTTTGTAATAGTTTTAGAAAATTAGGATTTAGTTCTATTTTGTATTCTGCAGACGCCAGTAACCTGGTCAAACAATATTGTCAATTTATTTTAATATAAAATTAAAATGAATTTTCACCAAGTAACGGCAGAAACTATCATCAGATTAATTAATGAGTGTTTTAGGAATTCCCAGAATGAAAGTCAGGTAACTCCAATTATGCAAGAAATAATAAACTATATGTATATACCCTTTCCGGTGTCAGTAGTAGATGAAGTTTCAGACAATAGTAATATATGAATTACGAAATTTGGGTGTTACCCACATGTAACCTTAACTATATAAGTTATCTTTACATGCTAATAGAAATCAATCGAACTGGGTTTCGTGGATTGTGTTTATTATGTAACATTTCCATAAATTTTTCGGCACGTAAACCTTTAATATGAGCCAAAACACCTACCTTGACAGTAGATTGTAATATAAAACGTTTAATTAAAAAAAAAAGTCAACAATAGTTGGGAGAAATTCTAGTACCGTCTGCTAGGCTAGTTATTAGAGCAAACGAGAAGCTGTATTGGGAAGTGAAATGTGTGTTGAAGAGCGGTTCATAGGCGATAAAAAAAAAACAAAATACATCACAAAAGTCATGTCCGCCTTTGTAAACAGTAAAAACTAAAAAAAATAGTAATTATTTTGGATTTTACCTTACAACGTGAAAACTATTAACTATATTACAATAGTGGAAATTCGCAGTTTTTGAAAAATCCATAACATGGACTATTTTGAAGCTGATGCACAGAGCTTCTAGAAAATAATACTTAATGACATGTTATTTAAACACGCTTAAAGTTCACACTGCCAGATGAGTAGTTTTTGCACAATCGCATTATAAACAGTTGGCCGTGTCTTTTATCAGTACTCTACCTATTTAATTGAGATGGGTATTAAGTATGGGAAATGTGTTAAAAAATCTCTAGACATAGCAGACCGATATTGTATTTCGAGAGAAGTGGAGGTGTCGTCAAAGAAGCGATGGGAAAGGTTATTGTCAAACTGTCATTCCCACTCTGTATTCAAATTAAAATTTAATAGTCCGAGAGCTAGTAACCGATTTGAAAAAAAATAAGTATAATAGTCGGGGAGCAGGTGACACTCAAGCGCCGAAAGCGCAGAATTTGTTTTTTTTTTGTATTTAAACTCGAAACGTACTTCTTTTCAACTTTACTTTGAACGTGATGCTTAAGGATTTTGGAAAGCGCTCTCGAGAAGAAGACGGCAAACAAGGTCACGCTATACTTTCACATGGGAATTTAAAATTAGCACCAACCTGGAAAACTTAAAAAATGCCAACCCCCATTCATAAAAATGAAATGCTACCTATACGAATGCATATACTAAAACCTGAGAGTGCAGTCTGACAATGTAGGGCATCTTCGTTCTCTGGTATTAAAGCTCAGAGCCCCGCAAGATTGTAAAAATTACGCAGACATAAATTTAAATTTAAATACGATTATCAAAATATATATTACTGGAAAATAGTAAAAAACGAACAAAAGCCGCGGTATAATATTACAATTTCTTTGAGACAAATATAATAATAACTAGCAGTCCCGGCCACGCGTTGCTGTGGCTGAGTGATTTAAGACAGATTTGAAAGACAAACTGAGGTGCAAAGGGCAAAGTTCTCTGTAAAGAAATTCGCTGAAGGCGCCATCTGTTCTTGACATATGGAACGTACGATTAATAACAACAACCAACGTTAATGATCAGTTTATTATTAATTATTAAGACCATTAATTTAAATAATAACTATCCTATCATCTAAGTTGGACCAAACTACATATATATGCCAACTTTCATGAATATCGGTTGACTCGTTTTTGAGTTTATTCGGAACATACACAGTGACACGGATTTTTTATATATTAAGAAGATAAACATCTAGGCCCAGCGCATTGCTGAATTTGAGGAGAATATGTTTTAAGTTGTTAGTGCACGAATATTAAAAAATTATGTATGCTAGGCTAGTTAGAATTTTGAAAGATGAAATAGAGGAAAAGGAACGTGTGATTAAAATTAAAAGCCCGTAGACAGCGGGGGTTCAAACACCCTCTGAAATTTTGGAATTTTTGTTTTCAAGATTAAATTTTAACCCCTTCATAATCTTTTTGAGAAAAATAAATAGTATGTTTATGCAATTTTATATATCCGGGAAATACATGAATACTTTATCATCAATGAAAAAAAAATATTTAAACCCCCCGAAAAAATTATCGAGCTTACCTGGGTTTTTAATGTTTAACCCTGCCCTTTATTAATTGTCATTCCAAATGCTAGTTTTACGGGAAATTGTAGCCGTTTAAATTGGAAAGGCAATTTTGAGGGTATCATGGGAATTCTTGGTATGAAAACAGTTTCACCAGTTGCTTTGCCAGTTAATATGGTATATTCGATCAATTTTTTTTTAATTGACTACATTGAATCTGGTACCGTTGCACAGTTTCAGTGGACTCACATTTCTGAGTAATATAATAGGAGCACCTACTTTTAATATTAGTTTGAAACCAATTTAGTTTCTTAGTGGATATGTTAATAATATCGGTATAAAATTGTTCAATAACTTTTTCCACATTTTGTATCAAAACACAAATATTGTTAAAATGTACACAGACATTTTCTGCTTAAATTTCACCATTTCCTATTTGGAGCAAGTCGTTAGAAAATTGTCAATTATCTTCGCTAAACGATAAATTTCTCATATTTGTTTTAAGTTCACATTTCATTATATGTGAGAAAGATGCGATCTTTTGAGCGATGCATTGAATTCATCTGCTTACGTTCCCTTAGTTATAACTGGCAAAATTTGCCGGAAATCGCTAGAGAATAAAACAATACAACCATCCATTGGGCAGTTACTGTTGCGCAGATCTTGCATTTCCTGTCTGGTGCCTCAACTGAAGCTTTATGAGACAGAAGCCTCATCCCAAATAATCAAACTGCAATCCCTCATTAATTATCCGGCACTACTCTGTTTAGAAATATTGCAAATGCAAGTGACATCATCACTAAATAATTTTTAATGTCAGTTTGAATGTGGCTGCTATGACGGGCGATGCCACAGCTAGGGCAATTTTTCAGTCGGATCATACTTTTACTAATAATAAATTTAATAAAAATTGTTTTACCTGTGCCTCCAGGGGTATCTAAATAACATTTTACTTTTCTTACTATTATTATTTGAGTACCTCTGGTACTTAAAATTTTCAAAATTATTAACTGAGGCTTGATTTCTTAGATTTTTTCCATTGTTTGAATTAATTAACTTTTCTGTATGTTTTAGAAACCATTGTGAGGAGTAAAAATCCAAATAAATATCCCAAATAACTATTTGCCTCTTCAATCATTCATAAATTTTGAATTTTTACTAATAAAAATTGTAACTAACACTTTAATACAAAGCAATATAATTGTTTTCTTACCCCATAAATTTAGTATTTATTTTATGAAAATTATATAACATAAAATACACATTTCTTTTACATACATGCATCATTTCTAGCACTTATTAATTTCTTTAAGCATCTTTGCTCTATAAGCTTTTTGTAATCTAATATTTGTTTTGTTCATTTGTTGAAATTTATACAGGTATGTTGTTAATGTTATAAATATAATATAAAGTTTATTAATACCTGCCCTCAAATACTAAACAATAATGAATGGAGAGTTTTCTTACATAACTAAATAACCCAGTTAATTTTAGTTATTTTGTCGCTATCACTTATAGGCACCTTGTATATATACAAGATTCTAAAATATATCACCTGGCAATGGTTATTCTAGGACATATCGTGTTTGAGTTTGTATATTTAACAACAAAAGTTATGTGTCAATTTATTGGACAATACTAATTACAACGCACTAAAACTAAACTGCTGAAATTAATGTCTCTTTATATAAGTTAATTTGTCGTTCTCAATGGTACTACCCTTTTCTGCCCACCGTCGAGAATACTGTTTGGCGCTATTTCGAAAATTCCAGTTTAACTTTTTATTAAACCAGCGACTGATGTCTCATCGGAATGAAGCGAGGGCCGGCTTAGGTAAATTTCGTAATACTGCCCCCTCCTTTAATTCTGATCGTCCCGGTCAGAAATATCCTCTCCATAGATGGAAGCGACTCGATCTAAATGAACAACCTTAAACATAGCCCTGGGGTTTCGATGGATGCGGTAGACAACATCATTAATCCTCTTGACCACCTCGTATTGAACATCCCAGGCGGGTGTAAGCTTTGGAGATTTACCCTTGCTCCGTTGGGGGTCGTACAGCCAGACTTTGTCCTTCTCTTGGAACCCGACTGAATTGCCCTTGAGGTCGTATCGCGTCTTCATCCGGTTCACTGGTGGCCAACATCTGCGTTCGGCTAATTCGTGTATTGCCAGCATGTTATGTCGGAGCCGTTGATGTCTTGGGAAGGTTCTTCGGGGGAGCCAAAAGCCAAATCGCAGGGTAATCGCAGCTCTTTTCCGAATAGGACCCAGGTTGGAGTCAGGCCTGTACTATTATGTACGGCTGAGCGATATGCCAATAGGAATAGGGGAATATGCTCATCCCAATCACGCTGGTTATTGCTGACGACCTTGGATAGGTGTTGTTCCAAGGTCCTGTTGAATCTTTCCACCATTCCGTCTGACTGTATGTGCAATATTGTTGTTCTCGTTTTCCTGATCCCCAACATCGTGCAGACCTTCTGGAATACATTCGATTCGAAGTCTGAATGTAGTTCCATCGGGACGCCAAACCTGCTGAATAGCTGTTTTACTAGCACTGTCGCTACCGTGGTTGCCTCTTGATTGGGTATCGCATACGCCTCAGGCCATTTCCTGAAGTAATCAATTGCGACCAGAATGTATTTGTTCCCCCTCTCACTCTCGAGAAATGGACTGGCGACATCGATGGCAATTCTCTCAAATGGGAGGCCCACATTCTACTGCTGCAATCTGCCCTTGGTCCGGGTTTTCGGGCTCTTACTGGCTGCACAGGTGTTACATTTCCGGCACCAAGCTCTGACGTCTTCGAAGTAATTACCCAGTAGTACCGCTGGCGAACTTTGTCTAGAGTTTTATTCATACCCAGAGGACCCGCGGTAATCCCATCATGTACTTCGGTCAGGATAACGATTTCAGCACGCCCGAGTATCTATCTACCTTGTCCCATCGTGGCCTGGGGCCCCTCTTATTTTGAGTGACAAGATTGGTTCGATGTCTGGATCAGCGATTTGGTCCTGTATGCACTGTTCCGTTGTCCAGTCTTCATTGGCCTGCACTCGGATCTGTCTGATGGAGATATCCTCTCGCCGTTCCGTCTTCAGACAATGTCCGCATTCTGCTCTACAGGGACTTCTGGATAGGGCATCGGCATTATTGTGCAAACGGCCGCCACGGTGTTCCACCTTGAAATCGTATTGCTGTAATTTCTTCATCCACCTGGCCAGTTGTTCTTCCAGTGTCTTCATGTCCAGCAGCCATTTGAGGGCGGCATGATCTGTTCTGATTAGGAAATGACGACCATAGAGGTATTTGTGGAAATGGTCTACAGCCCTTATTATTGCCAGAAGTTATTTTCTGGTGACGCAATAATTTCTTTCCGGCTTCGAGAATCCAGGCTGCAGTACTCAATCACCCTCTCTTCACCATCTTGCACCTGGGATAGGACGGCCCTAATCCTGTGTTGCTGGCGTCGGTATCTAAAATGAACTGTGTAGGAAAGGCTGGAAAATAGTGCTGCCTTCAGTCGTCTGAATGATGTTTCGCAATCCTGATTCCAACAGAAGGTCTCTTTCTCAGTGTTCTGCCGATCTAGAGGCGCGCAATGGTGGCAAATCCCTCAACAAATCGCCTGTAGTAGAAACAGAGGCCCAAGAAGCTTCGGAGTTCATGCTTGTCTCTTTGGACTGGCTAATGACGGATGACTTGTATCTTGTTGACGTGGCCCAAAAACTCTACTTCGTTTTGGAACAAGGAACACTTCTTCGGGTTGAGTCTCAGGTTGGCGTTATTAATTATGGAGAATACTTCGCCCAGGTTCTTCAGATGGTCGTCGAATGTCTGACCCATGACCAGAATGTCGTCGAGGTATACTAAGCACGTCCTATAGTTAACTCGCTCAGGACATACTCCATTAGCCTCTCGAATGTTGCGGGAGCATTACATAACCCAAAGGGCATGGCCGTGAACTGAAACAGCCCTTTACTAGTGGAGAACGCAGTTTTCTCTCTGTCGTTTTCGTGTTGATGGATGGCTCAATCACTCCATTTTCTAACATGAACTCGATGTTTTCCTCGATTGTTTGTTGTTGCCCCAATGGTAGTCGCCTAGGTAGTATTTTGATATGTTGAGCCTTTCCGGAGTCTATTCGGTGCTGAATGATGTTCGTGCGATCGGTAGTTCCATTTTGCCTGTTAAACATTTGCCCATGCTTTGCGATAAACTGGTTGGCTTTCTTCTGTTGCTCTGGTGTAAGGTGTATCAAATGGTCAGCAAACTTTTGTAGGAACTCTTTACTGGGACCTGTCTCCTTCACTGATGTCTGGTACACTTCTTCGCAATTGATGATGGTCCCTACTGGCTCGAAACAAGCTATCTCTTGACCATTGGCAATTCTGATATCGTTGTTGGACAAATTCAGGACTCTAATTGGTATATCTCGTCCGGTTTTAACTATAGCCCGTTCAACTAAGTCATGAGCTGAATGTACGGGCTCCACCATTCCAACGCAGCTCACAGGATTGCTTTTTAGCTGCCCGTGAATAATCTGTTCGGTTTGACCGGGAATTCTGGTTGGAGATTTTGCACCAATTTTTGTATGGAGGTCGATGGGCTGTTAAGGGGCCGTGTCAATAAAAATTCCTCATTTAGGAACCGAAGAACATCATATCTCGGGTCGAACATAAATCCATGCTGGCTAATTAGGTCCATACCCAGTATAAAATCGTCCTCAATATTCGCTACCAGGACCCTATGCCGAATCATGTTATCCCCTATCTGTAACACGACATCTGCCTCACCCTGTATTGACATGGAATCGTCGGTGACTGGTCTGAGCTGGATGTTACTGTTATCTGGCCGGATTTCTGATGACCTCAAAACCCTGGACTTGGCAATGGAAACAGCGGCGCCGGTGTCAATGGTGATGGCAATTGCTCAGCCATTGATGGTGCCCCTGATGACTAGGCGGCTGCTATCTCGGCAAAATCCCCGGATAGATAACGTTTTGGGCGCTGGTGGCGGGTTAATCAGCATTGGCCCCCCTAATCTGGCTGGCTGTCGGTCCATGGACATGATGCTGTTCTCTTGATTACCCCTGGTCGGTGATCGTTCAGGTAGCCTCACTCGACCATCACGTTGGAAGTGCTCTGTTCGTCCACAACGGTAGCGTGCTCCTTTGTGGTCAGTTCTTTGTGATCGTTCTAGAAGTTTATGGATTCCGGACAACACTGCCTGGAGGGATGGTTCTGGTTCATCCTGGCTGAAGGAAATTGCTCTCACTCTTCGTTTGGACATGTTCATGACTGTCTCTACTTCCAAGGCGCGAACTAAAGCTTCATGACTCTTCTGGATGCCACTAAGTCTTACATTTCTTTGGACTCCCACATCTCTGATACCGTTTATGAAACTCTGGCAGGTCTGGATAGGACAAGTGCACTAACCGTCTGGTCTCTGCTTCGAGTTCTTGAAGGCTCTCTCCAGATTTTTGCCTTTTCCCACTTAGTTGCACCTGATATACTTGGCTCAGGGATTGATTGTCGTATCTCTTGTCCAGAATGGCTATGATCTTGTCAAAATTGCCTTGTTCATCGACTGGAATGCTTTGGAGGAGTTCTAAGGTCGGACCTCTTAAGGAAATTACAACAGACGTAGATTTTTCATTGTTATTCCATCCATTAGCTGTAGCAACAGCTTCAAATTGCCGTTTATACATGGGCCAAGATGAACTGCCATCAAATGTGGGTGGTTTGCTAACGGAAGCTTTGGTACTCATGGTGTTCTGGTATTTTCCTAGCTGTAAGTCCTGTTGCATTTTTTAAATTTGTTTCTACTTTGTTTTGGATGGCACTGATTTTTTTCTTCTACTTTACTTTGTATGGAATCGAGGTCATCATTCCAGAATGTGGGTAATTTTTTCATCTAGTCCCTCCGTAACCTGTTTGACTATTTTTTTGGTAGTTTCGACCGTCTTTTCCATGCTTCGGGTTTCCATAAATCAAATTACGTTTTAACTTCATTTAATCCTGTACTTCTGATCACCAAATTTTTGTAAAGTCCGTGGATTCAATTAATTATTTTGAAGAACTAATATTCACTTCACTTTTCTAGAAACTTTTATTTACACGTCAACATAAAACATTTCCAACAGCTGATTCTAATACTAATTACATCGAAATCATAACAGCGAAATAAGCTCAACGAACTAAAACTAAACTGCTGAAATTAATGTCTCTTTATATAGGTTAATTTGTCATTCTCGATGGTACTACCTTTTTCTGCCCAGCGTCGAGAATACTTGTTTGGCGCCATTTCGAAAATTCCACTTTTTATTAACCCAGCGATTGATGTCTCATCGGAATGAAGAAGAAACAGGTGTTATTTAGGTATTATTCTGTGCCAATTCATGACTCAAGAGTGGCCATATTTAAAAAAATCGTACGCGCCAAATATAGAACCTTCAATCAGAATATTGAACAGCTTCTAAGAATATGTGGAATATTTTCGATTTGCATCCATAGATTTTAATATAAAATTACACCACAGATTTGAACCGATAATAACAAATAGGCAATTTACCTCATTCACAAGTAATTCGACGAAAACTAGTCATGAAAAATCAATGAATGACTTTATCCACATTTACTAATTTTGTATTCCCCTACAAAAACAATCAAATAGCACTTACAGTATCTTGGCTTCTTAAATAATAAGATATTTAACAGCTACCTTTAAGTCTTCCAACACATTTTATTATTATTTAAGCAATTGTTTAAGAACGAATGTGGTTAACAAACAAGGTTGTTATTGTGGTCATAAATAACTCTTAAGAGCATGGATAATGGGATATTTTATTATTATTACTTTCGCTTATTCTATTTTTTGCATAATAAAATTTACTCTTTGAAGGTCGTTAAACTAATACTGAACGTAGATAAAATTAACTGGTAGAATTCCATGTATTAGTTGATTAATTTCTAGAAAATTTTATGACCTTATACTTTATTTTTTATAAATTTTCTTATCAGAAATATCGCTTAAATTAGGGAATTTACAATTTACTGGTAGTAATGTCATTTTATAAACACTGATGAGTACTGGCTCGTTTTCTATTTGTAGTTCTTCTTTTCTTATTTGATTTTCAGTATATTTCCTCTGAATTTTCATAGAATTTCTTTTTTTCCTTATTCACTAGGGAACAGTGACAATATCTACTAACGTTTCAAGCTATTAATTTTTTAAATTCTATATTTGACTTCTCACTTTTATATGCTATTTATCGATCTTTCATAAATATGTTATATGAATATTTTCGGAGTTCACGAAAAATGGATATACACACGGTGTGCATAGTGAAGAATTAAGGTCGATTCACATTTTACGGAACGTCAACCTGTCTTGAACGACCGACAACGTCACTGCATAATAGTAAGTAGTACTAATCTTTACCCGCGGTTCCACCCGTATATGGAATGTACAATTACTTACAAAAAATAGCTTATGAAACATATGGGCTATCCTATATATAATTTGAACTTTGAACCGTCTTAAATAACTGCAAACCCACCATTCCCCAATATATTTTGCCCAAATTGCAAGTGCTAATGACTCACCCCATATAACAATGTTATTCAACATTTGTTGTATAACTGTAACTCTACTTCACCCTATAGTGCAATCATCGTAACTATAACTTTACTCTACCCTATATTTCAGCTATCCAATCTATGCAACGATTATAAGCTAAGTTCTATAATTAAATAGAAAAAAATATTCTGGAGATTGACACTCTAATCACCTAGTGGTGTGAATTATACTATACCATCTATTCTCATACAAATAGACAAAAAATTTCATAAAAATCGGTTGCCCCTTTCGGAGGGGTTCGGCTGCAAACACTGTGACACGAGATTTTTATATAACAGATATTTTAAAGGGGAATGTTCACATAAGCAGTCGCCAGTGGCAGATTAAGTATTTTGCCGCCCTAGGCACTGTCTGATTAGCGGATGAAATTTGATTTCTTTGAGACCGTTCATATTATTTAGATTATAATATTTATTTCATAAAAGTATAATTGTTAAACAATACAAATACATATTAACAAGATAAATAACAGTCAGTTTTCTTAAACTATAATGTATAACTTAATTTTTAAATATCTTCTTTCTGGCTTTCGTCTGAGCAAAATTATCAACTAAGTCGTTGTAATCAATTTCTTGAACTAGTTGAGCTTCAATTGACAGTAGTGCTAAAGCATTGAGTCTCTCCCATACTTGCGCGTAAATACGTTTTTACTCTTTTCAAGGTGGAAAAAGATGGATAACTCAAAGTAATAATTGAATTTTTCAATGGTAAGAAACACAATAATAATATTATGAGACTTTTACACTTGAACGACTTTCGACTGAAATAATTTAAAACAAAGCAAAGTCAAACCTCGGTCCTGTCATTACATGCTACGCGCAGCGCTCTTGTTTTCTGTAAATATATGTAAGGCTCACACTCTGTCACCCAAACTAATTCTTAATATCCATTGTGCACAATACTCTCACTTCACTCCAGTTATTAAAATTGCGATGACATAAATAAAATCCTCCGACTAAAAATTATGGATCAAAATTTATGTATTATTCATACTCACAACAATAACACATGTATGCAACTATATCACATCATTAGTTCGAATATATATCGACATAAATATATACTTGAATTTTAATAACATTTTACAATAATTACGAATTATTGCTTTAGGCTATAAAAGTTCGTTAATATTCGTCAATATAATTCACAATATTGCGAAAATGAAACTTCAATTTTATTAAATTTTTATTTTCTTCAAATTGTTTCTATTTTTCAAAAAATTGGGTATGAAATGGATATATTCATTTATTTGATTCTATAGAAATCATTAAATATTTTTATATACAAATAGAAAGATGAATTTTAAATGAATACTTATATCAATTCATATATGAAACACCGGAATCATTGAAAATAAAAAAAGAAATCATCGTGCAAAGTGGCTTACATGTAAGATTAACTTTACTAAAGATACAAACAGTCAACAGAGCTTTGAAAATTCTTCAAAAAAACCTTTTCAATATTCAATTATTTCTGTTATAAAATATTATGTATCAGTATTGCACTCACGAATAAAAAAGTTAATCAGAAAATGAATTACATTCTATTTCATAGAAATTTATTTGTAAATTTACATAAAAAAATCAGAATAAATCCTTAAAATGTATTGTCGTTACATTATATCAGATTTAAAATTTTGATTACCGCCCGGGCCTCACGGGTCTAGGCGGTAGGTAATCCATCACTGATAGTTTGACGGAACGGTCTGTGCCGCTGCCTGTCTGTTCCTGTTCACATGTGCTGACACAATCCCAATAACGTTTTATGACACACTTTAGTGTCATAAAACGTTATTGGGATCGTGCTCGACACATTTAAATTAGTAATATTTTTTACCTCTTTAATAAATAATGTACCTATTCATAAATTTAAAAATTATACCTTGTAACAAGCATTTATTTCTTGTTTATGTATAGTCATATAGTATGTCTGGTTCGACGAATAAAATTGAGTTATATGTATCGCCAACTATCAACTCCAGCTCGTTTACGTGTTATATGACACCTGTGCCGGCAAGCGCCACATACACACTGATACGTCCGTGTGTTGAATAAAGTGTGCTGCAACTCACTAAATGGTACTATGCTCTGTCATAGCCGAAAGGAAGACTCGAGATTGAGTGCCAAAAAAGTACACGGCTCTCTTTTCACATTAACAAATTTTTTCAAAAAAGTTTTTTCCGTGAATTTGTTATCTAATCTTTTGACTTTAATTAAATATATCCAATAACATTAAATTTAAACGACTCGTTATCTAGAAAATGAATGATTCACTGAATGTTAAGCTTAAGACTACCCATAATTAGAGTATGCGTAAGTGTTGTTGCCTATATTTAAGGTATATAGTCTAAAAGTAAAGTTATCGTAATTCGGAATATCATTGATTGTAGATGTTTTTGGTTGTTTATAAGGTACAAAATAGGACAAGGAGAGAGCTTCAAAATACTGTATGTGAATGTATAGATTTTGTTAACTTATACTGTGTCTGGAAAGATAAATGAAGTAATAAAACTGGGTTATAATCGTCCTCAATTGTCAACTCTTCTATTATGCTATGTGGCACAATTGCGCCATATCACTGTACTGACACACTGAGCCGTGCGTTTGTTCAGGTGTCAGCACTCCAAAATCACTATTTCGAGTGATGCCAAAGTAGAAAAGAACAATATCAATATAAGTTAAAATTTGGTGGGATTTTCGTTAGTTTAGAAAAGAACCTTATTTCTGTTTGTCTGTATGTAGTGTTCTTCTTCCGAATTTGCTTCTTAATTTTAGACAATAGTACGTAGAATTCATTTTGAGACATTTAAAAGTATTTATAAAAACAAATTTCATCATCTTCCGAGTATATATTTTCTCTTAAGAAATGTATGTTTCGTACCCTAATTTTTATATATATACAATACATATACAATATACGGATACCCTTATAATAACAGTAACTACTGGACGGAAGAGGTTGAAATTTGGTACCAATGTATAGTTTGGTGGCCCGGAGTACATATCGTAAATGAAGAAATTTAATTTTAGGGGTACTTCTGGGGGGAAAAACTAAAAAACTCGACCGTCCCCCCCCCTGATCTCCGAAACTACTGAGCCTAAAATTTTGAAAAAATAGGAAATATAGATCGTTGTGCGAACTTTACAGAAAAAATAATTTAATATTAATTTTGGGGGGCAAATTATAGGATTAAATAAAAATTTAAAAATAAAAAAAATTCCAAACGCATCATGTAATATCAAATGAAAGATCCCATTTTGAGGAACACAAATATATTTTTTTCATATTAAAAAAATAATTAAAAAGATATTTATGAAAATATACCAAAATTTACCCATTCCCCCCCCTATCTCAGAAACTATAAAACGTAAAGTTTTGAAAAAAATTAGAGGTATAGGGTCTGACCTGAAGTTTACTAGAAAAATAAGGAGAAACCTCTACTTTTAATTTTGGGGGGAAAATTACAGAATTAAATGGAAAATATAAAATTAAAATCGTTTCTAACCCATCATGTTATATATCAAATGAAAACAAATATATTTTTTTCATATTTTTAAAACAAATTAATTAATATATATTAACAAAAATATAAAAAAATTACCCATTCCCCCTAATATTTATTTTGGGTGCAAATTATAGAATTAAATGGAAAATAAAAAAGTATAATTGTTTCTAACAGATCAAGTAATATATCAAATCAAAGAGCTCATTATGACGAATACTAATATATATTTTTTAATAAATATTTTAAAATATATTTAAAAAATCACCCATTCCCCCCTTTATTCCCCAAACTATAAGATATAAATTTTTTTGTTTACAGAAAAAATACGAAGAAATCCCTGATATTAATATTGGGGGCCAAATTATAGAAATAAACGGAAAATAAAAAATATTTTTTAACGCATCATGCAATAGTTTATTAGTAAAATAAAACTCTAATGTTAATTTTTGGGGGCCAAATTAGAAAATTAAATACATATGGATTCTTATAAAAATCAAGCGAATTCTGAAGCAGATAAAATAAAATGTGTGGAAAATAAAAGTGTATATTTTTTATAAATTTAAAACGCTTCATTTAAAAGATATTAGGGCAAATATAAGAAAATGCACTTATTCCCTGCTTGTCTGAAACTGGAATATTAGAATCTTGATGCTGGTACGGAACCCTTAGTATGCGAGTCCAACTCGCACTTGACCAAATTATTTATTTTTAATGTGCTCTCCCCTTCATTCAAAATTAATGCTAACTTTTCTTTGTTGAAGTTCCACGCTAAACTTGAATAGCTCATTTTCGGTATAAAGTTGACCAATCGAAACAAAATATAGTCACTAATGTGAACGTAGCACTGTTGCAATTCCAGTTTGGTAGAAGAATTGACGTGAATGAATTACTGTATAAAAGTTGTCTGATCATTAGTGTGGATAGCGACTAGCGACAGTCTTGATTTGACGTTGCCGGTGGGTGACGTGAAGTTGACCTTCCTTAAAATACGAATCGACCTTCACCATTTGCAATCAGGGGAGTGTCCGGTAATTAATTGATTAGTTATCGGTTTGAAAAAAATTTTTATTCTGTAGAATCTAGCTTCAAATCTTCATAAACCCGTAATTCAAAAGTCTTTACCTTAGTATTCAATTAGTTTTTAATATAGCTTGACATGTATTACTTTAGCTGCAACAGCAATTAAACATTTTCTGTCCTTTTAAGTTAAGTTCCAACAGAGTTAATCAATTTTAATAAAATGTATATACAATGTGGAACAGCAAAATGGAATGAATTCGATAACGAATAAAGGAGGGCTTATAGGGAAAACCCTTGAACATGTCGATTTGTACTTTTAAATTCGCTTTTTCTCAACAAGAAATAATTATATAGGGTGTGTCGTGTGACAGTGGCACTTTCTTATTTTAAATCCAAGCCCCTGTATATTATTTATTTTTAAATTTTCCAGAAAATTCTAGACATAATTCATGTACCATGTCCTACACATATATTCAACTGTTTCGGAAATATTAAATGTTTACAGATTTATTACAAAAATTAACATTAAAAAAAGGAAATTATTTTATTTCACAAATTTGCTACATTACACTTGTTACGACGATAACAAAACTAATAATTAAAAAAAATTTACTAAAACACTTTTTAACTTTTACATTTTGAATTGTTACTTTGAAATTAATTATTAAAATTGTTATAAATGTATTGCAGTCGCGGGAGAGAAATCTTGATTAATATACCATTAATACGTACTAATATCAGCTCTCCTACAGCTTTACAAACAATTTATAGGATCTGTCATGATGATTAAGGTGGCCTTAATAACACGTGCAATTTTACTTAAACAATAGAATATTGTTAGCTATTAAGCTCACCTCTAAATAAGCAATTTTGGAATAAACAGAAATATTAATTACTTGAAATGGAATGCCAAAGATAAGATGCAATGTTGCACAAAGGGGTCTTTCATACTGACTCACGTAACACGCTCAATACTTAATTTTTACTGATTTAAAAAAAATCAGTTTTGTTTATTTTCGCCAAAACTCATAGTCTTGTGGTCTGTCTGCATAACAGTGGTGATCAGTGTCAGTGCTACTGTCGCTTGAATTTGGTTATCTGTTATGATTGGTTAGGCAGATAACACACAAATGGAAGTTTCTCGCTTATATCTTATATCCCAAGGAACAATTAGCAAAATAGAAAAACAGTTTCGCGAGCTTTGTCGAGTAAGACCGATAAAAAAAAGTAGCTGCCAATGCTCTAAGTGATAATACGAAATTGGATATCATGCTTGAGTTTCAAGAAAACCCTCATATTCCTGGTCGAAAAGCACTGTTTAACGTTAGCCACACATCATTTTTTCGAGTATTAAAGGAAACTAAAATTTATCCCTATAAAATAATGTCGACTCAGGAGCTCATGGAAGACGATTTCGATAGGAGAACGTATTTCTGTGAACAAATGATGGCAAGGTTAGATAAAAATGTGATCCAATTAGATGTTTTGTTTTCTGATGAGAGCACATTTACACTTCACGGTCATGTTAATCGTCAAAATTGCCGCTGTTAGTCTATAAAGCATCCTCACTGAAACATACGTAATATCTTGAAAAAGTTGATGTTTGGGCAGGAATTGTTGGAAATCATATCGTAGGTCCTTTTTTCATTGGTGGCAACTTCAATGGAGATAAATATTTAAAAACTGCTCCAAAATAATGTTGTGCCAACTTTGACAAACTTATATCCTGATCCAGTAAACCCACAAGTTCCTGCCAATACAATATGGCTTCAGTAAGATGGAACGAAATTAATGTCCGGTAGTACCTGAACCAAATTTTTTCAAATCGGTGGATTGGGAGGCGCCGATCGATAGAAGGGCCAGCATGATCTCCTGATTTGATTTGATTTCGACTACTTTTGTTGCGATATGTCAAAAGTAATTTATACAAAACTAAACCTCTCAACTTAGATGACTTAAAAAGACGCCTGAGATGTTGAGTAACGTTTGAAGACTCTCTACCTCATTAGCTGTTGCCAAGACGTTGGCGGCGTGCATTTTGAACATTTCCTACATTGACATTAATGTTATTTTGTTTTTTTATATACTATTAAGAAATAATCAGTATTACTTATTAGGTTTTTAGTGTAATGTAGCGAATTTGTAAAATAAAATAATTTTCTTTATTTAATGTTAATTTTTGTAATAAATCCCAAAACACTCAATATTTCCGAAACAGATAAAGATAGGTGTAGGGCATTGTACAAAAATTTATGTCTAGAACTTTCCGGAGAATACAAAAAATAAATAATATACAGGGGCTTGCATTTAAAATAAGAAAGTTGTTATTTGCCATTGTCACATGACAGACCATATATAATTTTTTGTTGTTGAAAAACAATACGCCCTCCTTTATTCGTTATCGAATTTAATCCATTTGGCTGCTCCACACTGTATAATATTTGATTAATGAAACATTAAAAAGAATTATAATTTTCAAACTGCATTATGAAATAATAACCAAACTTCAAGGTGGTGACAAAGCTCAACTACATTATTTCGTACTTGCGTTGCCTTATTGGAAATTGGGTTGCATTAACTTTCTAGATATTATTGTGTAACAGGCTTTAGGGAAATTTATATGTAGTCACTGGCCTTTAGCTTTCTGTGGAAGTACCCTCTATCATTACTTCGCGTGTAACAGTCGTACTCCAATCCATATAAAATTTTAAATTATTCTGTGTTCCACAGAATTTTCTGCGATCATAAGGAATTTAATTAAGGAATTGGTACTGGTCAGAACACCCCAAGATCAGCATCACGATATTGATGTCATGGATATTCTCAGATATAAAACTTCCAAATTTTGCCACTTTCATTCTGTCAGAAATGTTTTTTTTTTATAAAACCGGCGTCCCAGATACCAACAATCTTAGATCATTTACCATCTAGATATAGCCTGTCAAGCATAAAATCATGGCAACGCTAGAAAGAGAGGACAATAGAGGCAGTAAGAGGCTATTTATGCATAACATGCTTTATTGCTTATGCTCTCTCGTTAGTCTTACCACGACATTTGTGCACTGCAGGCTATCTCTAGAAAGTAAATGCTCTAAGCTCTCCCCATCCAACTTTTATGAAATGTTGATAATTGTTTCGTAAAGAGGGTTTAGTCATAATGACAACACATTGACAAGAAATCACTACGATATTTAACTATGTACTAAAGAGAACCCATATTTCAAATTCAAAAATGAAAATATTATAAATATTGTTACGAAATTTACCAAAGCCGACCCTGTTTCATTTCAGTACGACAACGATCGCTGGGATATAAAAAAAGCTAGAAGGTTCGGACGGGAGAAAAACTTATCTCGATCATAACTCGACAACTGTAAAATTGACACTGGATTATATTAGAGAATTCGACGCTGATTTTAAAAGGAGGACCCATCCTCGCAGCAGTTAGTGGAGCGAAGAGCTTATATGTAAAATTGTTGTTGTGATATTTGAATCAGCTGTTGTATATTCGATGTAAATAAAAGTTCTAGAAAAGTGAATATTAGTTTTATAATTTTAAATTGAACCCACGGACTATATTGCAATCTGGTGTCAGAAGGGAAGGATTAAGTGCAGTTAAAATCGTAATTTGATTTATGGAAACCCGTAGCATGGAAAAGATGGACCAAACTACCAGAAAAATAGTCAAGCAGGGGGGACTGGACGAAAAAATAGCTCAGATTCTAAAAAAAAACGTGACAAGAAGGAAAAACATCTAGAAGAAATTCAACAAAGTCTTTTGATGAAAAACGTAAAATAAAATTAGAAAATCTTGTCACTACGATGGAAGAAAAACAACAAAATCTAGTTTCCACGATGAAAAGTGAACAACAAAATCTAGTTTCCACGATGAACAGTGAACAACATAATTTAATTGAAGGATTGTTCTCGAAATTTGTAGAAAAACAAGATCAAACTGAATTGACGAGAAAAAACGAATCTAAAATATTAGAAGAAAAAAAACAACTGCAATTTGAACAATTAATGTAAATAGTATCGCAAGTTAATGAAACAGTTGATGAAAGAATGCAAATAGTTGAATCAGACATACAAGAAATAAGCGACGACCTTAAGATCCTAAAAAGTAATGTGGGGACTCTTGAAATAAAAGTAGATGACATCGATTCCATCCAGAGTCAGGTGAAATTTGAAATCAGTTCCATTAAAAACACAGTACAAAGTGAAGTACAAGATAAAATCAGTACCAAAGGTTCCTTTAGCAAACCACCCACATTCGACGGCAACTCATCTTGGCCCATGTATAAACGGCAATTTGAAGCCATGGCTACAGCTAATGGATGGGATAATCAAGAAAAATCTACTTCTCTGGTAATTTCGTTAAAAGGTCCGGCCCTAGAACTCCTCCAAAGCATTCCAGTCGATAAACAAGCCAATTCCGACAAGATCATTGCCATTCTAGACAAACGATACGACAATCAATCTTTGAGCCAGGAATACCAAGTCCAACTGAGTGGAAAAACGCAAAAATCCTGTTAAAGCCTCCAAGAATTCGAAGCAGAGATTAGACGGTTAGTTCACTTGTCCTACCCAGACCTGCCAGAAGAAACGAAAGACCAGTTGGCCACACAAGTTTCATAAACGGCATCAGAGATGTGGAAGTACACCGAAATCTAAGACTAAGTGGGGTCAAGAAAAGTAGTGAAGCTCTACTTTGGGCTTTGGAAGTAGAGGCCGTCATGAACATGTCCAAGCCGAGGGTCCGAGCAGTTTCCTTTAACCAGGAAGGTCAGAGTCACCATTTGAAGCGCGCTGCTGGCAGGTCTGAACAAAATATTAAAACGGTCACAAAGAACTGGCACCAGAGGGGCATGTTACCGCTGCGGACGGACAGGACACTTCCAACGTGATTGTCGAGTGAGGCTACCTGAACGATCACCAACCAGGGATAACCAACAGAACAGCCACATGTCCAGGGACCGTCAGCCAGTCAGCAAAAGGGGGCGAATGCTGACTGTCCCTCCACCAGCCCCCAAAACGTTATCCCTCCCGGGATTTTGCCGAGATAGCGGCAGCCTAGTCATCAGAGGCGCCATCAATGGGCGTGCGGTTACCATCACCATCGATACCGGCGCCGCTGTGTCCATTGCCAAGAACAAGGTTTTGAGAGCATCAGAAATTCGGTCAGTTACCAATAACATCCAGCTCAGAACAGTCACCGGCGAATCCATGTCAATCCAGGGTGAAGCAGATGTCGTGCTACAGATAGGGGACAACATGATCCGGCGTAGGGTCCTGGTAGCGAATATTGTGGACGGTTTTATACTGGGTATGGACCTAATTAGCCAGCATGGATTTATGTTCGACCAGAGATATGATGTTCTTCGGTTCCTAAATGAGACATTTGTATTGACACGGCCCGTCAACAGTTCAGTCACCTCCATAAAAATTGTGGCAAAGTGTTCAGCTAGAATTCCCGGTCGAACGGAACAGATTATTCATGGGCAGCTAGACAGCAATCCTGGGAGCTGCGTTGGAATGGTGGAGCCCGTACACTCAGTTCATGACTATTTAGTTGGACGTGCTCTAGTTAAAACCGGAAGAGCTATTCCAATCAGAGTCCTGAGGCAGTAGAGACCATCATCAATTGCGAAGAAGAGTACTAGACGTCGGTGAAGGAGACAGGACCCAGTAAAGAATTCCTCCAATAGTTTGCTGATCACTTGACACACCTGACATTAAACGAACAGAAGAAAGCCAAGCAGTTTATCACGAAGCACTGGCAAATTTTTAACAGTCAAGATGGAACCACAGGTCGTACCAACATCATCCAGCACCGAATAGATACCGGTAAGGCTCAACCCATCAGAATAGCACCTAGGCGACTACCATTGGGGCAACAACAGGCAGTCGAGGAAAACATCGAGTACATGTTACAAAATGGAGTTATTGAGCCATCCATCAGCCCATAGTTCGCTCCCGTCGTGCTAGTTAAAAGGAAGGTGGAACCACCCGATTTTGCGTGGATTACAGAAAGCTGAATATCGTCACGAAGAAAGACAGCTATCCACTACCCCGACTCGATGACACTTTGACGACACTAGCAGGCTCTCGTTGGTTCTCCACACTAGACCTAAAAAGTGGGTATTGGCAGGTTGGTCTACACGCAAACGACAGAGAAAAGACAGCGTTCTCCACCAGTAAAGGGCTGTTTCAGTTCACGGTCATGCCCTTTGGGTTATGTAATGCACCCGCTACATTTGAGAGGCTAATGGAGTATGTACTGAGCGGGTTAACATGGAGGACGTGCTTAGTATACCTCGACGACATTCTAGTCATGGGTCAGACATTCGACGACCATCTGAAGAACCTGGGCGAAGTATTCTCCAGAATTAATAATGCCAACCTGAGACTCAACCCGAAGAAGTGCTCGTTGTTCCAAAAAGAAGTAGAGTTTTTGGGCCACGTCGTTTCTGAGTCAGGAATCCGCAGCAACGAGGACAAGATAGAAGCCATCCGTGATAGGCCAGTCCCAAGAAACAAGCATGAGCTCCGAAGCTTCTTGGGCCTCTGTTCATACTACCGGCGTTTTGTTGAGGGATTTGCCACCATTGCCGCCTCTCTACATCGGCAGACTACAGAGAAGGAGACCTTCCGTTGGAATCAGGATTGCGAAACATCTTTCAGACGACTGAAGGCCGCACTATGTTCCAGCCCAATCCTAGCCTTTCTTACACAGTCCGGCAAGTTCATCTTAGACACCAACGCCAGCAACACAGGTTTGGGGGCCGTCTTATCCCAGGTGCAAGATGGCGAAGAGAGGTGATCGAGTACTACAGCCGTGGATTCTCGAAACTGGAAAGAAATTATTGCGTCACCAGAAAAGAACTTCTGGCAACAATAAGGGCTGTAGACCAGTTCCACAAATATCTTTATGGTCGTCATTTCTTAATCCGGACAGATCATGCCGCCCTCAACTGGCCAGGCGGATGGAGAAACTACAGCAATACGATTTCAAGGTGGAACACCGTGCCGGCCATTTGCACAATAATGCCGATGTCCTATCCAGAAGACCCTGTAGAGCAGAATGCGGGCATTGTCTGAAGACGGAACAGCGAGAGGGTATCTCCATCAGGCAGATCCGAGTACAGGCCAATGAAAACTGGACAACGGAACAGTGCAACCAGGACCAAATGGCTGATCCAGACATCGAACCAGTCTTGTCACTCAAAACGAGAGGGGCACCCAGGCGACGATGGGACGAGGTAGCAAGATACTCCGCCGTGCTGAAATCGTTATGGGCTCAATGGGACTCTCTAAGAGTATACATTGGTGGAATGCTCAAGCGAGTTTGGGAAAGCGCTGATGGGCGAGAAACCAAGTCCCAACTGGTAGTTCCGAAGAAAAAGGTACCAGCCATCCTGACCGAAGTACATGATGGAATTACCGGAGGCCACCTGGACATGAATAAAACCCTAGACAAAGTTCGCTAGCGGTATTACTGGGTGAATTACTTCGAAGACGTCAGAGCTTGGTGCCGCAAATGTGCCACCTGTGCAGCCAGTAAGGGCCCGAAGACCCGGACCGAGGGCAGAATGCAGCAGTACAATGTGGGCGTCCCATTTGAGAGAATTGCCATCGATGTCGCCGGTCCGTTTCCCGAGTCTGAGAGGGGGAACAAATACATTCTGGTCGCAATGGATTACTTCAGCAAATGGCCTGAGGCATATGCGATACTCAACCAAGAGGCAACCACGGTAGCGACGGTGCTAGTAGAACAACTATTCAGCAGGTTTGGCGTCCCGATGGAATTACATTCAGACCAAGGGCGTAACTTCGAATAGAATGTATTCCAGAAGGTCTGCACGATGTTGGGGATCAGGAAAACGAGAACAACACCATTACACCCACAGTCAGACGGAATGGTGGAAAGATTCAACAGGACCTTGGAACAACACCTATCCAAGTTCGTCAGCAATAACCAGCGTGATTGGGATGAGCATATTCCCCTATTCCTGTGGCCTATCGCTCTGCCGTACATAATAGTACAGTCCTGACCCCAGCCAGGGTCCTATTCGGAAAGGAGCTGCGATTACCCTGCGATTTGGCATTTGGCTCCCTCGAAGAACCTTCCCAAGACATCGACGATTATGCCAACCAGCTCCGACATAACATGCTGGCAAATTAGCCCGAACGCAGATGTTGGCCGCCAGTGACCGGATGAAGACGCGATACGACCTCAAGGTCAATTCAGTCGGGTTCCAGGAGAGGGACAAAGTCTGGCTGTACAACCCCCAACGGAACAAGGGTAAATCCCCAAAGCTTACACCCGCCTGGGATGGTCCATACGAGGTGGTCAAGAAGCTTAATGACGTCGTCTACCGGATCCGTCGAAACCCCAAGTCTAAGTTGAAGATGGTCCATTTAGCTCGACTCGCTCCCTACCATGGGGGGATGTTTCTGACCGGAACGATCAGAATTAAAGGGGGGGCCCTGTTTCATTTATTTTACCAAAGCCGACCTTGTTTCATTTCAGTACGACAACGATCGCTGGGATATAAAAAAAAAGCTAGAAGGTTCAGACGGGAGAAAAACTTATCTCGATCATAACTCGACAACTGTAAAATTGACACTGGATTATACTAGAGAATTCGACGCTGATTTTAAAAGGAGGACCCATACTCGCAGCAGTTAGTTAGCGGAGCGAAGAGCTTATATGTAAAATTGTTGTTGTGATATTTGAATCAGCTGTTTTATATTCGATGTAAATAAAAGTTCTAGAAAAGTGAAAGTGAATATTAGTTTAAATTGAATCCACGGACTATATTGCAATATTAAAGTTTTTGTCCATTATTAGACTGATATGCTTGATATTCAATTACATGGAAATATTTTGGAACGTTTTGCAAGATTTGGCAATAAAGGTAAAATATGGGTAATAAGACTACATTATTTTTAATTGAAACATAAAATCTTTGGGTTGTATTTCAGAAGGATGGATGTTATTGAGTCTTGCAAATGTGACTGAATTAATATTATTGTCGAGTTCATTTTCTATTAGTTTAAGGGACTAGTTATTCACATGTATTAATGGCTTCGTTCTGAATCATGAAAATTCTGATTGTCTGATGCATTAAAGATAGCATTTTCAATTTAAGAAGGTTTTTGTTGAAGGTTTGTTCATCAATTTGTAATTTACGAATTTTATAGTTAAAGTTTTTGATTATGAATTAGTAATATTCGGTCTTTCATTAAATGGTCTAAAGCTCTTTCATCGTTTTCAACTTCGTTTATAACTTTATTGTAATATTCTCCATCTGAACTGTCTAAATGACTAGTAATTGCTTTCCGTATTGAACCCATAAAATTAAAAGATACTCGTTTTAAATGGGCATTATTGAAATTTAATTGATGTGAATCATAAGGGTTAACATCATTTTTAACCGACTTCCAAAAAGGAGGAGGTTATCAATTCGTCGCGCATTTTTTTGTATGTATGTTACCAGATTTATTCTCCTGTGGTGAACCTTTTTGAATGAATATGGTCTTGTTTAATAGAGTATATATCCGGATTGGTGAAACTTCAAAATTTGGGAAGAGAATTCTATTGGTAAAGTGACCAATATCCCTAACATATTGGTCGATTATTCGAAAAGTCCTTATGGATATGTATAGTTTTTTAATGTTTCATCTATTAAGGAAGATCCCTAGGTGATCTCATATACTTTTCTCCAACGTGCAACTTCCAGTTTTGCAAAAATTGCCGAAAACTCCAATATGCTTATCAAAAATTCCATCTAGGTGACGTACCGGACATTTCCTAATACATATTTTAATTGCAACGTAATAGTGCGGGAATTGTATGCACTGGAAGTTTTAATTGCGAATTTGAAAATTTTCTATGTACATCTCAAGCATATAGCTCGTTTTGTTTGTATACCAGGCAAATACCTATTTGAATGAAAATTTTTCCATTTTGAGAAGATGGTGCTTTTGGTGTCACATTCTCCAGGCCTAATAAAAACTTCAGTGACAACACATGTCAAATTCTAAACTGCTATTTGGTGCATTTATACACAGGATGTTTAGTTATAGCAAACAAAATCACAAAGTAAAATGATAGAAGGAGTTGCATTTATGATGATTGAAATATAGGACGGAGTAGAATGATAGTGGTCCATAGGCAGCCGTATATACAGGATGGTTGGAATATAGCGTGGAGTGGACCTTTGGTGATATAAAAATGTTGGAAAAAATGATGAATTAAAATTATGTAGGGTGATTAAAAAACTTATATGATGTGGACGTAAACAAATCATATACAGGATGGCTGAAATATATGTTGGTGTTGAATTATATTTATAAAGTGTTATTAAAAAATTATTTATTTCATAGCCCATAAGAAGTTGCATAAATTGTGGAGAGGAATTAATGTTACACAGGGCAATAATATTAAATGTTAAAAATTAAATAATTGATGGGGTAACCCACAAGGAGTTACATATATACGATGGTTGAAATATAGGACGCACTTGACTCCGTAAATTTGGGATGGATTCTACTCCATCCTATAATTTACCGAAGGCAGCTAACAAATTTATGCTTGTCCGTGGACAGTCGTATGTACAGGGTGGTTGGTAGATAGGGTGGAGTGGAATTATCAATAGTTATACAGGGTTGTCAAAAAAATTGAATAAAGGTTACATGGCGTTGTCCATAAGGCATAGATATATTTGGGCTTATTACGTCAACGCGTATTAGTACATTTTGTTCGTAAACGTTTACCTGTCAATTTAAATGAAAATGTATCATTGTGTAATGTTGGGGCTTTTGATGTTACCTGGTCCTGTCTATTAACATTATACATACAAAATAAAAGAATGAAAACTACCTGAGTACAAACAAACTAAATAGTTGAAAATAAAATATTAAAAAAATATATAACCGACTTCCACCTGTAACTAAAAAGCTGAAAATAATTATAACAAAATACAACTCTAGCAAATAAATAACACATTCAATGTTGTTAGGTACCTATCCAGTAAGTAAAAAATGTAAACATTGAAAGGTGCTCATTCTATACAAGTTAATTACCTACCAATTTAGTATATTTTTGAAGTCGGTGCCAAGCAACAATCAAGTTTGATGAAGTAGTAGATAAGTACGTAATGCAGGATTTTAGATTTGCTTGGCACCGACTTCAAAAATATACTAGATTGGTAGGTAATTAATTTGTACAGAATGAGCACTTTTTAATGTTTACATTTTTTACTATCTGGGTAGGTACTTAACAACATTGAATGTGTTATTTATTTGCTATAATTGTATTTTGTTATAATTATTTTCAGCTTTTTAGTTATAGGTGGAAGTTGGTTATATTTTTCTTAAAAATGTTAAATAATTTCGTCACATTTACGACTAATGGTTGTTATTATTTTATTTAGCATTGTAATTTATGGAGTTTAACTTTTGTGTAGAATGCTACAAGTTTTGGAATATCTTGTCCAGCTAAATGTTTTAAATGATTTAATATTGAAATATCGTTTTTGAATGAATCTTTTACAACAAGTAGTTTCCACTTTTCATTCGACACTTTTAAATCTGATTCATGTTAATATTGTATTTCGAGTGTATTATTTAAAGTTAAAATTGTACGATTGCTTGCATAACTTACTGTGACTATTATAGCAAGAATGATGATGAGTTTCATCTGTAAAAAAGAAAATTTATTTTAAGAATGAAATTATCTGATCTGAGTTGATAGTAAATTCTCTGTTTCTTATAAAGTATTTAGTTTTTATTGCATTATTTTTATTACTTTATATGGACCATTTTATTTCTTGCTTTATTTGTGTTTTATTTGTAATTCTCTGGAGCAAATAAATCAAATTTAGCGCCTTTATGCCCCTGTATCATTGTATGGATTTGTTTGACATAATAACTCATTTGTCAAGAGATGTAACTTGTGTGTATTAATAGTTAGTTTGATGAATCCTGAGATATAGTTTGTCGATGTAATAGTTATCAGGTTATAGGAATATTGAGTAAAAATAACAGTGAAAGTACTTCGTGAAATAAACCAAGTTCAGTACTCGTATATGTTTGAGATGTCTTTGTCATCGAGTACTATTAAACCACTTACAAAAGAGAATAATGAATTATGATAGTTGAGTTAAGCAAATCGAAGCTGTTATGGTTAAAAATGCAACATGGGTGTATGTAATGAAAAAA
The DNA here is from genome assembly GCA_034190945.1 of Octodonta nipae. Classification (NCBI taxonomy): domain Eukaryota; kingdom Metazoa; phylum Arthropoda; class Insecta; order Coleoptera; family Chrysomelidae; genus Octodonta; species Octodonta nipae. The sequence continues at coordinate 98,563,681 of CM067217.1, read as the reverse complement.
AAGGCTGAATTAGTGGAGAGACCCAATATCGGTTCAATCTAGTGAGATTTGGGAAGAGTAAGATGCTAAAGCAAAATCAGATCTAATAATCTTAATAGATCTGAGTTTATTACAAATGGTCAGTATGAAGACTTCGAAACAAATTTGGGATAATTGAACTCAGAGTTTGCTGCTACAGGACTGATAAAAAGAGCAAGTTTGTTAACTTCTTACAAGATAGCAGAAAATGATGATGAGTTTTTTGATATTTTTTGATATTTTCAAATATTAAACTTGCATATACCAAGAGTTATAATTACGTAATTCCGATATGTACGGGGTGGTCGATCCGCATCCACCACGGGATTTTTGCCGGGCAAATATCTTTCCGCAGTTTTCTCATGAAATTTTCGATTCCAATAAGAAAGAAAAGTGCATATCTCGAGTTGTAATAGGGTCATAGTGACAATATAGAGAATCGTACGTTTGATAGCCCAGCGAGGCCCAAAATTTTCACAGGAAAAAAGTTTGTCGGATTCGGCATAAAAAAGCGTTTACAAAGTTTTCACTTGCATTCTTACATTAAAATGCACATTCCTTGTACCAGAATGTGCATTGCATAGAGAACAAGATTAATAAATATTTATTTGGTCCAGCTTTCACATCAATCATTATTATTAATAAACCGTATTTGGCTCAAGAAAATTATTTTATCAGTGTGCCTTAGATCCGCAAATAAACACTCTGTTTTTGATTGATATGTTTGACATCAATATTTGACTTACTGAGTAAATGTATAGAGGGGGGAAAGGGGACTATTTTCTATTGTCGAGGAAATTTCTCCAATACTTCTCTTTATAAGAGTTTTCATTGGTCTTCAATGAATACATTTAGCGATTCATTTTTATTTGTATCGAATTCCTAACCCAAATTTTTCACTTTTCTGTACAATACATTTTCGTTCAAACGTTCAAACCTTGTACTGATAATGAACAATAAAAAAACTGGCCAAATAGGTGCAACCGTTTTGAGGCGTCGTGCTTAAATATATACCTTGGGCAATTGATTTTTATTTATATAGATTTAATCCAGCCTCTTTAGACTTCAAATAGAAGATGTTGTTTAAGACTCTTTACTGTGCCAGGACTTAGAGCATTTTTATCCATTAATGCTTAAAAAGAGTATGTGTGTGCAAATTCGTGTGCCTATATGACATCGTGTGCGTGTGTGTGTGTGACAGAGAGAGATAAAAATAACAAAACGGTCGAACAAAAAGTGACAACGTTTCGAAGTTGGTATACTCAGAAAAATCTAAAATGGCTTGCGCTGTCACATGGTCATGTTGGCAATTCTAGAGCGAAACTAAAAAAATACGAGCAATCAAAATTAGTATTTTTACAAGCTGTTATTTAGTTTCACCTGTCCCGATGTTTGTCTGTAATCAAATTTTGCAGGTTAAATTTAATCCACTTCCCGGTTACCGATTGAGCTGAAATTTTGCATGTATGTGTAAATCGGGCGACAATGCAAACATGGAGCTGATCTGATGATAGAATAGGAAGGTAGTCATAGAAACTCGGTAGTTAAACGACACAACATGAAATTTTTCAAGTTAAATTTAATTCGATTGAACTGAAATTTTGCATGCCTGTGTAAATCGGATGACAAGGTTATGATGTGAAGCTGATTTGATGATTGAACCGGAAGGTGACTATAGGAACTCGAGTTTGTACTCGTTGGTCCCCCTTGGAGAGTACTTTGGTGCTAGATGGCAAACCGTGTCTGATGATGGAGCTAGAAAATGGCCATAGGAACTCGGTAATCAAACGACACAATCCCATCTAATTTAGGCTCGTATGATTCGTCTTGATGAGCACATTGGTGCTACATAGTAACCAGACTCTGCTGATGGAGCTGGAAGATGGCCATAGCAAGTCAGTAATTAAACGATATAACTCCATCGAGTTTGGGCTCGTTTGATTCGCCCTAACGAGGTTTTGGTGCTAGATGGCAACCAGGGTCTGATGATGGAGTTGGAAGGTGGCCAAACCCCAGTAATAAAGCGGTACCACCGCGTCGAGTATGATTCGTCTTCATGGATGGACCGTTTTTGATGGGTGGTGAGTGGTGGTGGTTTGGTGGACGTTTGTTATGAATGTGGATTCTGTCTTTGATTAGATGGTTGACTCGATTCCAAGGTGAGCACGTGCCGAGGGCTGAATGGAATGAGGGATATGAACATTTCATATAGCTAACGTTGCGCCCCAGGATAGCTGAGCGAACCCTGTTGTACTGAAGCCCTTATCCCCTACAATGGACCTGTGGGGGGATTGACAGTTCTTGCCGTATACTTGTGGGAACGACATGAACAAAAACGAAACTACTACACAAAGAAAGAGATGTTTAGTGAAGGTGAAATTAAAGAAACTGGAGAAGATTGTTAATGAAAGCCATGTCTACAAGCGACAACGCTTGGAAAAAAATATAATAACAGTAGCTAAACATAGAGAAACGAATCGTTAGAACAACGCACCAATAGGCAAGATATAGATAGAATATATACACAAGAGAGAATAGCTACACAAGAGAGAAGATAAAAATAATTATAAGAAGAAGACTTGGCCAGAATCGAAAGGAACAGAATGCTCAGGCAAAGCAAGTCTGTTACCACAAACGGCAGAGGAACGCATTATAACAGCAGAGAATGAACGTGGTAGCGTTGAGTACGTTGAGTAAAGTGTGTACTACTTGCACGAATAGATGTTATCCCGATCAAGTGACCAAATATAAAATTAGTGCCTCATCTCCAACTTATCTTCCACGAGAGTAACGAGAAAATAGGGAAGAATTGATACTGTATTACAGATGTAACAATCATGTAAGTAACAATAGCACGTCCGTACCTCCTACTAAGGCATATTGGAATATTATGGAACCTGGGTTATACCTGACGTTTTACTTTGATTGTCACAAAGTGAAAAGGGCCTTTTTGTCGAATAGTACCTTTTTTAACAATTGTAAAATTTAACGGCTTATTTGGACAATATGGAATTTGTGGCCAAGCAGTATTTTTTGCACAAGATCTTTTCTAGGTAACTGAATTGATTGGTGGTTAGTAATCCCTTGTTCAAAACATAATGCAGCAGTTGAGAGGAAAAAATACACAAATATTAAAAATAGCAGCCAAAGATCGACTAATTGATGGAACAAAAAATAATTAACAGATTAATATTAATAATATAATGCGGACATTAACAAAACAGGAGGTCTTTCAAAGGAACTAGAAATTTTTGTTGGTGCCAAACTCATGTTGAGGTCTAACGTTGACGTTGCTAAGGGACTTCTGAATGGAGCGATACGCAACTTTACTGAAACTGTATGGCCATATGACTTTGGAATTCACATCAAACAGCCTAAATCAGTTCAGTACCCTGTTAAATTTAATCACGGCACAGCTGAATGAAGAATGTTACCGATTGTCTTATCTTGGGCTTCAACTGTGCAGAAAATGCAGGGAACTATTGTAGATCATGCTGTAATTTATCTTGGTTCCAAATTGTTTGCGCAGGTCAAGCTTTTGTGGCTTTAAGCCGAGTTCGGTCTTTAGCGGATCTACAAATCGAAGAAGTACACTGCTCCAAGTTGACTTCGATGAAACCTTGCAATATTGACGCATTAAATGAAATGGATAGAATGAGAAATGTTACATAAAACTAACCAGTAATTACATAACTAACTGATATGTATAGTTAAAAATACATACAGCTTTAAGTGCTCAGAACAACACCTTGTGCGGGCTACATTAGGGAAAATGCTAGAAATTTAAAAATAAAATTAAAAGAAAAAAAACTTTTTAAAAACATTTTATTTTTATTACTTGTTAATAAAAAGAACTAAAAAGTTAAAAATAATTTAAACGGGATAAGAAAAATGCCATTATATAGGTACGGACATTGCAACCTTTAACGATAATTAACCTTCTTCGTCTACGTCACAATAATCGCATACCGTACATACCTAATTATGTACTTTTATTAACCTAAAACTTTACACTTTGTATTAAATCTTTGCGTTTTTATAACGTACCCAATTTTTTATAAATAAAAGCCTGTTACATTGCAAAAGAAAACTAATGTTTCATCAAAATGTAACGCTTTTATTTATAAAAAAATGGGTTTGTGATAAAAACGCAAGGATTCAATACAAACCGTAAAGTTTTAGGATTTATTAAAAATATATACGTATATATACGATATGGGATTATTGTGCCGTAGACGAAAAAGGTTAATTATCGTTAAAGGTTGCAATGTAGGTACCTATATACTAATGATATTTTTATTATCAGGTTTAAATTATTTTTAACTTTTTGGTTCTTTTTATTAACAATAAAGGCTTGTTTTTAAAAAATTTCTTTTTTTAATTTTGTATCGACTATTAACTTCCTATACATATTGAGATTACATCAGTGAAAGAATATTCAAAATTGTACGAGTGGTTTTTAAAAAAATTAAGAGGTCATGTGATGTCATACTAAATGGAGCAGATCAAACAATTTAATTATATTGGTGTGAAATTTAATATTTTATAGGGAAATGAATTGAGAGATCTAAGAGTTTCAGAAAAAACTAGCTCGCAGAGATTCCAAATCGGGATTCGTTCTGTGTGTAACGCCGGTTCTCTATGATTTATATTGTTATAAACTCCGTGGGTTCAATTAATAAAAATTTAAAAACTAATATTGATTACCACTTTCTAGAACTTTTATTTACTCATGTATTTTGAGATACGTTTTTTACCCGTCCGAACCTTTTAGCACTTCTTTTTTTTTTTCTATCCCAGCGATTGATGCCTCACGGAATGAAACCCGAGACGGACTGGATAGATTTTTATAACACTATGATAGAAATCACACGAAAATATTCGTAGGTTAACTAAAACCTATCAAAGAGATTATGATACTAACTTTCTTTTCGACTTAGATCATTTACCATCTAGATATAGCCTGTCAAGCATAAAATCGTGGCAACGCTAGAAAGAGAGGGCAACAGAGACAGTAAGAGGCTATTTCACTTAGTGGGTGGATGGTCGGAGGACGCAGCCAATGAACAACATGCTTTATTGGAAGCAGCTCCCAACCGAGTGAAATAGCCTCTTGCCCTCTCTATTGCCCTCTCTCTCCTTAGTCTTACCACGACATTTGTGCACTGCAGGCTATCTCTAGAAAGTAAATGCTCTAAGCTTTTCGAGATTTTCTAGTCGAGAACCTTCATCAGTTGTGCTCCCCTCAACTGATTGAAATCTCGAATGATTATTTATGTATTTATTACATTTAACTAAATTAAATATTTTATCGTGAAATAAATTGCGACATCCAGGTGCCTGTTTCATAATCAACTTGTAACTTGTAGATTTGTAACTTGTAGAATTGAACGTCAAAATTATTGTACAAGTGAACTTGTAAAATCCAAAATATTAGTATTCGAAATGTGCACGAGAGTAGCACAGAACACAGATCATGCAAAAAAGAGAGAGTAGCGCCACCTAACATGCGCAACTATTGGCGAATATGTCATATAATGACGTTTATATAAAGAGAATAAATAATAAATACTGTTTTTAGATGAAGTTAAGAATGCTACACAGAAAAACGGAAATAAATACAGATTTTGAAAATATAAAACGGAAAGTTTCCAACATTAAATTGTGATGTGAAATAAATAAGTTTTAACACATGTCATAAAATGTGAAGAGCTACGAAATAATGACAATAGTTATTTAATAGGATCACACATCACTCCTCAAATACAGGTGACATATACACCATATAAAACAAATTTAAGTGTAAGTAATCTCATAACTTTAAATCTAATGAAGCATACATTAGTATTGGTAATTTTTACATCTTAATTTATTTATTACAGGTTAATGATTCTTGTGTTGTCACAGGAGTAAAATATAGTGGGTTTTTAAACCAGAGGCAAATGCATGTGGCTGCTTTAATATGAGTACATCTTTCAAAAATAAGCAATGAACAACAATGAGGAACATTCATTGGTCAAATATCCAAAATGAAGTTCATTCAAGATGTTTTCATCAGTATCCAAGACTGAATCTTGTCAAACATGATCAATAACTCATAATGAATTATTGTAAGAGTCTTAAAACAAGTATTAGAGGCAGACACAATACTTAGTTTAATTGCAGAAGTAATTCCTGAAATGTTTAAAGATGAATTACATTTGCTTGTATCTCTCGGTATCCAGTCTGAAATATACTTGAATTTGATGCAGAATGTGAATGGCATGAGCTGAAATGTATGTTACTGGAAGCCTTTGTATACTATTTAATTACTTAAGCAAGTATACAATTTCTTTCAATGATTTTGAAGACAGAATGAAATTGATGGAAGCAGTGAAACATAATGAATATCATGAACAATTTTTGTTTCATAACTGATGAAAATATTAAACATCTTTAAGGTAATAACTACTGTTTCTTTAGTTATGAACCCAAAAACATGTTGCAATCCTCACAGCCAAATTCCTCCACAAAATGTAAAGTAGAGGCAAAAACAAAAAAAAATCCATTTTTGCTATTTTTTTTTTTGTTTAAATAAATTATTTCTAAGAATTAGCTGTTAAAATCATGTAAGATATCACCTAGGAACTACCCCTGCATTAGGCTTGTTTCAGAAATAGTTAAATAAAAGTGTTTGTAAATGGATCTGCTACGATCCAATAAGAAATCAGTATTAGAAGGTTGTGTTTTCTTCTGCTATGGTTTGATTTTTACTCTTTTAAAAAATGTGCGTCTTTTTTCTCTTCATTAATTAATTTGTTGGCACTTATCTGGTAGTATTTTTTTAGCCTATACAACTTTTTTCCTTATGGATAAATATTCTTTATTATTTACCTTATCTATTTTTCAGGTGTCATTGTGATGAGAGAAAACTCATATAAACAATCAAAATAGATGTTTACCTCCTCAATAGTTCAAAACTAATTAAAATATGCCATTCAGATACCCACTAAAAGAATATTTTTGAAAATCATAATTATAGTTATTATTATTATGAGCAAATTCTGTTTATAATGCTCATAACTAATGCTTAAAATAAAATATATATTTTTTAAAGAAAATTACTTGAATGAATTGTGTGTCATGGTTAACTTTTACAGTCACACTGGCATTTCTTGGTAAAGAGACAAAAATTCAATACTGACAAATGATTCGCAATGTCAAGTTTTGTTGACATGACAGGTTTTTTCTTACATATAATTGGACATTCAGTTTTTAGTAGTTTTATAATGCAATCCTTTCCCACTACTGAAACATCAATAATAGCACACAATGAAGACTGATCTTTGCTAATAATTGTACCCATTTTTTAGAATTGACCAAAAATTATGTATGCATAAAGTTTTACTTGCAGTTATCCTCATCTGTATCAAACAACATGGTTTTTATTTTTTCTGAGTTCTTTGGGAATAACACCACATAAACTTGAAAGTCTTTATATTTCAAAAGTCCAAACATTTCAAAGTCTAAATCAGTCCCTGTTGTCAATGGTATTACACAAAATGAACAATATAACTTCATTCTCATTTTGTGTAATACTATTGATAACGGGGTCTGATTACTCAGACCCAGAAAAAATAAAAATCAGAGATGCCACAATTATCATTCAGAAAACAACAACATGGTTCTTATAATATGGTTAGAATTTCTCCTAGTGTAATCACTTTGTTATAGGTAATTAAAATTCACTTTGAATAGGTATAAGCAAATTAAACATGCAAATGTATTTCATCTTTTAAACATTTGAGGATTACTTCAGCAATTAAACTTAAATATTGTGTCTGCCTCTAATACTTTTTTAAGACTCTTGGAATAATTCATTATGAGTTATTGATCATGTTTGAGAACATTCAGTCTTGGACACTGATGAAAACATCTTGAATGAACTTCATTTTGAATATTTGACCAATGAAAGTTACTAATTGTAGTTCATTGTTTATTTTCGAAAGACATATTAAAGCAGCAATATGCATTTACCTCTGGTTATAAACACTGCTGCATTTTACTCCTGTGACAACACAAGAATCATTAACCTGTAATAAATAAATTAAGATGTAAAATTTACCAATACTAATGTATGCTTCATTAGATTTAAAGTTATGAGATTACTTACCTTTAAATTTGTTTTATATGGTGTTAATGTCACCTGTATTTGAGGAGTGATGTGTGATTCTATTAAATAACTATTGTCATTATTTCATAGCTCTTCAACATCTATCACATGTGTTAAAACTTATTTATTATATATATAGTATATCATTTTTAACTTCATCTAAAAACATTATTTATTAGGGGTTTTCGCGGAAGCCGTTCTGAATCGGTTCAACGATAATATTACCGTAATTTTCTGAAAACGCCGTTCGCGGAACAAAATTACTGAAAATGAACCGATATAGAACTAAGTGAACGAATCCTAAATGAAACAACGTCCTATAGACGATAACACCCCGTAACAATTAGCAACCTAGAATTGTATTGTGAACCAAATATATTGTTATAAAATTTGGTGATCTGGGTTACAGTAGTCTTGAGTTCGGTGTTCGCGATAAGTAGTTATTTTTTTCTGAATCGATTCAAATGGTTCTTGCTCTGAAGCAAGGATTTTTAGTTCTATCAACCTTAGAGCATATATAAGTAAAAGCTCTAAGAATTATGCGCTTCGACCTGATTTCTAACCCACTCGGCTGTCCGAAGTCTATCGAAGTACGTTTAGTCAGCTTTCGTTTGAATTTGAATTAGCAGTTGGAGTTAAGTGAAAATAGCCAAAATTCCATCTGTAAATTATTTTTAAGTCATGTAGAATAAATAAAATTGTTGCAATTTTATTACTAATTCCTGTTAGAACTTAAAATAGTATTTTTCAGGAATAATATTTTTAATTAACAAAGATATTGGACTACAGTTTGTTTAGTGATGAGGACTGATGGATATTTAGAAGTAAATAATATAGGTACTAGAAGTGCCACAATAAATGCAAAAATAATCAATTTCAAATTAATTGGCAGAATTGATACCCAAAATTAAATCATTATTATAATCTTTAATGATTTGCTGCAAGTTAAGTAATTTCAAATATGTTGTTGACTGGTTTAACGTAAATAAAAAATATACTAGATAGGTAGGTAATTAATTTGTGCAGAATGAGCACCTTTTAATGTTTAAATTTTTTACTTTGTGTGTAGGTACCTAACAAAATTAAATGTGTTATTTACTGTCTAGAGTTATATTTCGTTATAATTATTTTCAACTTTTAGTAATACTGGAAGTCGGTTACATTTTTTTTAAACGTTTTATTCTAAAAAACATTAGCATGTTCTTTGGGTGAAAATATCCTTTGCTATAAATTTACATTTTTTAATAATTCAATTTAAAATTTCTAGCTTTGTATACCACTACATTTTCAGAAGTTTTTTAATTGGAAAAAAATTTATTCCAAGCTAACTTAAAAATACACATTTAATTATATACCAATGCATATAAAGATTAGAATAAAGAGGTTAGGGTAAGTTTCTGTTGAAGTAAATTAAATCTTAAGTCCAGATAAGCATTTTCTTTAACATCAGAAGGGAAATATATCAGAATTAATAAGTGAATGTGAAATTTAAAAAAGCGGCAATTTTTACTTTAGTTTCGTTTTCAAAGTCGAATTTTACAGCCGATATAGTAGCTTGCCAAATATTAAAGACTGATAAAATAATTTGGTCAAGTGCGAGTTGGACTCGTATACTTAGGGTTCCATACCACCTTCAAGATTCTAATATTTCAGTTTCAGACAAGCAGGTAATGAGTGCATTTTCTTATATGTGTCCTAATATCTTTTAAAGGAAGCGTTTTGAATTTATAAAAAATATACACTTTCAGTTTCCACACATAGACTTTTTATTTTATTTGCTTCAGATTCGCTTGATTTTTTTAAGAATACATATATATTTAACTTTCTAATTTGGCCCCCAAAAATTAACATTAGAGTTTTATTTTACTAATAAACTTTCAGGGAAACCTTTTATAATCTACTGTCTCAATTTTGAGGCTCTGTAGATTGGAAGATATTGGGCAAAATAGGTCAAGTTTTAAATATATATTCAAATTATTTAAAAATACAAATCAAATATATATTTCAAAATTTAAATAGTGTAGTTTCTAAAGTGGAAATTAAGTCGATGTTTAATATATGTGTTAATATTTTAAACAAATGATTTACAAATATGATATATTTGTAATTCACATAATGAGCCTTTTGAAAACTGAAATTTTATTTTTCACTTAATTGTATAATTTGTCCCTAAAATTACTATGGAGGTTTTCTAATAATATTTCTTAAAAATTTCAAGTGAGCACCAGTACTCCTAATTATTTTCAAAATTTTAGGTAGTATGGTTTCGGAAATAAAGCGAAAAATTAAATTTTTTCATATCTTTATGTTAATATCTTGTAAACAATTATATATTGATTTAATATATTTCTTGTACGTTTAAACAATTATAATTTTTATTTTCCATTAAATTCTATAATTTGCCCCCAAAATGAATATTAGGGGTTTCTCCTTTTTTTCCCAGTAAAGTTCAGGTGAGGCACTATACCTGTATTTTTTTCAAAACTTTATAGCTTATGGTTTCGGGGATAAGGGGGGGGGAGGTATGGGTAATTTTTTTATATTTTTGTTAATATCTTTTAATTAATTTATTTTCAAAATATGGAAAAAATATTTGTTTTCGTCATAATGAGCCCTTTCATTTGATATATAATAATATATAACATGATGGGTTAGAAACAATTTTAATTTTATATTTTCCATCTAATTCTGTAATTTGCCCCCCAACATTAAAAGTAGAGGTTTTTCCTTATATTATCCAGTATACTTCAGGTCAGACTTCAGACCCTATACCTCTAATTTTTTTCAAAACTTTACGTTTTATAGTTTCGGTGATTAGGGGGGAATCGGTAAATTTTGGTATATTTTCGTTAATATCTTTTTAGTTATTTTTTTAATATGAAAAAAATATATTTGTATTCCTCAGAATCTGACCTTTCATTTGATATATTACATGAGGCCTTTGAAAAAAATTTAATTTTTAAATTTTCATTTAATTCTATAATTTGCCTCCCAAAATTAATATTAATGGTTTCTTCTTATTTTCCTGTAAAGTTCGCGCAGCGATCTATATTTCCTATTTTTTTCAAAATTTTAGGCTCAGGAGTTTCGTTGATCAGGAGGGGGGGGGTACGGTCGATTTGATTAGTTTTTCCCCCTAGAAGTACCCCTAAAATCCAAAATTTGTTCATTTACGATATGTACTTCTGATCGGGTCACCAAACTATACATTGATACCAAATGTCAACCACTTCCGTCCTGTAGTTTAGGAGAAAATTGCTGTGTTGTGACAGAGGCAGAAATCCTGACTCATATTATAAGGGTATCCGTACATTGTATATACGGAACCCTAAAAACGTATAAATGCACATTTAGACTTTATGAAATTAAACAGGCGCATTTCGTTATATTTTCAAAATGTAAAGTTTGAAAGCCCATGCAGTTTGCTATATTGAATGTCGGATACCTGAAAATTTGAAATAGAATATTTTTTAAAGAAATAATTACAATTTTAAAGAAATGCTCATTTACATTTTATCAAAATAAACATGTGCATTTCATTACATTTGCAAAAAGTTTCATTTTACAGCCCATATAGCTTGCTGAATATTGTATAACAAATACCGAAAAAAAATTGAACCTATAAATTTAACACCTAATATTTTTGAAATAATGCAAAAATCAAAATTTTAAAGAAATGAGTATTTAGATTTTATCAAAATAAAGGTGTGCATTTCATTACATTTGCAAAAAGTTTAATTTTACAGCCCATGTAGCTTGCTAAATATTAATACCAAAATATTCTCAGATTTTTTGTCGTTTGTCGGCTACTTTCAGGGTAGTAATATTTATAGGGTCAGTAATTTTTAAGCATTTTTTAGCTATAGCTGTTTCGCGGTAACGATCCGTTATCTATCCAGGATTGAGCGCTTGCGCACACTCATTCTCGGCGTTCGTGGTAACAGAATTTCGAATTCCAGATGGGAAATCCAGTGTTCGCGGAGCTCAAAGGATGCATCTTGGATCGATTCAGGACGAATGAAATGAATCCGCTGACGTGAGGAAGAACGAAGAGTTCGAACATGCGCATTATGAGTATTCTTTAAACACTTTTTATATTTCTGTGACTTTGAAGCTTTATACCAAAGTACAAAAACGTTTAATTTGGAATCCATTCCTCTTTGTATGATCTGTAATCCATTCAACGATTCGACTAATTGTATCCATATTTGTCGGATTGATATGTGTTAGCTAGCTTGTGTCTTGTGTTAAGAACCTCTTTTATTTAAAGTAATAGTTGCGTTGTATATAAATACAAAATCTGCTTTTTCGAATTAAGTACTACTAGTATCGTTGTATTACAGTTCTAAAATTGTTCGTGGTACAGAGGAGTCTAGTACGTGTTCGTAACTGCACTTGCGCATAAAGCAGATCCGTGATTCATCACGCATCCATTCTGGATGCATCCTGAATCGATACCGCGAAAACAGCTTATTATTATGGTCTATATGCCCTTTTGTGGAGTCATTAGTATTAAATTTCTAGATAAAATAAATCTTCCGAATAATAATGCTGACTGGAAAGGAATTTCTCTATAGTGATATTCATTCATTATTTGAAAATTTAAATTCAGGAGATATTTTCAATTCCTAAAAATTTACAGGTTGTTAATGCGCACCGTTTAACCCATAGAAATTAACCACAAAATGATTTTTACAGATGACATGAAATAAAACACTATGTGAACTCCGGTGATCCGATTTAGAGACGGAACAAAAATAGAACTAAAAATAATGAACTGATTCTGAATAGATTCAGAACGGCTTCCGCGAAAACCCCTATTATTTATTCTCTTTGTATAAACGTCATTATTTGACATATTCGCCAATAGTTGCGCATGTTAGGTGGCACTACTCTCTCTTTTTGCGTGATCTGTGTTCTGTGCTACTCTCGTGCACATCTCGAATACAAAAGGTGCATTTTCATTTGACGCCAGAAACCAGCATCAAGTGTCATAGAGTGGAGATTCAAATAGATGGTTATGTGGTATAATTTCGCCAACTGGAAAAATTAAAAATTTGTCATCCAGATATTTATATTGAAATTTTATCGCTAAATGATTTTTGATATCTAGGAGTTTCAGAAAAAAATCTCGAAAAAGTAGTATCATATATCTATATTGGTCAAAATCGCCATGGATCAAATGTCGAAAATATACCACGGGAGTATATTCTCTATGACAATAGCCGCTGGCGTTCAGCGTCAAAACTAAACCGTGTTTAGTTTTTAATCGTTTGACGCACAGGCTCATTGATTGTCTCAGGCCCAATTGCTTCATTTAATAATTCATTAACAATACTTGTCTCCATAGCATGTAAGCTACAGTCACTAACTTTATCCTTGTTAATAATATCAGAAGTATTTAGAGACATATCATCTGATAGCAAGCTATCATTATTAGCTCTGTTAAACTTTGGTTCAGCTTTTTTTCGTAAATGAACTTTCTCATACTCATACACGTATATACTACCATCCGCTAAAATCTTCCGATCACTTTTAATCACATCTTCAGGATTGAAATGCAATTCGCATATGTAACTAGTGGTTTTTAAATCTTGATCAACAGCAATGCTCCATTTCTCACGTATTTCATCATCCTATAAAAAAAATTACCTTTAATTTCACAAGAAACATAAATAATAATATTTTTCTAATTATATTTAAATACAGCGCAAATTTATAAATACAATATTTATTAACAACACTGATGTTTAGGGGAGAGGGGGGCACCTTTGAACACTTTTTAAATAAAATATTATATTTGTCGTATTGTGCTACATATCAAGGTATATTATTTTTTTATGAATAGATATGCTATTTGTGCTACAAAATAAAAATTAAATTTACTTGTTTTTACTTATTAAAGTTACAATATCATTATTTTTTAAAAACCCTTTTTTGTTCAAATGTGCCCCTAGCAAGGCGCACATTTGATAACCATAGGGGCAGTTTTGAAATACCATTTGTAACTTAGAATACCTATAATCAACACTTTATTTAAAACATACAGATCTTATATTATAATTATGTATTGCCACTAACTTCATACGCTCACTATTGCTTAAATAAACTTTTAAACTATTAACAGCCTGGGGCAGTCTTGAACAAGTGTAAGTACCTAACGTATTATTTTAATATATGAGATCTAGTTACATATTGCAATTAAAATCTTAGTCTTTATATTATCTTTATAATCTTAACATTATCTTAAAAACATACCATTTAAAATGGTCTCAGGAAAACATTTAAAAAAGAAACAAGTAGTTAAACCACGAAGTAAAACTTCGTGAGTTAAACTATGTAAGTTTGGAATATCAAATATAAAATAAACAATCCAAATCGCCTTATTGGCCAACATAACAGTAAATATTCAAAAAAAACGAACAACTTCAAAACTTTGGTAACTTTGGTACCTAACCAAGTTTAAATTTACTAAAATCAAAGAATATAAAATGAACTTATTTAATTATATTTATCAATTATTTAAAAAAATAAATAAACATCATTTGTTAAAATAGCGGGGGGCACTTTTGAACATTTTATTCATAACTGCCCCATAGATTTTTTTCAAATCTTCCCCAATATCATCCTTCAGAAACAAAATTATCTAGACGACCAAGAAACTTATATTTAATTAACTTATATTGGTAATACACTTGCTATAATATACACAACACTATGAAATAATCAAAACTCGAAAATAGAACTTACGTTTTCAGTAATCCGCTTACAATAAAAAATAAAAATATTTGGTTTCGTCTCCGTAAAGGAACCGATAAATTTTATTCTGTTTGACACTGACATTGACGTAAATTGGCAACTGACAGACGTGTAGTTCAGTGTTACCAGTATTGAAAACGTATTGGAGGTTAGGAAAGACAAATGATGCGTTCATAAATCCAATAATTCAAAACTGCCTCTGTTCTAAACTGCCCCCCTCTCCCCTAATATTATTTTTAGGTTACTCACTTTCGGAACTTTGAATATACCCACTTTAGCCACATTTCCACTTGCCTTTCGGCCACTGAGGCAACCATGAACAGCACAACACCTTCCCATTTTTGTATTAAAACTATTTTAATAAAAATTTAATTTTAATAATTTTCGACATTCGACAGCGCGTATTTACGTTTGATAATAATCGGTTTGTTCATAGTAGCCAGTTGCCAACGATTCCAACGGTTTGAGAAATTCTACACCAATCAGCGAACTCGGTAGTTAACTGGGCGAACGATCGATTCGAGTAGAATTTTTCAAACCGTTGGAATCGTTGACAACTGGCTACTATGAACAAACCTAATAATAACATCGGTACGTCCTGAACATTTGCGCAGCTAGTGGCAGAAAAGAGAACTATGATCTGGGTTTAATATCGTATATCACGAATACTACGGAAAAGCCTATACCGTTCGGACTCCTGGTTTGACGCTTGAATTGTATGTGTTGACGCTGACATTGACTGGTTTTGTTGGCAGGGATTTTTTAAAGTTGGCCCTCTAAATTATCTGTTTGTTCTTTAATACGAGATACTTTAAAAACTTTAGTAATAATTTTAACTGACTTAAAATTACATAGGGAATTATTAAATGCAACGAATTAATGAGTGCGATTAAATTTCACTTTAACTTAACTAAATGATTTGTAACTAAAATAGATAATGCTGACTGGAATTTATTATTGAAATTATGGAATATTAAAGAAAAGTTATATAAAAATGTAAATTATTAAAATGGAAAATTAAGATATAATTATAATTAAAAAGTCATTGGTTTGAAATGTGAAAAGAACTGCACACTTATAAAGCCAAATCCGGTTTTATAGTCTATAAAACACTTTGTTTTTTAATAAAACTTATGCATGATCAATTTACAATTAGTTTATTACTGCCAATTTACTGAGTTATTTAAATGAAATAATGAAAATAAAATATTGTATATAATTAGCATATACGAAAATACTAAGTTTGAGTTGTCATACAGATTTTGGATATTGACGAAAAAAAAAATAGGCGTTAATAAGAATGGTAAAGTCTTCAAATAATTTTTTAATTGTATTGACAGCGTCGACTCCTTCCGCATAACAGCAAAATTGGTCTCGAAGTTTTACTGGTAATCGGTTATAATATGTTATTTGGAATATTTGTATTATTTTTTCGGATATTTCTCTTGAGCAAATTATAGTGATATTTCGTTGGATACCAGAGCAGATAACCCTTTTTTCGTTTCATTTTTGCAATATTTGGTCGCCGAATTATTTCTTGGCATTTATGGAACCACATTGGGTATTGATCGATTATAGACTTTCTTTTTTTAAGTATTTTAATATATAAGTTTATTTACTAAATGTTTCTCATATTTTTGCATATAAGTTCAGTATCTGCACTTTCAAGTACTAATTATATCAGTGTAAGGCGGTTAAAAATTAGATAAATTTGATTGGTCGTCTCCCTGTAGTTTCTTTGATAACTTCATCGACGCTACACTTCCATTCTGAGGCTGTAGTTTGATTGAAGCTATAACAACGATCATCTTTTTCCCTTAGATCATTCACCATCTAGATATTGCATAGAGGGCAATAGAGCTATTTCACTTAGTGGGTGGATGGTCGGTGGACGCAGCCAATGAACAACATGCTTTATTGGAAGCAGCTCCCAACCGAGTGAAATAGCCTCTTGCCCTCTCTATTGCCCTCTCACTCCTTAGTCTTAGCACGACATTTGTGCACTGCAGGCTATCTCTAGAGAGTAGATGCTCTAAGTCTTTTTCCGGATGGCGCTTTTATTGAAATTATACCATACTATTTGAGTCTCTACTCTATGAGACTTGACGCTGGTTTCTAGCGTCAAATGAAAATGCACTTAATAGCTTTATTCGCGGAACACAATTCTGAACCAATTCGTTATTAATTCAGTTCTACTCAAGAACGCATGCCTGATTCAGAACTAGTAAAAGATACTTGTATACCGCGAATGCCATTGCAACTAATTCAGTACCCTAGAAATCTCATATACCTACTCTTTCATGCTGTCAAATTATATAAATACGTATGTGTCAATTAAATGAGTCAGTCTACATTCTGCTACTGCTATTTATGGTAGAGGTTTGAATATTCTGACAGGGCGAAACGATTTGCTTCCACACTTTCACGACTAATCCGAAAATGAAACTGATGATTATTAAATTGTGGCACAATATGTTCAAAATAATCAATTGTGTTTGAAACACTCACAATTTCCAAAAGTTCTTCCAAAACCCTTCACTTGAAATTAAGTGGTCCATGTCAACAAATATTCTAAACAATTTTAAAGTCCAAACGTAAACACAATAAACAATAAGTAAATTTCCCGATGTAGGCAACACAAAATAACAATTTACTAAATTTGAGTAAAAATTATTCAAACGCGCATGTCAGAACGAGGAATCCTAGCTATAATTCAAGAACTGATAATCTGGTTACGAATCAATAATGAATCGAATTTTTCCTTCACCGCGAACACAGAATTGTTACTGTCAGTTCAGTAATTTCTGTACCGCGAATGCTTTTATTGCAACTGCGCATGCGATCAGTAATGAATTGATAACGAATTGTTACCGCGAATAAAGCTAATATTTTAGATTTTACAAGTTGTCACTTGTACATTGTACAATAATTTTGATTTTTGATGTTGAATTCTACAAGTTACAAGTTGATTATGAAACAGGCCCCTGGAGTTTCAAGAAAAATTAGCTCACAGAGACTCCAAATCGGGAGTAGTATTGTGTGTTTCCCTATGATTCGTATAATCACATAAAAAAATTCGCAGGTTAACTATAACCTATCAAAGAAACTATGATGCTAACTTTTCGAAAAATTTTTATCCATTGAACGCTAGTCTAGTCGAGAACCTTCATTAGTTTATTAAGTACATATAACTGAATTTAATATTTTATCGCGAAATGAAATGCATTAATTGGATTGAAAAATTTCGAAAAGTTAGTATTATAATTTCTTTGATAGGCTATAAGTTAACCTACAAAGTTTTTCCTGCGTTCAGTGAATGAAAGTGTTATGATAAAATATACAACAGGACACTTCAAGATTACTGATTGTAACTATAAAACCGAAAAAACCCTGATCAACGTGTTATGAACAACAGTAAATGATATGCATAATGCAATCTTGTGTATTCATTTATTTAAAATTATGAATTGTTGTCATATCACCTTCATCCACTCATATCTTCAATTACTTTCGGCCACTTCCGGGCTATTTTCAATATTAAAATTAATAGTGAGAATATGTTATTGCTGAGTTCTGCTGTTCGAGAGAGCTTGTATAAAATATACCTCTGTTCTGCACAAAAAATGGATTTCAACGACTTCAAAATTTTAAAATAATATGTGTCGTTTGTTGTCTTTAATTTATTAAACGTTTATTTTTGTTAAAAAAAATCTAGTTAGGATGTCTTTAAGTATGTTTTACATGTTATCAATAGAATAAATATAAATGAGTATCGCTCCAGAAAAATCACCTCTAATTGTTTTCATATATATATATATATATATATATATATATATATATATATATATATATATATATATATATGTTTTTTAAGTTTTCGCGGGCACTAAATGTTTTAGGTGGTTTCCGGGAATTCATCCGCGTAGTTCATAACTGATCCCTGCCGGGATCAATGGTAAAATGACGACGTTTCGGCAGAGTCACATCTGCCCTCTTCAGGTCGGTTGGCATAATTCTCGTAGCCTTCTGCTTTCGCTTCTAGTTACTGGAATATTCAGTATTCGAGAAAAGAGTTTGACAATACAAAATATATTCAATTTGGTGTTTTATTAATGAGAAAAAGCCAATTGGCGTTCATAAATAAATTTAAGAAAGAGTCTCAAGAGCCGGAGCAGTTTTGAAGAAGAAATTTGTGTGGAATTTTATGGAAAAAGTTAAATAATAAATCAATAAAATTATAATCGAAACCACAAAAATAAAAATTCCATTACAATATATATTAATTTTAGAATGGTATCTGGAAGCAGCCAATAAATAAAAATATACTTTTTTAACCATATATTTTAAGAGCTTTCGAAAACATTTATATCTTCATCATTCAAAAAACTATAAATAACACAAAATTAGAACTATAATATTATGATAAAATGCAATAAAAACTTACCTTAGTTGAGATTGAATTCAGAATTAACTTTATACCACAAAGTGAACATTAGAAACCTTATCAAGTAAAAGGTAATATTTTCAAAAATTTAAATGTTAGAAAATAAAGACTAATTAGAACATAAATCTGTGAAAAACAAAGTTATAGAATTTACTAGCAAATGCAAAAGAATCTTGGACATATAACTGATTATCTTTGTTGTATGACTTTCAAAACTGATCCTGCTATAACTGAGTTCGGAGCATCTATTGGGGAGACTATAGGGCGTAACGATAGTGTTTGTGAATCTTAGGTAATCCATAAAATCTTGTACAATTGGAGTAATAAATAGAATAATGTTTTGCCATATTGTTATCAATCTGACCACTATTTTTTAATTTTGAAATAAGTTTTAAAGCTTTTTGTTGTGTAGTAGATGTTTTGATCTCTATTAATTAACTGATAGTGATTACGATCACTTAATAAATCTAGCTAGTGTAAAATATGTAGATTTTTCTATGGCTGTGGTTACATTACCTTTGCCATAAATACATAACTAATATATGAGGGTTATTTTTTAAAAAACGCCTGGTTATCTTAAAAGATGTATTAATATGATTAAAGTGATTATTATTATTATTAACAAAATTGGTAAGGATATTAGTTATTTTAGAAGAATAAATATTTTGAAACCTTTTTTCTTGTAGTTGTTTAATTGCAAATTCAATGTCGGCTAGATATCGTTTTATAGAAAAATCTGAAGAGTTATCAAAATCTTGGACCTAATTATAATAACTCTACAACATCTTGAGGAAAAGGAGTGGTGGTAAGATTCTTACAACTATCACGAACTTTAAGGCGATGAGTTTCTAAAATACTTAATTTACTAAGTTTTCTGATTTTGATCTCTTAAATTTTATGAAATGTTTAAAAGAAAATGATTTGAAGCCTTTTATGAAATAAGTTAAAAATATCTAAAGGCAATGACTCAAGTGCAAATTGTTGTAAATCAATAATAGTTTTTTCAAATTTAGTGATGGTAGAATCAACAACTTTGATTTCAATATTAAGTAACTTAATGTTAAATCTTCATTTTTTATTATCTACTAATTGTCCATGAAAAAACGTCTGTAAATTGTATATATTATAAGATGAAGTCCCATTGGAAGAGAGACCAATTATATTCCAAAACGATGGCTCTCCAGCACATTATAGCCGAACTCTCAGTTCCTGGACAACACATTCCCAAATGCTTGGATGGGGAGGCTGACCCTATACTGGGGCCTCTAACTTCCCCAGACCTGACTCCCCTTGATTTTTTTTTATAGGGACGGGCCAAGCAACTCGATTACGACATAGAAATTGAAGAGAACATTTTACCTGACGTTTCACCAAAATCTCATTTGGCATCAGGCTGTAGTCCTCCACGAATGGAATAATGTGATTTTCTTTGTTGTATCCGTTTATTTATATATATATATATATATATATATATATATATATATATATATTTTATGTGGAAAGGGAACAATTGTTTTATCTTTCCAAATGGTTCTCGGTCCTCGGTTTATATATTTTTGATTGAGAAGTCTTGGGTTTTTGGGACCATTGAAATAATTCTAATTTAGTTTTTCGTGGTAATTATTATATTTTACGTACGTTTCGACCAATTCTTGGTCTTTTTCAAAAATATTGTTTTTTGGAAAATTAATGACAACCTATGAAATGTATAAATAAACAAAAAACTAGTCAAATAATAAAATACTGTTACTTACATAATTTTACACACACTTAACCACTGTAAATAAACTTAACATATTTGAAAAGTATTGCGCCACTACAACTAAATTTATCTGCCTGCCTTATGATAGTCAATATGCAAGATGTGTTTGCCTCTTCGGGCCGTAAAGAAATAAATCACTCGTTCGTTTGCATTTTTAAGTGTTTGGTTATATACAAGGGCGGTATAATTATTTATCATTATTTAAATTTATTTTAAAGAAACAACCTGATAAATAATTATACCGCCCTTGTATATAACCAAACACTTAAAAATGCAAACGAACGAGTGATTTATTTCTTTACGGCCCGAAGAGGCGAACACATCTTGCATATTGACTATCATAAGGCAGGCAGATAAATTTAGTTGTAGTGGCGCAATACTTTTCAAATATGTTAAGTTTATTTACAGTGGTTAAGTGTGTGTAAAATTATGTAAGTAACAGTATTTTATTATTTGACTAGTTTTTTGTTTATTTATACATTTCATAGGTTGTCATTAATTTTCCAAAAAACAATATTTTTGAAAAAGACCAAGAATTGGTCGAAACGTACGTAAAATATAATAATTACCACGAAAAACTAAATTAGAATTATTTCAATGGTCCCAAAAACCCAAGACTTCTCAATCAAAATATATATATATATATATATATATATATATATATATATATGTATTTGTTTAATAGTCTCATATATTGAAATAATTATGGAGATAAGGGATATCGACTACTACTTATTGGTGAACTTTATTCAAAAATCCGAGCTTTCGGAACTGTTTGTTCCTTCTTCAGGGTCTAATGAATGTGAGGTTTGAACGTTGACAGCCCAAATGTCATACAAATAATGAACTATTAATAACAGCACAAATTAAATTTTATTATTAATGTAATCCTTCCTGTAAATAGAGTATGTTTTGTAATGTTTAACAAGCCCATGAAATTACCTTTTAAACCTCTCATTCATTAGACCCTGAAGAAGGAGCAAACAGTTCCGAAAGCTCGGATTTTTGAATAAAGAGTTCACCAAAAAGTAGTAGTCAATATCCCTTATCTCCATAATTATTTTATATATATATATATTATGTATATATATATATATATATATATATATATATATATATAATGTTATTTAATTTATAATTATTTATTTAATAATTTTGTACCTTTGAGTTAGTATATAGTTATCAATTGCCCCATCTTGGGATTGACAATTATTATGGTATTTATTTATAATTGTTTAATTAGAATATGATCTTTAGCTTCTTGTGAGTTGGGCGCCAATTATAATGATGTAAATTTATTATAATTATTCTTTTCTTTCTATTGTGAAATTAATTAACGTTTTTAAAATGAAATAGTTCAACTTTTAATTATGTATTTTATTTTAAATTCAATTTAGATCATTAACATCTT
Source organism: Octodonta nipae (assembly GCA_034190945.1). NCBI lineage: Eukaryota > Metazoa > Arthropoda > Insecta > Coleoptera > Chrysomelidae > Octodonta > Octodonta nipae. The sequence goes on along the minus strand of CM067217.1, from coordinate 98,541,135 downwards.
TAAATTACAAATCTTATTAAATCATCAAACTAATCAAATAAGTCAAACATTATTTCTTTTTCAAACAACTATTTAAATGCAAATTTTCTTTTATTAATGCTACTTTTCAGAAATGTCGAGCTTTCTATCAAAAATTACCCATATTACCCATAGATACTTATAATAGCGGATATCACACAGCATCGCTGGGGTTGAATAAGTTAAACAAATCTCAACTAATAGACATTTTAATTAAAAGAACTATACCAGAGGGTATAGCAGTGAGTGAAGAAGTAAAAAAGTGTATTTATGGCAAATCCAGCGATGAAGATATCGAAAAAAACGAAAATAAAGTGAATATAGTGTAAAGTTAAAAGAGGAAACGACTAGTTTAACAACGGCAGCAGAATCACTTGAAAGGGAGCTAACTATAAGTAATAGACTTATAGTTCAATTAGAAAAAATAGTAAATGATCAAAAATTATTTATTAGCTTATTAAACGAACAAAAGAACAATAATCGAGAAACAAATAAAAAACTGTTTTAAGTGTAACAGAAAACAGACAGAGAGAACAAATATTGGTAACCAAAACCCGTATCCAGCAAAAAAGTTGCCAGTGAACGAAAAAAATGGAGGTTCCGAAAGGTACGACAGTCAGTCATCGCAAAAACCCGAAATATTTGAAGATGACAAATGGGAGATTCCCAGAGTATACAAGCGTCGCACAAATAAATCGAATCACATTTACGGCAAAGCAACGGATATTAATTTTAAGGGAGTAGTGAAGTACAGAGATTACCACGTATATCGCTTGCCTGCAAATTTCGAGAGTAAGGATATAGTTATTCACTTGAAATACAGAAATATAATAGACGTTAAATGCGAAAAAATGGCATCTAAGCATCCTAACGAATTTTCCTCTTTTAAAATTTCAGTAGCTTGGAAACATGATAAAGAGTTCAAAAAACCCGACGTTTGGCCTGAATATGTTGTAATTAATCCTTTTTTGAGGAGAGTTTTCAAAAAAATACAAAACACGTGATATATCAACAAAATGTTTTTTCTGTTATTAATCAAAATGTGCAATCAATCGGAAACTCAAAAGAAAAATTGAAGATTTGTTAAAGGTAGAAAAGTGCAACGCCCTGATTTTAACGGAGCATTGGAAAAGCGAGCCCCAACTAAAGAATTACAAGTTAAAAGATTTCAAATTGGGTACTGCTTTCTGTAGGCACGTAAATGGTCATGGTGGAGTAGCAATATATTGTCAAAACGAAACTAAAGTCAAAATGAGAACTGATATAAATGATTTATGTGAAACAGAAGTATTTGAATGTGTCGGTGTTGAAATGCTGTTTTCTAAATTTAAGGTAGTGATTGTTGCGGTATATAGAAAACCAGATGATAGTAAAATAAATATATTTTTTCAAAAATGTTGTGAATTGTTGGATATTTTACATGGCAGCAATACTCATTTTATAATTGGGGGAGATTTTAATCTAGATTATTTAGAAAAAAATGAAAAAAAAGTTAAATATTTCATATCTCTACTTAGATCATATGACACTTGTCTCACAATCGATGAATATACAAGGATCCATTATAATGGCAAAAAATCATGTTTAGACAATTTCGTTACATCAGTAAAACAATATAACTCTAAGGTAATAGATTCTCATGTGTCTGATCATAGAGCAATAAAATTGATGATTAACTACGAGAAAACAGGTCAAAATAAATTTAGATATGTTAGATGTTACAATGACGAAAATATCCAACATTTCGGAAAATTGTCGAAGAAAGAAAACTGGAATCAACTTGTAAATTTAGCAGAGTGCAAGGTTAATGATTAGTGGGGCCAGTTTATGTCAACTTTCTCTTGTTTATTTAACAGCGCATTTCCTTTAACGAGGGTCAAACTAAATAAAAATAAATCTTATGTAAGTAATATAGATATAATTAATTGTAAAAAAAGATTAAGTAATTTATTGATATTGTCAAAATACAATAACCACTACAGGAAAAGTTATAATGACGAAAAACTAAAATTAGAATTATTACAAATTAAAGCTTAAAGGGAAAATATGAAAAAGACATACGCGAATCAGATAATGTGTCCAAAACTACTTGGAAAATTGTTAAAGAAATAACTGATAATCTAAAACATAATAAAGTGAAAAATACAATTTTACAAGAAGTTTCGTTAGAGAGAGCAAACCAACTAAATACCTTCTTTGCAAATGCTGCTCATGATTTATTAAAAAATCAACAAAAACAAATAATAGACCCGCATAATATACCCATAAATAATCATGAGTTCAAATTCAATTTAACAAATGCAAATGAAATTTTTGAAGTAGTAAAGACTATAAAGAATAAAAAAAATTCACTATATGATGAGGTATCTACTTATGTAATAAAAAAAAATTGATTTCATTATATACCCATTGAAGACGATTATTAACAACTCTTTTAAACATGGAATATTTCCGGACCTATTAAAGTTTGCCATCGTAATTCCCTTACATAAAAAAGGTGATATGAAATGTAACGAGAATTTTAGACCTATCAGCTTATTAACAGCTTTCTCAAAGATATTTGAGAGGATTGCTTATAATAGAATATTAAAGTTTTTCAATGAGAATGACATATTTAGTAAAAATCAACATGGGTTTTTGAAGGGTCGAAGTATAAATACCGCCGTTTTTTGATTTTTTGAACAAAATTTTTTATGCTCTTGAAAATCATGAAATTGCTTTAGGTATGTTTCTCGATATTTCAAAGGCATATGACAGCATCAACCATAATTATTTGTTAATGAAGATGGAGAAATACGGGATTAGAGATATGGAAAACAAATGGATAAAATCTTATTTAGAAAATCGATCTCAAGAAGTAATATTAGATTTGAAGACGCGAGATGTAAGACCGACATCTAGGAATGACACCTCGAAGAGAGTAAGTAATATTAGAGTCTAACGGAAGGCAATTTAAATCCGATGTAGTTCAAATAAAACTCGGTATTCCTCAAGGTAGCATCTTAGGTCCCTTGCTTTTTAATATATATATTTACGACCTTTGCGAAATATTAAATAATAGTAAACATGATATTGTAAATTATGCAGATGATACAAATCTCTTGATAACTGCTAAACCGACAAATGAATTAGAACTAGAAACAACCGGCATATATAAGCAAATTTATGAATGGATGCTACAAAATCAAATAATACTCAATAAAGATAAAACAAAATTAATAAATTTTCAAAGTAAAAGTGGTAATGAAATAGAAAATATTAAAATTGTTAATGTAAATAATAAAATTGAGAATAAATAAAATTTTTAGGTATCATAATAGATAAATTCTTAAGTTGGAGCGATCATATTGATGAACTAAGGAAAAAACTAAATAGTGTGACTTAATGTCTCCGAGTTACAAAAAAATATCTATCGTTAAATGTAATGAAACCTATTTATTTTTCATGCTTTGTTTCTAGAATAAAATTTGGTATAATTTTTTGGGGTGGAGCAACCCACACAGAGTGTCAAAAAAATTTTGTTTTACAGAAACAAATTTTTCGTTTAATGTTTAATATACCGTTTAGGGAAACATGTAGAGACAAATTTAAAGCAAACAATATGTTTACTATATATGGATTATACATATATGAATGTTTATTATTTATCTTTAAACATAAATCAAAATTTTTGAACTACCAAAACATAATAATGGCACAAGAAACTTAGATTTATATAATTTTCCATTACATCTCTAAAGTCAATATGAAAAAGGTCCTTACTATGCCAGTATCAAATTCTTTAACAATTTGCCAAATATAATTAGAAATAGAAACAATGAAAAAATATTTAAAAGAGAAATCTTGAAATATATGGTTTTAAGAGAACCATACAATGTACAAGGATATTTAAATTGGTCTACTGTAGAATAACAATACCTATAGCTTAAGTTCGAAATTTCTAAATATGTATACATATGTGTATTTAGTGTATAAATATTTCATGTTTTTTTATGTATTTCAACTCACTGTATGTCTGTGACTGTTTGATATAAAGCTATTATTATTATTATTATCCCGACTTAGCCATACAATGTATGGCATCACACTCTCTCTAAGGCATGCTAAGAGTGCCTTTAGGGGAAAATTCACTAAACCCCAGATATCCTAGATATCAAAAGGGTTTAGCTCTGTGGGAGCCCTTGCCAGGTTCTCGGGCCCTTGGTTGGAGTCCTGGCGGCAGTTTGCCATGAATTTTCAGACCGTCCGGACTGTTCCTAAAAGGACGGCTTTTTGCATTTGTTGGTAATGATGTTCGTCCAGACCGAGGTATTTTAAATTGTTTAATAGATGTTTTGGGACTAGTGCTGTCGTTGACATAACAATTGGTACAGTTCGTGTGCTATTCATGTCCCACTGAGTCTTTATCTGAAATTCCAAATCCCTATATTTGGTTATTTTCTCAGCCTGCTTTATATTTATATTATTGTTGTTAGGAATTGCTATGTCAATTAAAGTTGTTTTCCGAGCGACTTTATCTACCAAAACTATATCTGGTCTATTGTGAGCAACAGTCCGATCAGTCAGTATCGTGCGGTCCCAGTACAGTTTTATTATTATCTCGACTTGACCATACAATGTATGGTATCACAGTCCCTCTAAGGCACGCTATGAGTGCCTTTAGAGGAAAATTCACTAAACCCCAGATATCCTAGATATCAAAAGGGTTTAGCTCTGTGGAAGCCCTTGCCAGGTTTTCAGGCCCGTGGTTGGATTCGTGGCGACAGTTTCCCATGGATTTCCTGACCGTCCGGGCCGTTCCTAACAGGACGGCTTTTTGCATATGTTTGTAAATATGTTCGTCCAGACCGAGGTATTTTAAATTGTTTAATAGATGTTTTGGAACTAGTCCTGTCGTTGACATAACAATTGGTACAGTCCGTGTGTTGTACATGTCCCCCTGAGTCTTTATTTGAAATTCCAAATCTTTGTATTTGGTAATTTTGTCAGCTTGCTTGATATTTATATTATTGTTGTTAGGAATTGCTATGTCAATTAAAGTTGTTTTCCGAGAGACTTTATCTACCAAAAGTATATCTGGTCTATTCTGAGCAACTGTCCGATCGGTCAGTATCGTGCGGTTCCAGTACAGCTTGTAGTTGTTATTTTCTAAAACAGATTTTGGTTTGTATTTAGGTAATCTTACCGACTGTGATAATTCAAGTTTCAGTGCTAGTTCCTGGTGAAGTATTTTTGCCACAGCATTGTGTCGTTCTTTGTATTCAGTTGCAGCGAACGCTTGACAACCTCCTGTGATATGCTGGATAGATTCAGATGTTTGGCAACCGTACCTGCATCTGTCGTTGTTAATAGAAGGATCTTTAACGATGTACTTTAGGTAGTTCTTAGTTGGAATTACTTGATCTTAGATTGCCAATATAAAGCCTTCCGTTTCAGGAAACATATGACCAGAGATCAACTAGTAGTTAGTAGTAGTAGGATAGCCACTTTATTCTGTTTCCATAACCTTTTTATGGCTAATTCTGTATACTCTACTTTTTTTTTTCGTTATATTTATTTTGAGTATTGGTGTCATTCGGTATGGATATGTCTATGAGATAAGTGATTGGTTCTTTTTTATTTTGAAAAACTATGTCTGGTCTATTGCATGTTATGGTTTTATCTGTATGTATTTCGATGTCCCAGTATAATTAGTATTCGTTAGTCTCTATTATCGTTGTTGGGGAGTATTTATAGTATGGTTTTTCTTCTGTGACGAGTTTATACTTGTTGGTAAGAGCTTGATGGAAAATTTTAGCCGCCATATTGTGTCTTTCGGTATATTCTGTGCCTGCTAATATCTTACATCCACTTGTGATGTGATGTATGGTTTCCTTATATTGGTGGTAGTTCCTGCACATATTGGATTGAATATTATGGTCTTTTATTACGTGTTTTTGGTAATTTCGTGTGCCTATTACCTGGTCTTGTATCGCAAGAAGAAATCCTTCCGTCTCCGAGAACAAATTTCCGTCTTGAAGCCATTTATAGGACATTTTTTTTGATATGTGATCGTGCTGTATGTTGTATCGATGTTTACCGTGTAGTTGTTTTATTGTCCAGACATTGATTTTTGCTTCTTCATTTTGAGTTGTCGTGAATGTATCTGATGGATGATTGGTTGAGGTGTGTAGTTCCTGTCAGCTTTGCAGATTGCTTGGTGAAGTCATGTTTGTTTATTTACGAAATATTTCCGAAGTTGTTGGATCTGATTAGTGTGCAGTACTTGAATATCTATCATGCCTTCATGCCTCTTACCCCTTCCCTTTTGGCTATGGTAACCCTTTCTTTACACGAATTGGGGTGAAGTTTTCTGTGTCTGGTAAGCTCAGTTCTAGTGAGGATATGAATACTTTCTAAGTCTGTTTGGGTCCATTTAATTGTACCAAATGAATATGTAAGTACCGGTATTGCAAATGAATTGATAGCTTTGAAGAGGTTTCGGGAATTGAGGGGTGTTTTAATAAGGCTCCTAATCTTTGTCTGTATTGATTTTTTAATTTCGTTTTGATATCTGCGTGGTTTCTCCTGGTGTTTTGTTGAAAACCCAAGTATTTGTATGTTTCATTTTCTGTCATGTTGTCTACTATTTCATTGTTAATGGTTTCTCTGTGATCGCTGTCCTTCCATTTACCTTTTTCTATGTGCAGTACTTTACATTTACTAATACCAAATTCCATTTGAATGTCAGTTGTGAATGTTTCTGTGATTCTCAGTAGACCTTTAAGTTGTGTTGCTGTTTGGGCATAAATTTTGATGTCGTCCATATATAATAGGTGGTTGATTTTATGTTGTGTGTTTTTTTGATGTTTTATATTAAATCCATATTCGGAATCATTAAGTATATTTGACAACGGATTTAGGCACATACAGAACCATAATGCACTTAAAGTGTCACCTTGGCAAATGCCTCGTCGGATGTACAGTTCATCTGTCTGTAAGATATCTGACTAGGTAGTTATGGAAATTTTTGTTCTCCAGGTTTTCATTACTTCTGTTAAGAATTGTTTGATTATTATCCCGACTTGACCATACAATGTATGGAATCACACTCCCTCTAATGCACGCCATGAGCGCCTTTAGGGGAAAATTCACTAAACCCCAGATATCCTAGATATCAAAAGGGTTTAGCTCTGTGGGAGCCCTTGCCAGGTTTTCACGCCCGTGGTTGGAGTCGTGGCGGCAGTTTCCCATGAACTTTCTGACCGTCCGGGCTGTTCCTAATAGGACGGCTTTTTGCATTTGTTTGTAAAGATGTTCGTCCAGACCGAGGTATTTTAGACTGTTTAATAGATGTTTTGGGACTAGTCCTGTCGTTGACATAACAATTGGTACAGTTCGTGTGATGTTCATGTGCCACTGAGTCTTTATTTGAAATTCCAAATCTCTATATTTGGTTATTTTCTCAGCCTGCTTTATATTTATATTATTGTTGTTAGGAATTGCTATGTCAATTAAAGTTGTTTTCCGAGAGACTTTATCTACTAAAACTATATCTGGTCTATTGTGAGCAACAGACCGATCGGTCAGTATCGTGCGGTCCCAGTACAGCTTGTAGTTGTTATTTTCTAAAACAGATTCTGGTTTGTATTTATAGTATGGTAATCTTACCGACTGTGATAATTCATGTTTCAGTGCTAGTTCCTGGTGAAGTATTTTTGCCACAGCATCGTATCGTTCTTTGTATTCAGTTGCAGCGAACTCTTGACAACCTCCTGTGATATGCTGGATAGATTCAGATGTTTGGCAACCATACCTGCATCTGTCGTTGTTAATAGAAGGGTCTTTAACGATGTAGTTTATGTAGTTCTTAGTTGGAATTACTTGATCTTGCATTGCCAATATAAAGCCTTCCGTTTCAGGCAACATAATCGACATAATATTGGTTGACGTCATTTATATGTCTTCCATGAAGGGGCTTCTCTTTCCATTTCAGCAGTTTCTGATCTGTGGTCTGGTGGTGTAATTGGACGTGTTGTTGTGTCAGTCGCAGTGGTGTTGAGTCATCAACCTGGCACATGACTTGTGTAGATCAGAAAATTCTGCGAGTTTCTGGAAATGACAACGCAAAATGAAAATTTGTTGATCTAAAGTTTGCTTAGATCTGTCAATCCTCTTCCTCCGTCATACCGTGGCAAAGTTGTATGTTCGCCAGAACTCTTTGGGTGGTGATTTTGAGCTTTTGTTAGTAACACTCGAACTTTTCGTTGTAATTGTTCAATGTCAGTCTTGCACCAATTAACTATACCGAAAGAGTAACTGAGCACTGAACACGCATAGGTGTTAATAGCCTGAAACAGATTTTTACTGTTTAGTTTGGTTTTCAACAGTCGTCTTACCCTTCTATAAAACTGTGTTGTTAGGTCCTTTTTCATAGTCATGTGATCAATACGTTGAGCCTGCTTTATTCCAAGGTATTTATAAGTATAACCTTCCCCCATAGATTCAATTGAGGTCCCATCTCCCATTTCGAAGTGCCCCTGCTGTATTTTGTCTTTAACTATATTAATAATTCGGCATTTATCTAGGCCAAATTTCATATGGATGTCACTAAAGAACCCTTCTACTATTTTAAGCAATTCATGCAGCTGTTGTTTTGTAGCTGCCATCAACTTTAAGTCGTCCATGTATAACAAATGGTTTATCTTTAATGCTTGTATGTTGTTGTGTTTGAGACTGAACCTAAAAATGCACGATGTTATGAGTTTGTATAACGTTGGAAGGCAAGTGATTGGTCGGTACTTTGCTGGGTCCTGTGCACATAGGTTGTCCTTTGGTGAGAGGTATGTAGCACCGTGCGTAAGGAAACTAGGCATCTTGTGTGGGTGGGTAATTACGTCATTTATAAGGGCTGTTAGTGTTTCGTGGGTTGCGTACAGTTTCTGAATTTTTATGTCCTTTATCCGACTTGACCATACAATGTATGGCATCACACTCCCTCTAAGGCACACATAGTGTGCCCTTAGGGGAAAATTCACTAAACCCCAGATATACTACATATCAAAAGGATTTAGCTCTGTGGGAGCCCTTGCCAGGTTATCAGGCCCGTGGTTGGCGTCGTGGCTGCAGTTCCCCATGAATTTTCTAACCGACCGGGCTGTTCCTAACAGGACGACTTTTTGCATCTGTTGGTAAATATGTTCGTCCAGACCGATGTATTTCAAATTGTTTAATAGATGTTTTGGGACTACTCCTGTTGTTGACATAACAATTGGTACTGTTCGAGTGTTGTTCATGTCCCATTGTCTCTGTATTTGAAATTCTAAATCCCTGCATTTGGATATTTTTTCAGCCTGCTTGATATTTATTTATATTGTTGTTCGTAAGGGATTGCTATGTCAATTAAGGTTGTTTTTCTGGAGACTTTATCTACCAAAACTATATCTGGTCTATTGTGAGCAACAGTCCGATCGGTCAATATCGTCCGGTCCCAGTACAGTTTGTAGTTGTTATTTTCTAAAATAGATACTGGTTTGTATATATAGTAGGGTGTTCTTACCGACTGTGATAGCTCGAGTTTCAGCGCTAGTTCCTGGTGCAGTATTTTTGCCACAGCATCGTGTCGTTCTTTATATTCAGTTGCAGCGAACGCTTGGCAACCTCCTGTGATATGCTGGATAGATTCAGATGTTTGGCAACCATATCTGCATCTGTCGTTGTTGATAAAAGGGTCTTTGACGATGTACTTTAGATAGTTCTAAGTTGGAATTACTTGATCTTGGATTGCCAATATAAAGCCTTCCGTTTCAGGAAACATATGACCAGAGATCAACCAGTAGTTCGACGCTGAACTGTCGACATAATCTTGGTTGACGTCATTTATATGCCTTCCATGAAGCGGCTTCTCTTTCCATTTCAGCAGTTTCTGATCAGTTGTCTGGTGGTATACTTGAACTTGTTGTTCTGTCAGTCGCAGAGGTGTTGAGTCATTAACCTGACATATGACTCTGTGTAGATCAGAAAATTCTGCGAGTTTCTGGAAATGATTAAGCAAATTGGAAATTTGTTGATCACGTAACTTGCCTATATCTGCCAATCCTCTTCCTCCTTCATACCGTGGCAACGTTGTACGTTCGACGGAGCTCTTTGGATGGTGATTTTGAGCTTTTGTTAGTAGAACTCGTACTTTCCGTTGTAGTTGTTCAATATCCGTCTTGCACCATTTAACTATTTCGAATGAGTAACTGAGTACTGAGCACGCGTAAGTGTTAATAGCCTGAAACAGATTTTTACTGTTAAGCTTAGTTTTCAACAGTCGTCTTACCCTTCTATAGAACTCTGTTGATAGGTCCTTTTTCATGATGGAGTGATCAATTCGTTGAGCCTGCTTTATTCCAAGGTATTTGTAAGTATGGCCTTCCTCCATGGATTCAATTGAGGTGCCATCTCTCATTTCGTAGGGCCCCTGCTGTAGTTTGCCTTTCACTATATTGATAATCCGGCATTTCTCTAGGCCAAATTGCATATGGATGTCATTAGAGAATCCTTATACTATTTTAAGCATATCATGCAGCTGTTGTTTCGTAGCTGCCATCAACTTTAAGTCGTCCATGTATAACAAATGTTTTATCTTTAGTGCTTGTACATTGTTGTGTTTGAGACTGAATCCAAAGTTAGTCGCGTTCAGTTTGCCTGAGAGTGGGTTCATGGCAAGGCAGAACCACAGCGGGCTAAGAGAGTCTCCCTGGAATATACCCCTTCTGATTGGAATAGAGTCGGTTTGTATCGAACAGTCGGCTTCATTCAGAATGATTTTGGTTTGCCAGGTAGTCATGACATATTCTAAAAAGTTAACAACAAACAAGTTTCAGCACATGAATGAGCCAATCATGTGGAACTAAATCAAAGGCCTTTTTGTAGTCCACATATGCCATGTAGAGATTTCGTCGTTTGGCGTGGGCTTGGTTGCAGACAACGGAATCAATTATTAGTTGTTCTTTGCATCCCATCGAGTTTTTCGCGCATCCCTTTGGTTGTTCGGTAAGTATGTTGCTTAGCTCACAATGTCTGAAAAAGCGATGATTAATGCACGACGTTATAAGTTTGTATAAGGTTGGGAGGCAAGTGATTGGTCTGTACTTTGCTGGGTCCTGTGTACATGGGTTATCCTTTGGTAAGAGGTATGTAGCACCATGTGTAAGGAAACTAGGCATCTTGTGTGGATGGATAATTATGTCATTAATGAGTACTTTTAATTTATCGTGGGTGGCGTAAAGTTTCTTTATCCAGTAATTCTGCACACCATCTGGTCCTGGTGCTTTCCAGTTATGGAGGTGTTTCATTATGTTGGACGTGTCTTCGGTTGTAAATGGTTGGTGTTGCATCTTATCACAATTCTGAAATTCAGCCTCCTCCTCCTTAATCCAGCTCGCTCTGGAGTTATGGGAAACTGTTGTGAAAAGTTGTGTTTTCCAGAACTGCTCGATCGCCGTTTTACTGGGATAACTAGGGGTTTCATTATTATTGGTGTTGTTGAGTTTTCTATAAAACCCTTTTTCTGATTTTCGGAATAGTGCGTTGTCTAGTTTCCGTTGGTTACTGGTTTTGTACCTTCTCAATCGACTTGTGTAGACGGAGAGCTTTTGTCGTAGACTGTCCAGACACTGCTGAGATGTGATGTTTTCTCCATCCCACTGGGAGTGTATTCGGTTATTGTCCATGATTGTCTTGACAAGCCTTTCTATTCTGCTGTTCCTGACTCCTCGTTGGTACTCGGTCAGTCTTCCAACGTCTTCCCGAAGAGAATTGATTTTCCCTTCAAGCCTTCTTTGCCAAGGTGGTATTCGAGGTGTTTGTCTAACTTGGGGAGAGTCTTGCTTTGGTCTTACTGCGACCCCAATTGTTCTGCAGATGGAAGTTGCAGCACAGTAGATGATTGTGTGTAGCGACTCTAACGTATTAGCACCTAAAACATAGTTTGGCAAGATAAATTTGTTCATAGCCTGCAAGACGATACCCAGTTTCTTAGATGATCTTAGTTTGGGAAGAGCTGGTCTAGTCAGTGGATCTGTTCCACTATACTCTCTAAGAGCTCCTTCCATTTCTGCTTGGATCTTCTCAAGCAGGTCAGCGTTGGTTGGCTGTTCTTGCTGTAGTTCTTGAGTCTCGTCCGCTCTTTGTGCCAAAGGTGTTTGAGGCTCTGGATCTATTGTATTTCGACCAAATAGTTCGCGCTCCACTTCGCTCTTTATTGTGTCCAGTTGTTCAGGCGAAATAAGGCCATTTCTCAAGATGACACGATATTGATCTGCGACTCTCTGTTCAGTAACTTGAAGCTCTGGGTACTCACGACAGAACTCTTAATAGAGTATTTGGCGATATCCAGTCTTGTCCTGGCCAAGGTTCGTAATTCTGTAAAACGTGCGCATTATAAATTCATTCATGACGCCAGTCCATTTTATGAGCTGTCTTTTCAGTCCCGCTTGAGTGAGCGCTGGCTGTTGATCCTGCGCAACTCTTTCTGCTGGTGGAGTTCTCGTTCTCGTTTGACTCCGTTGGTGATGGTGACGTTGTTGTTGTGACTGTAATGGTGAGTGTTGTTGTGGTTCTTCTGCTTCTTGGGCTGTAGCTCTTTGAACGGCAGGGGCCCGCTTCCTCAACACCCTGCCACCGACGTCCCGCATGCTGTCATGTCCAGCGCCGGCTCCAGACATGCCCTGGCGATCCCCAGGCAGCGGCTGTTTTCCGAGGCATCTACTCCTTAGCTCCATTTTCATGGGTGTTGTCACCAATTGACCCTGGTGACCCAGGTAACTCGGACCCGTGGGGTTGTCACTTCCCAGCTAGGTAATTGGTCAGCGGACAGCTGCCCCTTTAGTCGCCTCATACGACAGGCGGTGGATACCGTGGTGCTATTTTAACCCGGCCACCACACGGGATTTATTATTATCCCGACTTGACCATACAATGTATGGCATCACACTCCCTCTAAGAGTGTGCCTTTAGGGGAAAATTCACTAAACCCCAGATATACTACATATCAAAAGGGTTTAGCTCTGTGGGAGCCCTTGCCAGGTTATCAGGCTATTATTATTATTTTATTCATTTATTTTCTCCTATGAAGGGTTACAAAACATTTGGACGGGTTTTTCCGAGTCCAGTGTTTTACTATTTCAGTACGCGTTGAGGAAAGAGCGGGTGATATTACAGGTTTTTAAGATTATAGCTTGCTAGATTTCTGTGTGCACATAGAGAGGCAGATTTAGCTGAGTAAGATACTTTTTGAAGGTGACAGGGGTGATACCAGTAACCGATATAACCATTGGAATTATGAAGATTTTTTGTTCTTTCCAGATTCTTTTTATCTCTTCTGCTAGGGCTGTGTATTTTTCTATTTTTTGCTTGTGTTTTTCTTCTATGTTCGTATCGTTCGGGATTGAAATATCTATGAGGAACGTTGTTTTTTCTTTTTTGTCTGTAAATGTGATATCTGGTCTGTTAAATTTTATGGTTTTGTCTGTGTGAATGGTAATATCGTAGTACAGTTTGTAGTTTTCGGTTTCAATTATTGTTGTGGGGGTATATTTATAGAAAGGTTCTGTTATTTGTTTCAGTTTGTAACTATTGATAATAGCTTTGTGTATGATTTTAGCAGCGGTGTTATGTCTCTCTGTGTATTCGGTGCTTGCTAAGAGTTTGCAGCCTCCTGTTATGTGTTCTATGGTCTCAGGAAATAGTTTACATTTTCTACATATACATATTGTATTTCGACCAAATAGTTCGTGCTCCACTTCGCTCTTTATTGTGTCCAGTTGTTCAGGCGAAATAAGGCCATTTCTCAAGATGACACGATATTGATCTGCGACTCTCTGTTCAGTAACTTGAAGCTCTGGGTACTCACGACAGAACTCTTAATAGAGTATTTGGCGATATCCAGTCTTGTCCTGGCCAAGGTTCGTAATTCTGTAAAACGTGCGCATTATAAATTCATTCACGGCGCCAGTCCATTTCATGAGCTGTCTTTTCAGTCCCGCTTGAGTGAGCGCTGGCTCTATTTAGTGTATGTCTTTCTTTGCATGTCTTGGGGTGTGATTTTTGAAACTTTGTCATCTGTGTACGATTGAGTCTGTTGATGCTTTCTATATCAGTTTTTGTCCAATTTAAGATTCCAAATGAGTATGTAAGTATAGGGATTGTGTATGTGTTTATGGCTTTGACTAGATTTTTTGAGTTAAGTTTAGTTTTGAGCAGTGCTGTGAGCCTGTTTTTGTATAGTTCCTGAATGTGATTTTTTATTTCGCTGTGGTTGATTTGGGTGTTTTGTTGGAATCCTAGATATTTATATGTTTCATGTTTATCCAGTTTGTCGAGGATGTTGTTTTGTAATGTTACAGATGTTTAATTTTTGATCCATTTGCCATTTTCTATGTGTACTGTTTTGCATTTCGAGATCCCAAACTCCATTTTAATATCAGAGGTGAAGGTTTCGGTGTTTTGCAGGAGCTGATGTAGTTTAGATTGTTTGGATGCGTATAATTTGATATCATCCATGTACATGAGATGACTTATTGTAAATAATTTTCGAGTGTTGTTCCTTACGTCAAATCCTTGCCCTGTCTGGTATAGCATATTAGACAGGGGGTTTAAGCACATACAAAACCACAGTGAACTTAGAGAGTCACCTTGAAAGATGCCGTTTTTAATTTTAATTTCATCCGTATGAATGGTGTAGGTGTCCGAAACTTTTAAATGAATTTGTGTCCTCCATGTTCGCATTACGGTAGTGAGGAAAGCCTGAATTTGTGTGTTTATTTTATAGACCTGTAGGATTTTTTGTAGCCATGAATGTGGTACTATATCAAAAGCTTTTTTGTAATCAATGTAACAAGTATGAATGTTTCTATGTTGTTTCGTTGCTTGTCTCATCACTATACTGTCAATTATCAGCTGCTCCTTACATCCTTGACTTTTCCTTTTACAACCTTTCTGTTCCTCGCTTATTAGTTGATGTTTTGTAAGGTATGTGTCTATTTTATTATATAGTGTTCCTGTAATGATTTTATATAGGGTTGGAAGACATGTAATTGGTCTATAATTTGAGGGATCTCGAGTATGGTTGTTTTTTGGTTTAATATAAGTGATTCCTTGTGTTAGAAAGTCTGGGAATGTGTTTGGGTTTTCGATGACTAAGTTTATTCGATTAGATAGATAGGGATGAGTTGTGGTAAATATTTTGTACCAGAAGTTCTGGATTTGGTCTATTCCTGGACATTTCCAGTTATGTGTATGTGTATATGCTATTGTTTCTGAGAGTTCCTCTGGCGTGATTGTGATATCATTTTGTTCAAGTATGTGTTGGTATTTCTCTTCTTCTTTTTGTATCCATGATGCATCTTGATTGTGTTGTGTGGGTTGTGACCAGGTAGTTGTCCAAAACTGGGTGATTTCTTCTTTGGATGGGGGGTCTATTTGGAATTCCTTTTCTTTTTGAAGTTTTTAGTAGAACATTTTTTCATTTTTGCTAAATAATGTGTTTTCATCTTTCCTTCTATTTGATTCATTATATCGTTTTAGCCTAGCCGAGTATAGTGAGAGCTTTTGTTTACAGGTATTATTATTATCCCGACTTGACCATACAATGTATGGCATCACACTCCCTCTAAGGCACTCACAGAGTGCCTTTAGGGGAAAATTCACTAAACCCAGATATCCTAGATATCAAAAGGGTTTAGCTCTGTGGGAGCCCTTGCCAGATTTTCAGGCCCGTGGTTGGAGTGGTGACGGCAGTTTCCCATGAATTTCCTGACCGTCCGGGCTGTCCCTAACAAGACGGCTTTTTGCATTTGTTTGTAAAGATGTTCGTCCAGACCGAGGTATTTTAAATTGTTTAATAGATATTTTGGGACTAGCCCTGTTGTTGACATAACAATTGGTACAGTTCGTGTGTTGTTCATGTTCCACTGAGTCTTTATTTGAAATTCCAAATCTCTATATTTGGTTATTTTCTCAGCCTGCTTGATATTTATATTATTGTTGTTGGGAATTGCTATGTCAATTAAAATAGTTTTCCGAGAGACTTTATCTGTAGCTCTTTGAACGGCAGGGGCCCGCCTCCTCAACACCCTGCCACCGACGTCCCGCATGCTGTCATGTCCAACGCCGGCTCCAGACATGCCCTGGCGATCCCCAGGCAGCGGCTGTTTTCCGAGGCATCTACTCCTTAGCTCCATTTTCATGGGTGTTGTCACCAATTGACCCTGGTGACCCAGGTAACTCGGACCCGTGGGGTTGTCACTTCCCAGCTAAGTAATTGGTCAGCGGACAGCTGCCCCTTTAGTCGCCTCATACGACAGGCGGTGGATACTGAGTCTTTATTTGAAATTCCAAATCTCTATATTTGGTTATTTTCTCAGCCTGCTTGATATTTATAATATTGTTGTTGGGAATTGCTATGTCAATTAAAATTGTTTTCCGAGAGACTTTATCTACCAAAACTATATCTGGTCTATTGTGAGCAACAGACCGATCGGTCAGTATCGTGCGGTCCCAGTACAGCTTGTAGTTGTTATTTTCTAAAACAGATTCTGGTTTATATTTATAGTATGGTAATCTTACCGACTGTGATAATTCATGTTTCAGTGCTAGTTCCTGGTGAAGTATTTTTGCCACAGCATCGTGTCGTTCTTTGTATTCAGTTGCAGCGAACGCTTGACAACCTCCTGTGATATGCTGGATAGATTCAGATGTTTGGCAACCGTACCTGCATCTATCGTTGTTAATGGAAGGGTCTTTAACGATGTACTTTAGGTAGTTCTTAGTTGGAATTACTTGATCTTGGATTGCCAATATAAAGCCTTCCGTTTCAGGGAACATATTACCAGAGATCAACCAGTAGTTCGACGCTGCACTGTCGACATAATCTTGGTTGATGTCATTTATATGTCTTCCATGAAGGGGCTTCTCTTTCCATTTCAGCAGTTTCTGATCTGTGGTCTGGTGGTGTAATTGGACATGTTGTTGTGTCAGTCGCATTGGTGTTGAGTCATCAACCTGGCACATGACTCTATGTAGATCAGAAAATTCTGCGAGTTTCTGGAAATGACTACGCAAAATAGAAATTTGTTGATCTAATAGTTTACTTAGATCTGTCAATCCTCTTCCTCCTTCATACCGTGGCAAAGTTCTACGTTCGACAGAGCTCTTTGGATGCTGATTTTGAGCTTTTGTTAATAAAACTCGAACTTTTCGTTGTAATTGTTCAATGTCAGTCTTGCACCAATTAACTATACCGAAAGAGTAACTGAGCACTGAACACGCATAGGTGTTAATTGCCTGAAACAGATTTTTACTGTTTAGTTTGGTTTTAACAGTCGTCTTACCCTTCTATAAAACTCTGCTGTTAGGTCCTTTTTCATAGTCATGTGATCAATACGTTGAGCCTGCTTTATTCCAAGGTATTTATAAGTATGACCTTCCCCCATATATTCAATTGAGGTGCCATCTCCCATTTCGAAGTACCCCTGCTGTATTTTACCTTTATATTAATAATTCGGCATTTGTCTAGGCCAAATTTCATATGGATGTCACTAGAGAACCCTTCTACTATTTTAAGCATATCATGCAGCTGTTGTTTTGTAGCTGCCATCAACTTTATGTCGTCCATGTATAACAAATGGTTTATCTTTAATGCTTGTACGTTGTTGTGTTTGAGACTGAATCCAAAATTTGTTGAGTTCAGTTTGTTTGAGAGAGGGTTCATGGCAAGGCAGAACCACAGCGGGCTAAGAGAGTCTCCCTGGAATAATACCCCTTCTGATTGGAATAGGGTCAGTTTGCATCGAACAGTTGGCTTCATTCAGTGAGATTTTGGTTTGCCAGGTGGCCATGGCATGTTCTAAAAAGTTAATAATACAATTATTCACTTTATAGAGTTTCAGCACCTTAATGAGCCAATCATGTGGAACTGAATCAATCGCCTTTTTGTAGTCCACATATGCCATGTAGAGATTACGTCGTTTGGCTTGGGCTTGATTGCAGACAACGGAATCAATTATCAGTTGTTCTTTGCAACCCATCGAATTTTTCGCGCATCCCTTTTGTTGTTGAGTAATTATGTTGTTCAGTTCACAATGTTTGAAAATGCGATGATTAATGCATGATGTTATGAGTTTGTATAAGGTTGGAAGGCAAGTGATTGGTCGGTACTTTGCTGGGTCCTGAGCACATAGGTCGTCCTTTGGTAAGAGGTATGTAGCACCATGCGTAAGGAAACTAGGCATCTTGTGTGGGTGGGCAATTACGTCATTTATAAGGGCTGTTAGTGTTTCGTGGGTTGCGTAAAATTTCTTTATCCAGTAATTTTGTACACCATCCGGTCCTGGTGCTTTCCAGTTATGGAGGTTCTTCATTATGTTGGATGTATCTTCCGTTGTAAATGGTTGGTGTTGCATGGCCTCACAGTTCTGAGATGCAGCCTCCTCCTCATTAATCCAGGTGGCTCCGGAGTTATAGAAGATTGTTGTGGAAAGCTGTGTTTTCCAGAATTCCTCGATGTCTGTTTTACTGGGGTAACTAGGGGCTTCATTATTATTGTTGTTGTTAAGTTTTCTATAAAACCCTTTTTCTGATTGTCGGAAGAGTGTTTTGTCTAGTTTCCGTTGGTTACTGGTTTTGTACCTTCTCAATCAACTTGTGTAGACGGAGAGCTTTTGTCGTAGACTGTCCAGACACTGCTGAGATGTGCTGTTTTCTCCATCCCACTGGGAGTGTATTCGGTTATTGTCCATGATAGTCTTGACAAGCCTTTCTATTCTGCTGTTGTTCCTGACTCCTCGTTGGTACTCGGTCAGTCTTCCAACGTCTTTCCGAAGAGAATTGATTTTCCCTTCAAGTCTTCTGTGCCAAGGTAGTATTCGAGGGATTTGTCTAAATTGGGGAGGGTCTTGCTTTGGTCTTACTGCGACTCCAATTATTCTGCAGATGGCAGTTGCAGCACAGAAGATGATTGTGTGTAGCGACTCTAACTTATTAGCACCTAAAACATAGGTTGGCAAGATAAATTTGTTCATAGCCTGCAAGACGATACCCAGTTTCTTAGATGATCTTAGTTTGGGAAGAGCTGGTCTATTCAGTGGATCTGTTCCATTATACTCTCTAAGAGATCCTTCCATTTCTGCTTGGATCTTCTCAAGCAGGTCAGCGTTGGTTGGCTGTTCTTGCTGTAGTTCTTGAGTCTCGTCCGCTCTTTGTGCCAAAGGTGTTTCAGGCTCTGGATCGATTGTATTTCGATCAAATAGTTCGCGCTCCACTTCGCTCTTTATTGTGTCCAGTTGTTCAGGCGAAATAAGGCCATTTCTCAAGATGACACGATATTGATCTGCGACTCTCTGTTCAGTAACTTGAAGCTCTGGGTACTCACGACAGAACTCTTGATAGAGTATTTGGCGATATCCAGTCTTGTCCTGGCCAAGGTTCGTGATTCTGTAAAACGTGCGCATTATAAATTCATTCATGGCGCCAGTCCATTTCATGCGCTGTCTTTTCAGTCCCGCTCGAGTGAGCGCTGGCTGTTGATCCTGCGCAACACTTTCTGCTGGTGGAGTTCTCGTTCTCGTTTGACTCCGTTGGTGATGGTCACGTTGTTGTTGTGACTGTGTTGGTGAGTGTTCTTGTGGTTCTTCTGGTTCTTGAGCTGTAGCTCTTTGGACGGCAGGGGCCCGCCTCCTCAGCACCCTGCCACCGACGTCCCGCATGCTGTCATGTCCAGCGCCGGCTCCAGACATGCCCTGGCGATCCCCAGGCAGCGGCTCTTTTCCGAGGCATCTATTTCTTAGCTCCATTTTCATGGGTGTTGTCACCAATTGACCCTGGTGACCCAGGTAACTCGGACCCGTGGGGTTGTCACTTCCCAGATGGAATGATTTAAACCAGACCATCCCGTGCGGGTTGTGGAGAAGGAAGGAAAGCTAGGTAGTAGGTCAGCGGACAGCTGCCCCTTTAGTCGCCTCATACGACAGGCGGTGGATACCGTGGTGCTATTCCATCCCGGCCACCACACGGGATTATTATTATTAATATTATTATTACTTATTGTTATATACACCTAATTACTAAAATCATGAAATATCAAGAATAAACATTATCAATTAATAAAAATGTGTATAAATTCTAATTAAAACACATTAATCATTCTTTTATTTTCAAATTCAGTTTCTTTTTAAATACCTTTTATCACTTTGTTTAAGTATCCGGCTGAACTCTATTCTCATTGGGCTTCTTCTGTTACTCCTCGGCTCTGCTACTGTATTTTTGGTACAGATTATTTATAGTATGATATTTTTATATCTGCTGCTTTTAATTGTCTAGTATTTGTAGTCGTTCTCTGCTCCATATTCATATTTTTGACTGATGCAATTTTTTATTTTTGATGTGCACTTGCAATATTTACTTGTCTTTATTTTATTATATTTTAAACTCCCCTCGTAGATTTCCGAATGGGATATTCGTTGCACAATCGGTTCGGTTCATTCGTTCGTGTTTTAAATGTCACTTTCACTTTCGTTTATTCAACATGGCGATTAATGTCTATAAAATTCGATGCACTTTTGTTTTGAATCACAGTTTCCTAAATTTGTTAAACAAAATTTGGTCTATGTGCACTCCTGTAGCGATGGATTAAGGCTGGACAATTGTCAAAGTTGACAGGTAATTTATAAGAAATACAAAAACATCTTTGACAAGATTACAAATTGACATAATTATTGAAATAAAAATTTTAATTAAACCCTTTGTATTTTGCATTATTAAAATCTAGGAAAAAAACTGGTTTTATTGATATATAAAACTTGTCTTACAATTAAGTTTTAGTCTCGTATTCTGCAATTGAAATTCTAGGTTATGACATTTTCTTTTGAACTTTATTATTTCTTGCTAAAAATGAGTTTCCTCGTTATTTTCTTTGAGATTTTACACTTTTGAAATCGTTTTATTTGGTTCTGAACTTTAAATGAAATTTTGACATTTGATTCCTTTCACTATTTTCCCCAAAATTTAAGTTTATTGAATTTTTCTTGACCTATTCTTGTTTACATTGTACTATTTAAATCTCTGCCAGTATTTTCTAACTAGTTTGTTCTTTTTGATGTTCTACCCCCTTAATCTTTATTAATTTAACTATAACTCTTTTTAACTGTTCAATTTGTTGTCTACTTTCAGAATTTTATATATTTTACCCTATTAATGTTATTTATATTCTGTTTTGAACCTTGGCTTTTTGTACATGGTACTTTAATTTCAAATTTAGATATTTCAGTTCTGTTCCTCAAAATTAGCTTTAATTCATGAATAATATATTCTACTCTGATTTTGTATTTGTTGAAAAATTATGACGATCGTTTTGGACTTTAGCCCTCAATTGTAAGTATGCTTTATATTTTCCCACTAGATCTATATTATTTAGGGTTTTTACAAACAAATATGCTCGTCTTGCTAATTCAAATACCATACATTTCATATCTGGTTAGCAATATTTGTAGTTAAATTTCAATTCTTTGAACCTATATTATTACATTCTAACTTTATTTCATATATATATATATATATATATATATATATATATATATTGTTTTTAAGTTTTCGCGGGCACAAAATGTTTTAGGTGGTTTCCGGGAATTCATCCGCGTAGTTGATAACTGATCCCTGCCGGGATCGATGGTAAAATGACATCTGCACTCTTCAGGTCGGTTCGCATAATTCTCGTAGCCTTCTGCTTTCGCTTCTAGTTACTCGAATGCTAAGATTTTCAGAAGCGCTCGCGCTGTTATATAGTCGTGGCTCGGCGCCTATTGGTTGGCACCCTGAACGGCTGCGTGTGATGGGCCCTTGGCGCTCAGTGGGCACGCCTCCCGCCTGCTGATTTGTTATTTCTGGTTGAGTTGTTATTGGACGGGTCCGGGCCGGTACGGTGTTTAATAGAATTTTCCAACAATTCGATAAGTTCTGAATTTCATTGCGTGCAAATATAGACACCCGAAATCAAGACTCGAGAGGCAATTGAAATAGCGAAGAGGCTTCACAGTCTAAACGCACGCAATGAAATTCAGAACTTTTCGAATTGTTGGAAAATTCTATTAAACACCGTACCGGTCCGGACCCGTTCACTAACAACTCAACCGGAAATAACAAATCAGCAGGCGGGAGGCGTGCCCACTGAGCTCCAAGGGCCAATCACACGCAGCCGTTCACGGTGCCAACTAATAGGCGCCGAGCCACGACTATATAACAACGCGAGCGCTTCTGAAAATCTTAGTATTCGGGTAACTAGAAGCGAAAGCAGAAGGCTACGAGAATTATGCGAACCGACCTGAAGAGGGCAGATGTGAATCTGCGGAAACGTCGTCATTTTACCATCGATCCCGGCAGGAATCAGTTATCAACTACGCGGATTAATTCCCGGAAACCACCTAAAACATATATATATATATATATATATATATATATATATACTGCTTCGAGTGTGCGATTCGATATGATATGATATATATATATATATATATATATATATATATATATATATATATATATGTTATATAAGTTTATAACACGAACTTTGTGTGAACTTGTGTAACAACTATATTTCGTCGTTCCCAGCTGAGTCAGCGACACGTGGAGTATCACATTACAGTACCGCCGAGCATCCGTGAGAATGGCCATGTCGACAGTGCTGATTCATCACTATAAATGTTATAAATTGTAGAATTTCACTTAATCTTTATTCATTATTACTCAGAACTTTTGTCAGTTATATTGTTAATTTTTTCATTTTCATTTTAAAAGTTATTAATGTGTTTATTTAAATAAAAATCTTTTTTAAAAAGTTAATTAACTGAAGTGTGATATAACAAATTGGCGCAGTCAGTAGGATCCGTCAACGTTACTAGAACCCGAACTTACTTCTAACTGGTAGCGGCGGATTCCTATCCCTCAACGGAGCAAAGAACCTGGAAGAAGTCCCAACTGCGATAAAAAGGAGAACACGGATCTTCCAATGTTCCTGTTGATGTGAGTAGTAGTGAATCGTCTAACGTTTAAGTTTATTAATAATTGATTTTAATATTTGATTGATTTGATATTTTGATTATTTGATATTTTTTTATTCAGTGAATTGAATCACTGATTTATTATTTGATTGCATTAATATTTTATGATTTAATTGATTATTTTATTTACATTTTATTAATACCATTCTATCATCCAAATAACTTTGGTATTTCCCCATTTACAAATTTATTGATTATTGATTCTTACACCATTTATTTTATTGATACCATTTTTCTATCCCATTTTATTATTTTGATTTGAACCTTTTTCGTTTTGAATTCTATTAAATCAAAATGGCACAAGCACAAAACAACACTGTTGCCGAAGAAACTGAAAAATATAGGTTGTCGGAAATATTTTCAATAATTCCAGAGTTTGAAGGCGACCAAATTTCTTTGGCCACATTTATTCATGCTTGCAATTGTGCATATAACATGTCAACTGCCGAACAAAAATACTTGTTAGTAATCCACATTAAAAATAAATTAAGGGGAAAAGCGGCGCAGTTAATCAACTCGAGGAACCCTGCGTCTTATCTCGAAATAAAACAACTTCTAACTCTTCATTTTGGGGATTCTCGTGATCTTTCCTCATTAATACACGACCTTCAACGGTTAAAACAATTATCCAATGAGTCTCCCCTAACATTCTATAATAGACTTCAAGTATTGAGTGCGGAAATGCATTCATGTATCCAAAAAGCTCCTAGTCTGAGCACCGAGCAGAAAGACGCTCAAACCACTCTCGTTGACACCATGGTTTTAAACACATTACTTACCGGTTTAGAACTTCGATTAGGCCAAATTATCCGTGCCAGTAATCCGAAGGATCTTCTTGAGGCACATTCACGGATAAGAAGAGAACTTCAACTATCCTATTTTGAGGAACAAAAGATACATAAATCTGTTCCACCTAAGCCATCTTTTCAGGCTAGAAAACCAACTCCACCTCCTAAATGCTTAAATTGTGGGCGATTAGGCCACATTGCTGCGGATTGTCGGTTGAGATATCAAAATAACCCTCAGCCTTTCAATCAAAATAACAGACCAAATTTCATTGGGCCGAATCAATCATCGAGGCCAAATCCTATCAACAATAACACAAATCATCAAGGTCAACAATTTAGACCAAATAACTTTCAAAGACCTCCTTTCAAGCCGAACAACTTTCGACCGTCTGTAATACAGACAAACCTAAATTTCCGTCCTGAAAGGACCCACCATTTTAATCACCATCAAAATGGCAACTATAACAAATATTATACAGACGAGTATGATTATTATACTGATAATAATCAGCAGCATTTCGATGACAACACCCAAAACTATGAAAGCTGTGGGTTTGAACAAACGGTAGACACTACCCCTGTCGTACCTTTCAGCCCTAATGAATACCAGGATTTTCTAGCGCTTCCGAGCCTAGATCAACCCCCAGATACGACAACTACCCTTTCAGAAGTCCAAACTCAAATACAGAACTTGAATTTGGAAGACTTCAATCCCGATCTGAACTTCCCAGAACAAACATTTCTTTAAGTCCCCTTCTGACAGTAAATTCCAAGAACCTCTATTATATCAACGACGCTTCTGGAAAATTTAAACTCCTAATTGATACCGGAGCTGGTATCTCCATTTTCAAAGAAAACACTGTCAAAAACTTCTCACAACGATCTCCCGAAAGAGTAACAATTCAAGGCATTACCCGATCTCACAATCTACCCTCATTCCTTTCGCTCTAGGCAATCCACACAAGGTCTTTATCTATGATCTAGATATTGAGTTTGATGGAATATTAGATCTTGATTTTCTCGAACATTATGAATGTATCGTCGACTTAAAATCCAAACAATTAATTACTAACTTTAAAACTATCCCCCTACATAAAGTGCCCGATCACGACCAATCTAATACACAACCAACAGACACCCCCAGTACTAACGCACAACCTCATATGTATAACAATCACATAACAATCCAGGCACGTACCGAACAAATTTTCAAACGAAAATGTGAACTTAGAAATACTGACGCAATTCTACCGACACAAGTAATTGACAAAGTACGACTTCCCAACGCGGTTGTACGTGTTGATTCAAAGGGAGAATTTCTGACTTCGATAATAAACGCGAACGCAATGCCGAAAACTGTTAACTTTTCCAATCTTCATTTAGAACCCCTTGACTATACACACCCTCTCTTAAATCTGAATACACACGATTACAAAGTTAGACAGAAACTTTACTATCAGGGAACAAATTCGGACAGAACATCTTAACGACCAAGAGCGAGAACTTATCACGAATCTCTGCTTAGAATTCGAAGATATTTTCTATCTCGAAGGCGATGTTTTGACGTTTACTAACGCCGTCAAACACTCTATTGACACCAATAATGCCAAGCCCGTTTTCACGAAATCGTACAGATACCCTCAAGTGCATAAGGAGGAAGTGAAAACCCAAATTTCCAAAATGCTTGATCAAGGCATTATCAGGCACTCTTCTTCTCCTTGGTCCTCCCCCGTATGGGTCGTCCCTAAGAAACTCGATGCTTCTGGTAAGCAAAAGTGGCGAGTTGTTATCGACTATAGGAAGTTAAACGAACTAACTGTAGACGATAAATATCCTCTGCCCAACATTTCTGATCTCCTCGATCAACTTGGTAAATGTCAATACTTTTCGACACTGGATCTCGCTTCCGGGTTCCACCAGTTGGAAATCCTTGAGGAAGACATTCCCAAGACCGGTTTCTCTGTTGACAATGGCCATAACGAATTCGTTCGTATGCCATTTGGTTTGAAAAATGCACCTTCTACCTTTCAGAGGGTCATGTACAACATTCTTCTGGGCATCCAGAATGAACGTTGCCTTGTTTACATGGATGACATTATCGTTTATTCACCAACCATCCATGAGCATATGTCCCGTTTGACAGAAGTCTTTAAGCGTCTTAGACAGTCAAACTTGAAAATTCAACCTGACAAGTGTGACTTTCTCCGTAAGGAAGTTGCTTACCTAGGTCATCTGATCACCCAAGAAGGAGTAAAACCAAACCCTTCAAAGGTTGAATGCATCCAGAATTTTCCTCAACCCCAAACTCCTAAAGATGTTAAATCTTTTCTTGGTCTCGCCGGATATTACCGACGTTTTGTCCCCAACTATGCTAAAATCTCAAAGCCTCTCACGAAACTCCTGCAAAAAGACGTCAAATTCATCTTCGATGCAGATTGCAAGTCTTCCTTCAACGAACTGAAGCAAGCCCTTGTATCTGACCCTATCTTGATCTACCCAAATTTCGAAGAACCAGTCCTGCTCACTACTGATGCTAGTGCTTTTGCAATTGGAGCGGTTCTCTCACAAGGCCCCGTAAGAAAAGATCTTCCTATAGCATATGCTTCCCGTTCACTCTGCGCTGCAGAAACTCGTTATTCCACTATTGAACGGGAACTGCTAGCCATTGTTAGGGCGGTCAAGCACTACACACCGTATCTTTTTGGGAGAAAGTTTACACTCCTGTGTGACCACCGTCCGCTTACTTGCCTCTTCTCTATCAAAGATCCTGGCAGTCGTCTAGCCAGATGGCACCTCAAACTAGAGGAGTATAACTATAAAATCGAATACAAGCCTGGCAAGGTAAACTTGAACGCAGACGCTCTTTCCCGTATCAAAATTAATCACTTCAAACAATACACCGACTTTCTTTCAAAGATAACAATTTTCGCAATTAACGAAACCGACCCAAAACAACCCGATCCAGGTACTAGTCACGATAACTCCGACGACTCCGACAACGATCAAGAACGCGATGATCATGACGAACGCATGACAACAGAATTTAATAGATTTGTTCAATTGTATAAAACCGAGTCGATAATCGACTATTCAAAAATAGAAATTTCTAACGCCCAACTCCTAGACAAATATCACAAACGAATAGTCACTGTCTTCTGGCAAAATAAACTCTATGACTTGCATGACAAAATCATCGAAGATATTTTCGAAGAAGACCCAAACCTCACTACTGACACTCTAAACGTTCTAGCCAGCAAAACTGTAAGGCATAGAAAATATTTAATTGTCCCTTTACCCTTTGATCCTGGAACAGTTGTTGCCCATCTTTTCAACATTCTCTACAACAACCAAGACCAGTTCGACAAATCCGAAACTTTTTGTATTGAAAACAACGTAGAACTACCGATTCTTGAAGCACTATCCTTTATACTTGCAGACAAAGACGTAAAACTAAAAATTTGTCAAAATATTGTGATAACTCCTTCACAAGACGAAATTCCCGTTATACTGCAACAGTACCACTGCAGCAAAAATAACCTTTACCGTGGAATTAACGAGACCATCCGACACATTAAAGAAAAGTATAATTGGACCGGACTAATCAAAAGTGTAAAGCAATTTATTAAGTCCTGCGAAACTTCCCAAAAGGTAAAGTTCTGTAGAAAAAACTTAGGTGCTCCTTTTGTCATAACTGAAACACCAAAAACGCCCTTCGAACGTATCAATATTGATATTTTCGAATATCCAACTAGAAACTACGCACTGACTATTAGGGATGAACTCATCAAATTTACTCAGGCCTACCCAATTGGTGACAAAACAGCTAAAACTGTAGTAAACACCCTCTTAATATTCTTCCAACATTACGGTACACCTCTTCGCATCCAGTGTGATTATGGACGTGAATTTGATAACACTCTCATAAGGGACATGTGCGAACTATATGACATAAAACTATCCTTTTCAAGTGTCCACCATCCTGAATCAAATGGTTCTATCGAAAGGTTTCACGCGACTTTAGCGGAAATGATAAGGGCAAATAGAGCTGAACATCCTGACGAATATCCATTCAATGTCCTCCCCTACGCAGTTATCTGCTACAACAACACTAAAAACAAGACTACTGGTTTCACGCCCTACGAACTTATCTTTGAGCACACTTCTAGTAGACCCCCGGAAACAATATACGACCAACAAAAACAAAAATCTAAAGTTAGATTTGACAAACATGTTTCGACTAACCAACCAGAATACAAAGTAGGCGACAAAGTTTACGTGAAAGAATCTCAGATTAAAAGCAAATCTGAAAACAAATTCAATGGACCTTTTGAAATCACCGCGATAAGAAAAAACTCTGCCACCGTTATAAACTTGCAGACTAACCAAATCAGTAAAATTAACTTTGACAGACTAAAACCATATTTTGAATGAATCCTTTCTTTTCAGATTCTGTGGACTGTTTTCAGTCGTGAACCTCCAACCATACTCTCTTACACCCGTTAACAATACAATAGGAGTTTTCTTCCATGAAGAAGGCACACTTAAAATTTCAAACGACAAATGGACACTTCTTGTCTTCAAAGACCTCAACCCTTTCAGAGATGCTATTTCAACTAATGACGCTATACTAAATCGAATTCTAGAAACTATTAATGAAAACACAACTAACACAAAATCATTTAAACCAAAAGTACAGACACACGTGAGCCTCTTGAAACAAATTTCAAAATCCGTTAACTCCAAATATACAGACATTTTCGCTGACACTCAAACTTATACTACTAACAGAAGAAAACGCGGACTTATTAATGAACTGGGCTCAGTTTGGAAAGCCATTTCAGGAAACTTAGATGAGGCAGATGGTGAATACATAAATGATTGTATAACCAAAATCACTAAAGACCAACACCAAACTCAAGAATTAGTAAAAAAACAAATCTCCGTAACTACTTCAGTCATTACAAGCCTTAACAAAACCTTACAAAAATTTCAATCGGAAGAGAAACTATTCTCAAATAATATCGAAAAAATAAGACACTTCTATACATTTCGACCGATCTTGACTTTCATGAATTCCAAATCAATATCCTAGATCTGTGTGAAAGCCTAATGGAGAGCTATATATTTATCGAAAACACCCTAAACGATGTTTTATCTGCAGTCTCTTTCGCCCGCTTGAAAATTTTACATAGTTCGATTATAAGCCCAATAGATTTGGTCGATTCCCTTCGAAAAATTTCTCAGTCACTCCATGAAAATAATTTACCACTTCCTATTTACAGTTCAAATGTTGCTCAATACATCGATTTGATAGAATTGGAAGCATTTCAAATCAACACTAAAATCATTTTTGTTCTCAAAATTCCTTTAGTTGATCCTGAGATTTACACTCTTTAGCACCTTTATCCTATCCCAATTTTGGATGATCGAACAGGGTTTCATCACATACTTTCAATAAAAACGAAATTTATCGCGAGAGATGACGATTCGTTATTATATACATCCTTCTTCCTTCTTCCTGAGTGACTGCAAGCCATTAAACACACAGCATAAAATTTGTTCCACATCCAATAGACAAAGATGCCATCCGCGAAGCACAACTTCTCAGACAGCCAATCACACTTCCCGCAAACTGCAAAACTTCGGTATTATATGCAGAAGATTATAATATCCAAGAGATCAACATAAACCTCTGGTTGATCTCCATCTCCAGACCTTTGCCCTTCACCATCAAATGCAAGGGAGAAGATGTTGTCACACTAACCGTATCGACGAATTCATTAATGGAAATTCAGCCCCACTGCAACGCCTTCATCGGCAATACCAGGGTCCACGCCAGACGGACCACCAAAAATAGCATCACACTCAAATATCATCCAGTAAATATCCCCTACAACTGCTGCGACGACATGCCTACCGTCAGTCAACTTCCCAGTATCGAACCCCTAAAACTACAGGAACTAGATGTCCGAGACCTTAACATTGCCAATCACAAACTCAGCCAGTACTCGAGAGAATTTGATCAACTGATGAACCAACCATTCCTGGAAAAGCACACCTCCTTGTTCACAATTAGTGCAATCATGTTAGCAATAATTATTGTTCTCCTGCTCACCGCCACAGCAATCCGGAAAAAGTTGAGTAAGTTCACTAAACCTGACCCTACTAGCGAACCAGCATCACTACCATGTCCAGCAAACAGTAACTCCAGAGGAAAGCTTCACAGCCTACTACGGCCTACCGAAGACATAGAACTTCAGAACTTCCCTTAAAAGTTGATGATACAGCATCAACTTTTTCAAATGGATGGAAGTTGTTATATAAGTTTATAACACGAACTTTGTGTGAACTTGTGTAACAACTATATTTCGTCGTTCCCAGCTGAGTCAGCGACACGCGGAGTATCACATTACAGTACCGCCGAGCATCCGTGAGAATCACCGTGTCGACAGTGCTGATTCATCATTATAAAGGTTATAAATTGTAGAATTTCACTAGTCTTTATTCATTATTACTCAGAACTTTTGTCAGTTATATTGTTAATTTTTTCGTTTCCATTTTAAAAGTTATTATTGTGTTTATTTAAATAAAAATCTTTTTTAAAAAGTTAATTAATTGAAGTGTGATATAACATATATATCAGTTTAGATTTATGATTAGTGGAGTTCTCCCACAATTATCAGCTGTTTATTTTATATAAGAGAATTTCTCATCATTGATTTACCACCGGTCGTGAAAGCATCTTACTGAAAAAATCTGCTAACTAATTAACTACTTATATTAAAGGTTCTAATTTATTTTTGAATTGAATATTACTGGATATTTTACGAAAAGATACTTTTGTACACACTTGCCAATATATGTTGTAAGCAAAAAAATTGCTTTTACTCTTTTTGAGACCCTATTAGTCATTCCAAATAGGCAGATAGTTAAACCTATGACATTATTAACATCTTTTTTCCATGATTCCAAATAACCAACATAATAACTGCGTTTTTACAACTTACACAATTGTATACTTAAAGTGAAATTTTTACTATACATTCTGTTTTAAAAAGTGGGTATAAGATTTCGTAAATTTCATTGTCTCTGGCAATATTCTATAAGAAATTATGTGAAATGACCATCACCCAATTATTTCATGTGAAAAATTATAACAATTAAGTATAAGAAGAGATGTAATATTGCTTAAGAAGTTCACCTTACTATATTGGATTAATTGGACTAGATCGAGTGCCGTGCATTTAGTTGTCTTACTCATATTACTCAAGTTTATTTAGTAATTTACCCGTTATTACGTGTTGTACGATACGCTGATTTGATCCTTAGTTGTTATCTATATATATAAAAATCAATCGCTGTTCGTTAGTATCGAGAATGGCTGAACGGATTTATCTTATCTTGAATTATTCGTGGAGGTCTATTTAAAGGTGAGAAAAATTCGAATTTAAAAAAATTCATGCTTTATTCAATAAATGCTTTTTTATAAATACGATATAATTTTTATACAAAAGATTAGATTTTCGATGATACGAAGTCTGCGGGTCAGCTAGTTGTTTATATAATTTTATATCAATTTAGAAAACATATGATATAATTTCAATAGAAATTAAATTTCCACATTGTAAATATTTAAGTTTATTAGTGTAAAATGTACCGTAACGTTTTAAATTACACAAATCTATGGATCTTTGTGATTTTTACTTTAAAATATGATGACTTCTAAACAAATTGTTATCATAAATCAAATTACAAATTCTGGCAAGTACAGTTTAATTTGTCTTTGTTCTGAATTCTGGATTTCTCAGTGATTCATTTAAAATAAGTTCTTGGATGCTTGGCATATCTTCTGAATTGTATTATCCAATTTTTCGTCTGTAATTTTTAAAAGATTGTTGAGGAGGTCTGGGATTATTTTGCCTGTTCATTAGGGTTTTCTCTCATCTGATTTTTTCTGCACCAGGTCAGTATTTGAAAACGATAAATGGAGAAGAAGGTATGGTAAGGCAATTTCGAAAAATTGCCCGGATTACTGACCGTCTGTACGGAAATTCTTCCTCATAGATATTCTGAGTGAGATGGTTAGAATATACAGAATTTCTGTATATAAATAGGTTTTCTTTGTACGGTACTTATCTGTGTTTAGAGAGATTTCAATTCCAACTCTGGAAATGTCAATCGCTGTTGTGTTGTAGCTAGAGGTTTATTCTGGAATAAACAAATATGACATCTAATTAATATATAATACCAGCACCAAATTTTCTCTTTGTTCTAATAAACACTCCGAATCTCTGTTTGCGATATTTTAAATCAGAACCTTGACATACATCAGAAGTCAAAACACCACAAAATAGGGCAACGTTATCAAATTATCAGATTTGTGTGTTGACTAAGTTCATATTACAAAGTAAACATTTTACATTACTTCTGAATAATGATTGAAAATGAATATTGGAAATTATTTTCAATTTGTAAGGTTTGTGTTAATACTCTATTATTAAATTTCTTAATAGGCAAATACATTATGTAGGTTAAGATTACGTAGTGGTCAATTTAAACTCTCTGTAAATGAAAACAACTAAACCAAACTGAGGCTATGAAAAAAACATTTAGATTTATAATAATTGTTAATAGTTTTTATTTATGTAAATACAAACTTTACAGGAAGAGGTTAATCATGCATATAAAAAGATCACTCGGCGTGCCGAAGGTTAAAATTTGTAACACAGAACTTGAGTATGGGTGTAACAAACCCATATGAACATTAACAAATCTCTGAAATAGTTTTGGTGGCATGTGTCTAAGAAACGCAAGAAGCACATAATGATTTTGATAATGATTTATATAGAATGCACAGCATATGAAGAAATATGTTCTGCTTTTTCTAAGTACTTCAGCTCAGTTTTTGTTGATGACCATAATCCTCATTAATTACTCATGTTAATTCCAAGGTAAGTTTTGATATTACTTTGATTTCTAGAATTCAGTTTACTAAT
This sequence comes from Octodonta nipae, assembly GCA_034190945.1. Taxonomy (NCBI): domain Eukaryota; kingdom Metazoa; phylum Arthropoda; class Insecta; order Coleoptera; family Chrysomelidae; genus Octodonta; species Octodonta nipae. The sequence goes on along the minus strand of CM067217.1, from coordinate 98,508,258 downwards.
GCAATAAAATCTTTAGATATTGTCAAGGGTCCAGCTATTTTTAATAAAAACTGTGCTAAGGAGCCTAGCAAGCTTTTGTACCTTATCTTTAACAAGTCATTAACATGCAGCTCTATACCAAATCAGTGGAAAATAGCCCAAGTTGTCCCTATCTTTAAGTCTGATGATCAGAATGTTGTCAATAACTACAGGCCAATATCTGTATTAAATTTAATTGGTAAAATTTTTTAAAACAATTCTGATCCATGAGCTTTTATTTCTTGTTAAAGATCGTCTTACCAAATTTAAGAACGGATTTTTTAAGAAAATATCAGTAGCTACTAATCAAGTACATTTTATTTAGAATATTTATAATAGTATGGATAACTGTCAATCATTTTGTGCTGTGTATACCGATTTTTCCAACGCATTCTATAAGATACATTATCAGCCACTGGTCGCCAACTTGTAAATTTCGGTGGGCAAGGAATGGTGCTGAATTTTATTTGTTCATGTATCTCCAACAGATGCCAGTATATTGCGCTGAACAATGTACAGTCTGAGTCACTCCTATTAATTGTTAATCAAGTGTCCCACCTAGACCCCTAATTATTTGGTGTTTTTATTTTCGACATAGCGATGTTTCTATTTTTGTAATATACTTTTATATGCTGATGAACTCAAAATCTATCGAAAGATCTTAACAATTGATAAATACCAATTAATTCCAGCCGATCTTTGTAGATTTTTTAGATTCTGTCAAATCAATATTGAATGGAACGAAATGTAATTTAATTTTCAAAATTAATTAATCCAGATGTAGATAAAGTGATTATAATTGTAGGAATTACTGTGTATGTATAAAATAAGTGTTGAATACTCTGTAGTTAATAATTATTATTAATCTTGTCAATAAACCACTAGTTAATTTGACCTACAGTATTGATAGTATTCTCTAAATAACCCAAATTAAAGATTTAGAAATTATTACACAAAAAGTTAGGCTTCGATAGTTTTCTTACGTCAGGTTAGAATATTGCAGTTTGGCCTGGGATCCCATGTATGATATGTATATTAAATCTATAGAACATGTACGAAAATAATTTATATTTAAAAAACGACCGACTTCAACTGACTTAAAATAAAAAACGTTTAGAAACCCTGTACTGTAATCACTATTTTCTAACATATCTATTTTTTTATCTTATTTTAGAACATTTCTATTGATTATTTTAGCGTATTCTTATCTCTCTCATTCTCTTTCTCCCTCTTTCTCTCTCTCTCTCCTTCTCTATTTTCTACATTTTTTTATTTTTTTTATTTGTCTTATTATTTGGACCACTTTCTATAAATGTAACTCTAATTCACCCTATATTGCAACCACCCTGCATATGCTTCTGTGCATTGGTCATTTTCATTTTCTGACCATCCTGTATAATTATAATGCAACGCTATACGATGTTACCACCGCCCTCATATCTTTAAAACCACCCTCTATAAGTGTAAATTCTTTCCACCCTATTTACTGTTTCTATTTTTCTATTGTTTAAATCAACCTGAACACCTATAATATTACTTCGCCCCAAACGTCCAGTATTATATTTATGCTCATGATCTAACCTATCTAACAATTTTTTACATTCTTGAACCACATTGTATAACTATAATTTTACTCTACCATTGTTTTAGGCCATCCAGTATATGCAACGCTTCTAAAAAAAATTGGACCCATCTCTATAACTCTATTATACCTTGTCCTATAATTCAAATATCCTAACTGCTTATGCTTACATAAATTTTTTTTGGTGCACCCTGAATAACTATAATTTTGCTCCACGCTTTCTTCAACCACCTTGTTTAAGCAACTACTTATATTTCACACTATACAACTTCTTTTTAAACACCCTATGTCAATATAGTTCTACTCCATCTTATATTTTAACCATCTTGTATATGCAACTGCTTCTAACGTTTTTTGAATCCTTCTGTATAACTGGTTATTATATTCCGGCCTATAATATATATATATATATATATATATATATATATATATATATATATATATTAAATTGTAGTCCTTCACGTATGGAACAATGTGATTTTCTTCGTTGTATGCGGTGTAAATCCGTTTTTCGGTTAGTGCTCTGAAAAGAACATTTTACCTGACGTTTCGCCAAAATCTCATTTGGCATTTTCAAAAAGCTGAAAATCTGAAAACACTATTTGAACTGAATTCAAATGACTCCAACTGAAAACAGTTACAAACAACTTTTACAATATGCTTTTATGACATATTTTGACATTTAAGGTTACATATTTATGATGAAATTTGACATTTACATTGATATTTACCGTTTTTTGCTCATATTTTTCAAATTTTCAGAAAATACATATGTTTTACGTTATAGAAAAATGTACGGAACCAAGGTGGAATATAATTTTGTACAATACAATTTCGAATGTTCAAATTGATTTAGCCGTTTTAGAGAAAATAGTGTAGATTCACTGAAATTCATTGAGAAGTAGTCCCTTAATTACTGATTTTCTGAAAAACCGTAAATCTCATCTTATAGAAAATTATTTGGTACCTTTCTGTAATAGTCCTTAATATAATGCAGTTTAAATCATCAAAATTGCCCAAGCCGTTTTTTAAATTTTTAATTAGCCGTTTTTTGAATAATGGTGCTTTTCCACCAGCACTGTCGCCACTGGGTATAGCGTTTGCCTCAAGCCATTTGGCGAAGTAGTATATTGCGGCCAGAATGTATTCGTTCCACCTCACGGACTCGGGTCATCAATGGCAATTCTCTAAAATGGGACGCACACATAGCATTGCTACATTCTGACCTTGGTTTGTGTCTTTGGGTCCTTGAAGTAATTTATCCCACAATATCCTTGGCCTTTTATATCCAGAGTTTTAGTCATGCCCAGATGACCTCCGGTAAATCGCTCATGTACTTCGGTCAGGACGGCGGGTACTTTTTTCGTTGGGACTATCAGTTGGGACTTGGTTTTTCTTCCATCAATGCTTCACCAAATTCTCTATAATAATCTACTCTCTACTTTCAATGTATCTCACCAGAAATACTTCAAGACGCCCGAGTATTTATCTAGCCACCGCTTGGGTGCCTCTCTCTTTATGAGTGATGGGATTGGTTCAATGTCTGGGTCGGCCATTTAGTCCCGAGTACATTATTCTATTGTTCAATACTTCGTTCACCGCTCGCAGTTCCGGCTTCAGGCACTGTTCGTAATATGCTCTACAGAAACTTCTTGACAAGGCATCGACATTATTATGTAAATGGCCGGAACGGTGTTTAACCTTCAAATCGTATTTTCTCCATTCACCTGGCCAGTTGTCTCTCCGGTGTCATCATGTCCAACATGATCGACTCTGATTAGGAACTAACGACCGAAAAGATATTAGTGGAAATGGTCTACAGCTTTGCTTATTACGAAAAACTCTTGACTGGTGACATAGTAATTCTTTTCTTTCTGGTTTTGAGAATCCACGGGTGTAGTACTCGATCACTCGCTTTACACCATCTTGCACTTGGGATAGGACGGCCCCCAAACTGCTCACTTCTGTGTCTAAGATGAACTTGCCATACTGTATGGGAAATGCTAGGATTGGACTGGGATATAATACCGCTTTCCATTTTTTAAAGTTTGGATTCCAACGAAAGATCTCTGCCGATATAGAGGTGTGGCAATTGTGACAAATACCTCAACGAATTATTTGTAGTAAGAACAGAGCCCCAAAAACTTCTTAGTTCATTTTTGTTTCTCGGGACCGGTCAGTCAGAAAAAACGTGGCCCAAAAGCTGTATCTCTTTTTGGACCATGAATTAATTCTTAGGGTTGAGTCTCAGGTCGTAATTTTTAATTCTGGAAAATACTTCGCCGAGTTTCTTCAGATGGTTATCGAATGTGTGACGCATGACCAGAATGTCGTCCAAGGTTATTAAACATGTCCGCGCAATACATACTCCATTAACTTTTCGAACGTAGCGGAAGCGTTACATAATACTCTTTTCGAGGTGTCATTCTTTTGTACGCAAGACAATATACATAATATATATTGTTTCTTGTTAGATAACCTTCATCAGTTGCGCTTCCCACAATTGAATGTCCTCTCGAACACTTCTTTATGTATTTGGTACATATCGTTAAATTTGAAATGTGAAGACCGACATCTAGGATTTTCGGGGAAACTATCACATAGAGGTTCCGAATCTGGAACCGTTCCATGTAATTGCTGTTACCCGTAATTCCTAGTTTAGAATGTCAGGATAAAATTTTCAGCTTAACTTCACCTGTCAGAGATATTGAATATTCTCTTCGAGGTGTCATTCTTTTGTACGCAAGACAATATACATAATATGAATTGTTTCTGGTTAGGGAACCTTCATCAGTTGCGCTTCCTGCAACTGAATGTCCTCTGGAACACGTCATTATGTATTTGATGCATATCGTTAAACTTGAATTACGGGAAATTACCTGGAACGGCTCCAGATTCGGAACCTCTATGTGCTAGTATCCCCGAAAATCCTATATTTAGGTCTTTACATCTCGCGTCTTCAAGCATTACATAACCCAAATGACATGACAGTGAGTAGATGTTTCTCTGCTTCTTCTGTATTTTTGGGAATCCCTTTCTTGTCAGCCTTGTTTATTTGAATGGTATTTATCGCTTATGTATTCGCAAGAGTAGTTTTTATTTAAGATGAATAATTTTTCGAAGTTTTCTTATTTTGAAGGCGTTTCAATTCATATTTCAAATAAAATGGTGAGTATACATTTTTATCTTATAAGCTTCTGTATGTTGAGAGCACTACATTCGGCAGATATTATGCTACTAGCCGAAACTTTTGGACAATTTCATTATGAGGTTCAAGTCTTGTTGTTTGTTTATTATCAATACAGTAATTTTAATTGCAGTAGAATGCCTTGGCATAGTTGGTAAATAAAATAGTAGTAGCTTGCAAGACAGACTTGTACTGGTTATATTGGTTATAGTTTTCGTTTATTGCTTATATGGAGACTATTATATTAATTTTTATCAATGGTGGAGTAACATATACGTAAGAGCAAGATAAATGTAGGAAAGCGGTTCGTCCGTCATCTATATATCAGATGCATGCCACTGCAATATGACATAAAAAAGTCCTTATTATGCCCCTCATGAATCTTATGGTTGTAGCTACGTCAAGGATGGCTCCAATGACTACATTTCAAACTTTCAGTGGCGTACTATGTTGTGTCCGTCGTATGAAGGAGGATCTCGTGAGAGTCTTGCAAATAACAAATGACCTGAGTGATCGATTTAGACGCATGTTTTGTAGATTAGTCTATTATGTCCAACAGGCTTGCTTTTTAATTTCCAAAATATTTTGGCTAATGACGTATTACAAATTAAATTCCAATCACAAATAAGTAATTTCTGCCGCGCTTCTAATTTTGATACCTCAATCGCTGATTTAATAACACCCAATAGTGGTAATATGAAATTTTCATGTAATGTCAGTGTAACTTCTATATCCGTTATATGTTGCATATGTTTGAACGTTATGTTATGTACCTCGATAGATAGATAGGAAATTAATTGGTATCTCACAAATAGATAAATAAATCTAATACCTCCTCACCAATTTTTCCGAAATGAGATACATAAATACAAACTTTACGTTTAGATAACTCAATTCTATATTCTTGGAATAAATGCTAAGTAAACATACAGTTTCTCTGAGTTGATGTTCCTACTTATAATCCCTATAGTACCTAATTTGAGCCTATTAAGATGTAATATAATACATTCTGAAATTTAAAACCGCTCAACTAATACAACAGGTTTGAAACCTGCCAGGAATCAAACCGAAGTGGAATGTTTGTGTTTACATCACTCTGGAAAGGGTTAATTATTAGAACCGAAATTTACTTAACGGGAACACCCACTCATACATACGAGAATGAGATAAGCGGCTTGTAGTTAAATAATGGCTCGTTTAGATTACACTATACATCACTAGTTAGTGTCACTGCTGCTGCCCCTCCCTGTTACTCGTCAATAGAGCGGTTTTTAAGGAAGTCAAAGGTTCTCTTGTGTGATCTGTGGTCAAAGGACTGAAAGTACGAGCGAGAGTGAGTGTTTACATTCAGTCAGTGCTCGATTTTGGATTTTAGTTGTACTATAAATATCCATAATTTTATTGATCAAAATACTTACTCTTGAAGGAAATTTAAAACTCTACAAAAAGGTTATTAACATTAAAATTATTCGAAGTTGAAATTAAATTCAAAATTATTTTTAATAAAGTATAACTTTAAAAGTAGTGAATTTAATAAAAAATGTTAAGAAATGTCTTTTTTAGAGTATTGGATTTCCTTTAAGAGTAAGTACTTTGACCTATACAAATATTGATATTTCTGATAGTTTCAAAAATCAAAAATCTAAAAAACAAATCAATGTTTAAGGCACGATTACAAGAAAACTAGTATTATGTCAATTTACTGTTTTGGGAAACGAAACGTGATTGCTTTTAAAAAAAACTATAGTCGTAACGATACATCTCTTAAGTTCACAATATTATCACAGTATCGTTGAAAAAAATAAATGGTCCTTATTTTTTTTTAATTTGGACCTTTTCTTTTCTGTTGCAATATCAAAAAGGCATTGAAACACCGATACATTGTTATATTATATGTTAAGTTTTATACAAGATTTTGGGAGAAATAAAATAATCATCATAGTAAAAAAAATTAGTACGTTCCTGCTTATAACCTAATTAGTATAATGATATTTTTTCCGTGACAAGAAAAATATAAATTTTTTACTTGTTTTTCTTGCGTGTTAAAACGATATCTATGAAAAAATTGAAAATATTTAAAAAAATCAGGTTTTGTTTTTTGTCATAACTAGAAAATGATAAAATCTTTAGAATTAATATTTTTCCTTGAGCAATAAGTTGTAATGGCAATATGTGAATACAAAAATTCTGGGTAACAGCAAGATCTACAGAATAGAATTGACACATTTTCTTTTGTTGCTTTGCACTTTGCAAAAAACATAGATTTTCCAATAACTAATTACTTCTATGGAAAAGCAGTTTAAGCTTAATATATATATTTTAATAAATAGCTCTTGACTTGCTAAATTAATGTAAGCAACTTCCTAATAAAATTCAGTATTTTAGCAATAACTCAATTTACAACAAAAATTAGTGTAATCTTGCATAATTGAGTTTACATCAGGGAAGAGTCTGGTTACTGCCTGCTTGTGAATTAATTAAATTTACTATCGCACGAGCCTAGAAAATGGCGTCGAAAAAATTAATTTTTAATATTAAAAAATTCTTAGAGACTTGCATAATTTATTAAATAAGTAAATATCTGTTAATTTTAAACACTAGTCATTGATACTTTATTTAATAGTGATAATTTTATATTATAGAACCCATATTACCTAATTATAGCTTTAATCTTTGGATTCTTTTATAACATTGAAATATGAAATTAAAATTAACTTACTATTTTTAATTCAACTACTGAACCCACAACTCCCAGCGTAGATTGGGTGTGTTAAAATCTACATTATTAATATTAAAAATGTTTAAAGTAAAATTAAATAACTTAGAAGTATAAAAATTGACTTATTTGCCTTTTGTTTAAAGTATTTTATTTAAAAATTGAGGAAATTAAACTTCGTGTAGGTCATTTTGTTGATTTTTAATTCTCTTCAACAATGTCCATTATACCAAATACGATTTTACGATTAGATTTTGCACAAAAAACAATAAACTAAATGTTTGTCCTTATTTGAAAATTTTTATTGTTTAAAAAAATATATTCATTGGTAAAAAATGCTGAATTTTAAGGCAAATGCCTACAATTGTTCCTTTGCAGATATCAATTTTGTACAGCATATATTTAAATCACCAGGACTATAAACCGTAGATGAACCGGCCGGAGCCAAACTAGAAAACAGTGTTCTTCAGCATTTATTTAAATTATCTGGACTATAAACAATCGATGAACGGGTCAGTCCTTTGAATGCCGCTCAAAAACCGCTCTTTTGGGGAGCATAAAGCAGTGTAAGTAGCAGTTGCAACATTACTTACCGGCCTACTTCCCGGTCCACTTCGGCATAATGTAAACGAGATTTCCACCCTATTTCGGCAATAATTCCGGTAGCCTGCCGGCAGCTCGAGCAGCAGGGGTTGGGACATAATGTAAACAAGCTATAAGAATTCTTAACATATAGACCATTAATTGATGACAGATTTTAGTCCACTATTTTCTCGCTAATGGCTCGGAAGTTGTTGAAAAGTGTGTAATTGTTGAACACAATGGCGCAAAATTTGCGAGAGAATCACATGGCTAACATAGCAAAAAATATTTTTAAATAAATGAAATCTATAATACAACCAAGCATTAAATACGGTAGGGATAAGTGGCACCTGTGGCGAAAAGGTTGAGATAAGACATGAACCTGTGAGAAAACGTGACAATATACAGCGATTTCTCGCTTCTAGCATTCGGAAGAATGAAAGTTGACATAGTGAGTACTTCATATAAAAAATGCCATAATGTTTGCGAATGGCGAAATAAGGTTAAGGACCGGAAAATTATGTGGAAAATTTTAACGTTTTTTCCATTAGTTTGTTTCTTCTTTTAAATTAATGTTTATGATGAGTTGAATTTAATAGTATAATGGGTATAACTGTTGGCCGTAGCCGAAACGAAAGCATAAGTCCCAAACATGCTAAAAAGGAAAGAAATGTTATCTTTCATGCCATTTGGTATCCGACTAAAGGAGGTTACTATTAGACAATATATTTCTTCTTATTGTACCCTGTCAAGTCCCCTTGACGTTGGCAATCACGATGGCGAGCTGATTCCTGTTTTCAACCACTCTAAACAGTTGTTCGGCGCTATGTATGCCTGTCCATTCCCGGATGTTCCTCAACCAGGATATTAGTGTTCTTTCTACGCCCTTCCGGCCCTCTATTTCGCCCTTCATTATAAGTTGTAGGATCCGGTAACGATTTCCTCTGAGAACATGGCCAATATATGCCAGCTTTCGGCTTTTAACCGTTGTCAAAAGTTCACGAATTGCATTTGCCTTGTCTAAGACTGTTTCTATTCTTTGCATAATGAACTCTTAGCATTCGTCTATGTAACCACATTTCAAATGCTTCTAGGCGGTTGATTGTGGCAGCTTTCAGAGTCCAGACTTCAGCTCCGTACAAAATCGGATACGCGTTGAAGTATAGCTGGCGGCTAAAGACTTTGTCTTAGTAACATTTATATTCAGTCCCATTTCCTGTCCCACTGCATTAACAAAATTTATGATATTCTGGAGACCCTGGAGACCATTACATAGAAAAGCTGTATAGCCAGCATGGCGAATGGTGTTAATCGTTGATTTTGACCCCCCTATCGAAGCTTTTTTCATAAATCAATAAAACACACGAAAATATCCTTACGTTGGTCGCGACATTTTTGGAGAAGAATATTTAGAGCAAACATTGCTTCCCTGGTACCAAAAGCATTTCTAAAATTGAACTGCGTCTCGAGTTCCGGTAAAGATGGCGGGATAGCCACATGTACAGTGTTATGTCTTAGAAAATAATTTTAAATTATCATCTTATATTACAGTCATCATAATCATAAGTGAGCATAAGTGAGTTGATATTTTCATCGATTCTAATGTTGGACACCCGAAGGCTGAATTTACCCTAACAAAGACACTGTTAAAGTGATAAGACGCTCAAGTAGTCACCATTTTTATGAAGAATAACTTTTTCTTTAAATCATATTCATAAGAACGTTTTCCGTGCGAATTCAACTTATGAAGATAAACTGTATATAGAAACCAACTGAGAACCTCCACCTTGAAGTTGATTAACTGACATTTATTTCAATTTATTTCCAATCAAATTTCAATTTTGTTACAATTTTTAATAATACAGCACAATTGGATGCTGTTTTCAATTCTAACAAACTTTGTTTGATTACAATTTGAAATTAAGGTACCTCAATTTTAAACAACATTGATATATTTTTTGAAACCTAGTATACAGTTGGTTACAGTTACAGTTGGTTACAAAAATACTTACACTTTTTAGTGCAATGGTATAAATAGATGTAGGTTTTAATTCCAATTACTTCTATTTGATAACTATTTTAGATCTTAACAAAAATGCAAATACTTTTAATTTGTAATCAAAATTCCTCTTTGATGACAAACCTCGTCTACAGTTAAAAAACTGATTATGGTTTATGTTTTAGACCATGCAAATCTGTATATGAAGAATAACTTTTTAGTAATAAAAATAAATCGTTTGATTTATGAATACACACTGTATATACATATTTACTGACATTTATTTTGATTAGTTCAATTTATTTACAATATACCCCAGTTTTCGAACAGTTAAATTTTAATACCAGCGACTCCATTACATTTTCCTGTATAAGAAAGTCGTTAATTTTTGTTCCCGGTTTGCTAAGAAACGGTACAAGTTTTGTTCTTGAAAAAAATATGGGACCACTTCGCGATCATCCGGAATAGGGTTCAGTATAAACGGTCGAAATTTCTTAGCCGTTTGCGAGTAATCTGTAAACAAACATAAGAAAATATAGATACAGAGGAATTGAGAACCTCCTTCTTTTTGAAGTCTGTTAAAAAAAGTTATCGTAAATATTAAATAAGTCGATGCAAGTTTTACGATAAATTTTCTGCGTTTGATTTTTATGAAATTTAGCATATCTGAAGCCCTTATATCTAACAATATGTGAATTCACAAAACAAAAAACAACTGAAGACATCTCAACGCTGATCAAATTTTATTAATCTGAAAACTCGAGAAGGGGAATACTGCCTCCCTTACCCTAATAATTTTGTTTGCCTATAATTTTATTTTTATGTCAAATTTGCCAGAAATGTATGTCAATGATATACAAATATTTTAGCAGCTATTTACTATTCATAAAGACGAAACGTGACATTATATTTTATTAGTTTTCATTTTATTGACAAATAAACGCTCTAATGTTACGTTATAGTTATTGTGGTAGCAGTAATATGTGTTTCAATGATAATGATTTTTTTAGATTTTGAGAGATCAAGTCCAATAAGTATTAACACACTATGTTCAGAACGTTGTTACTACAGGACTTATAATGTAGTCCACATGTTTCATTTTATCGAATTCCAATTCGGTTTCAAGTAAAATATTCCAAGTTCGTATATATGTTGAGAAATCATTTCCGATTTCAATTCCCATATTCCTAAATTTTCTCATCCAGTTATATAAGGCTTTCTGAATATACATCTTAAATAGGCTGGGGGAGAGAAGACAACCTTGTTCTAAACGTCTTCTTATTTCGACAGGCTCAGATTTGCTTTTCACGATTTTTACAACTGTCTTTCTATACACTGTCTATTGCTCCGACGTATATCCTGCTAAGTTCACTTTTTTATGAAGACTGCAAGCATAATATGGTCCCAAAAACGCTAAGAATAGAAAAACATGGAAAGAAATATGTAAGAGAGGCTACACGATGCCATAATGGTTAAATATTGCTGAGCAAGATATATATATATTGGGATCGATGGTAAAATGGCAACGTTTCGGCAGTCGCATTTGCCTTCTTCAGGTCGGTTCGCATAATTCTCGTAGCCTTCTGCTTTCGCTTCTAGTTAGTCGAACACTATGACTTTCAGGAGCGCGTGCGCTGTTATATAGTCGCGGCACCGTGAACGACTGCGTGTGATTGGTCCTTGGCGCTCAGTGGTCACGCCTCCCACTTGCTGATGGGTCATTTCCGGTTGAGTTGTTATAGGACGGGTCCGGGCTGGTACGGTGTTTAACAGAATTTTCAAACAATTCGATAAGTTCTGGATTTCACTGCGTGCGTTTAGACTGTGAGGCCTCTTCGCTATTTTAATTGCCTATCTTACGAGTTTTGATTTCGGGTGTTTTATATTCGCCAGTACTCTGGTGTTCTCATAGTCTATTCGGTGTGACGTCGTGGTGGCGTATTCCGCAATGGATGTTGTTTTTTCCTGCTTTCTTATGGCGTTCTGATGTTCATCACGTCTAGTTTGAATTCTTCTGTTAGTTTGCCCCACATAGGTTTTATGACAGTCTACATATGGAATCTCGTACACTACCTCTTGTTCTAAAGGAATCCTCGTTTTCGGAGACCTCAACATCGTGCTTATATTTTTGTCTGTATTGAAAATAGTATCGATATTGTGTCTCCGTAGAATTCTTGCAATACTGTCCGTGGTACCCTTTACATACTGTAAATAAGCCTTGGTTATTGGTGTCTCATGCTCCTCGTCTGCTTGTCTTGGTTTTGACTCTATACATATTTCGGTCTGTAAATCCGTTTTGTCTCAGAGCGGTTTTTAAACTGTCCATTTCCTGTTTGATGTTATATTGGTCGGCTAGTCTTTGTGATCAGGTTACTAAAGTCTTGACAACGGCGTGTAGTTGGGCTGGGTGGTGATGAGAATTAGTATGAAGGTATCTGTTGGTGTGAGTTGCTTTTCTATATACTGTATGGCCAAGGGTTCCATCTTCCTTCCTATTTATGAGAACATCAAGAAATGGCAGTTGATTGTTGGCTTCAACCTCCATGGTAAATTTTATTTTGAGATGGATGCCATTAAAATGGCCTAAAAATGTGTTGAGGTGTTCCCTCCCATAAGGCCTAATCATAAATGTATCATCCGCATATTGCAACCATAAACTGGGTTTAAGAGTTGCGTTGCTGTTCTTAGTGCCAACTCCTCAAAGTTCTCCATAAAAAGGTTACCTATAACTGGTGAGAGTGGCGATCCCATTGGAGCTCCTTCAACTTGTTTGTATCGTTGGTTCTCGTAAACAAAATAGGTGTTCATCAGACAGTGCCTTGATAAGTCTAAAAGGTGTTGAGGTGCTTTACATTTTTCTATTATGATCTCCAAGGCTTCGTCGATAGGGATGTTGGTGAAAAGGGACACAACGTCAAAACTTACAAGAAGACACTCTGGTTGTAAGACTGTTTCTCTAAGTATTTCGATGAAATGTGTCGAATTTTTCACATATGAGTCTGCCTTCTGAAAACGGTTGAAGTTGTTGGGCTAGGTATTTGGCTAACTGTTGTGTTGGGAATCCAATTGAGCCTACTATTGGCTTCAAAGGTGAAAATTCTTTATGTGTACTTTTGGCAACCCATAGAATTTCGGAAATCGGAAATGAGTTGCAGGTGGAGATCTTTGTCGATTCTACTAGCTTGGATTTTGGCCTTGGTTGTTTTCTCTAGATAAGTTGATGGGTCAGTCGTAATTTGTTGATATGCTGGATTTTGACGCAATGTTTGAATTTTGTTTGAATAATCCGCTGTATCTAAAATTACATTCGCACTTCTTTTATCGGCAGATATAATGCTTATATATATATATATATATATATATATATATATATATATATATGCAGTCAAAACCATATATATTGTTGATGATTTATTCCGGTGTACATCCGTTCGTCTGTTGTATTCGCTTGAAAAATCAGCGTTTGGCCAAAATCATTTTAAACAGACGAACGAATGTACACCGGAATAAACCAACAAGCACATATTTCCATCGGGGAGTTATGTTATTTACGCTACTGACCTGACTAACACTAACGCTGATTAATGAAGATCTGGTTACGCGACGCAATTCTTTGTAATGATATTTTTGCTTTGTTCGTTTTAAGGAGTCTGAATTTAGAGTGGTAGTTGATAGTTTCAAATGAAGGAAATTTTGTTTTGTGTTTTTAAAAACTGTTTAGTTAATTGAAAACACATAACTGGCGCATGACAGTAGGATGCTTGACGGTTTCGTTATCGAAAATCGTGAATTTTAATTCTCCAACGAGGACGAAACGAAAAGTGAAATCCAAAAATTGTGACCGAGACTCATTATTGAAAATCGGCTCAAGAAAAGTGAATATTTGTTCAGAGACTTTCAACATCACTTTTGGTCAAGAAAAGAAGAAAAAAATGAGCACTGTAAGTTACTCATTGTTTACTTTACCTTGAATTCTACATTTTCATTTTTTCTTTATGTCAGACTCCTCAATTTTGACTAATCAATCGAGCGATCTTAGTTCAGAAATTGAGTTAGATTTAAGTGATTCATTTAGGATTTTAGAATTAAATTCTGTTAGGATAAGAGATTTGCAAAAAAAATTAGTTTCGAACATGTCTAACCCAACAATTTCGACAGTTCAAAGAATTATTCCTAATTTTGACATTAAATTGCTACAGATTACACCTGAATTTGATGGTAATTCTTGTAGATTACATAGATTTATTTCTACTGCAACGGAGTAATTAAATACCTATAATGATGTTAATGCAAATAATGTCAATTGTGCTCAAAATAGATTACTTTTTAACGGCATATTTTCCAAGTTACCCGGTCCCGCTGTTAAAAATTTATTGATAACTCATTTTGGTGATCAAAGAAATGAGAGTAGTTTACTTTCAGACCTTAGTGCTTTAACACAAAATAATAATGAAAATCCATTGCAGTTTTATGCTCGAGTAGTGTGAATTTTAAATTTGTTGCATAATTATGTCAAACTTCATGAAAATGTGAATGAAGTTATACATTATTAGTGGGATTAAAAGAGCCACAAAGCTCTATGATTCGTGCAATGAAACCAATTAATTTAGCTGAAACTCAACAGTATATAATTAACGACAATACTGTAATGTTTTTATTTTCACACTCGGGTTCAGTTCAGTTCTTGGATTTATTTTAAAACACAGTCTAACTCACTCTAATTTATTTCCACTACTTTTACAGAAATTTATATTCACAGAAACTACTATTTACATTTTATCTTAACTGTACAAACGACCGACGAAAACTGAATGCCTCCTATCGCCAGCTGTTCTTATTTATACATTTATCTTGGAATTATCTGGTACGTCCACGAACCATCGGGAAATTCCATCACGTTCTGGAAGCTTTAAGGGAATTCCCAGGAACGGCAGCGGTCCGCCGATTGAGAGACAAACATTTCGGGTTCCCAGAATTTATCGGAATAATGTCCCTTCCATGAACTGGCTGATGGCCGATTGCACCAGCTGTCGGATGAATTCTCGTAACATTGCCCCCTCCTTAAGATCATTTCGTCCCGGAATGTCCTAGAATCCTTCCTGGTGTGACGATATTTGCAGGACTCTCTATTTCGACAACGGGAAGTTTGGTGGAAGTAGCAGAACCTGGGCTGCAAATATTGAGACAGCATACCAGGATGTTGATGTCACTGAATCGAAAGATTGTTTCCATCATACTTCTCACCACCCTCCAACTCAGTCCATCCAACCCGCAGGCTATCTTTGGGACCGCCAATTTCGTCAGATTCTTCTCCATCATCACATTCCTCAATTCTACCAGAGTCTTCCAAAGATCGCTGTATGTTGGCTTGTCCTGCGAGAACGTTTTCGTTACCAAATAAAAGATGTCTCTGGTACCCACTGGTTGTTTATCTTCGAAGTGAAGGACCTTCCCTACCACTGGATCTTGCTCCCGTAGCTTCTGAAACTGGCCGTACTTTTTGGCAAACACCTTGGCTATTCCTCTGGACATCCGGAGATCTCGAGCCACACAATGAGCCAGTGCATATTCTATGGGCACCTCAAACAGGTCTCGGGGTTCCTCTGTGGTCACGTCGTGCTGCACTTTCTGCCCATTAGAGTACAGTGCCATAAACTGTTCGAAGGTCATCTCGTCATCGGGGGTTGGATGCTGCGGACTTGGGCTTGGTCATCTTCGTTGTCATGACTTCCGGCATAAGGGGCTAACCTGTTTAAATGTACCACCTTTGGTTTTCCCCGAGGTAGCTTCTTTATTCTGTAGACAACATCGTTGATTTTCTTCACAATTTGGTACGGCCCCTCCCAAAATCTCTTCAGCTTGAGCAAATATTCACGACGACGTTGCGGGTTATACAACCAAACAAGATCATCAACTTGGAATTCTCTGTCCTCGGCTTTGATGTCGTAGGCTTCCTTCATTCGGGCACTGGCATTCTCGATGTTTAACCGGACTCGTTCATGGATGTCGTTCATCTTTTGACGTAGCTGGTTGACATAGTCTTCACCTGCGGTCTCTTCTCCTGGGGAACATCCAAACTTCAAATCGCATGGTAGTCTTAATTCTCGTCCCATGATAGTACTCGCCGGGGTCTGACCCGTGGACTCGTGTACAGATGAACGATATGCCATTAGAAACAAGTGCAGATACTGGCCCCAGTCTCTTTGGTGGTCAGAGACTACCTTTGACAAATGGCGGTTAATGGTTCTATTCATCCTTTCTACTATTCCATCAGATTGTTGATGTAATGCTGTCGTCCGTGTTTTATTGATCTTTAAGAGTTTGCAGACGTCTTGGAAAAGAGTTGACTCGAAGTTCCTACCTTCTGAGTGCAACTCCAAGGGAACACCAAAACAAGTGATCCATTCCTTGACAAGGACATCAGCAACGGTCAAGGCTTCTTGATTCGGCAAGGCATACGCTTCGGCCCATTTACTAAAATAGTCCATCACCACCACAATGTACTTGTTTCCAGAGTCGGATTCAGGAAATGGACCGGCAACATCAATGGCTATTCTTTCGAATGGACTGCCAACGTTATATTGCTTCATGGGACCTTTTGGACGCTTCTGAGGCCCATTACTTGCTGCACAAACAGTACATTTCCGGCACCAGTCCTTGACATCCACTTGGCAGTTTACCCAATAGAAGCGTTCTCTCAACTTCCCCAGGGTTTTCGTTACTCCCAGATATCCTCCAGTTGTACCATCATGTAGTTCCCGTAAAACCTCTGGTCTCCTATTTCTGGGAACTACAATCTGTTTTCTGTCGTTTCCTTCCTCTGGAGTTTCCAGGACGCGCTTGAGAAGTCCATTTTCCAGGTGAGGGAGGTCCACTAAGCCCAGTACGACTTTATGGTTGGTGAGTATCGAGAAATCTCCTGCCACGTAGGTTTGCGATCTTCTTCCTTCCACCCGATAACCTCTTTCAAATCTGGATCTAATTTCTGGTCTATTTGGATCTCCGCAGATTGCCACTGGTCATTGATGGCGGTAGTTCTACAGAGAACAGCCCCTTTTTCTTCAGCTCGCTGGCAATGTTTGCAGTCATCAGGGCATGGTCTTCTCGATAGAGCATCAGCATTCTTATGGCTCCTTCCAGCTCGATGTTCAGTCTCGACGTCGAATTCTTGCAACCGCTCAATCCATCTTGCCACCTGTCCTTCAGGATTTTTAAACTGCAGGAGCCACTTCAGTGCTGCATGATCAGTCCTCAGGAGGAATCTTTTACCATAGAGGTATTTGTAGAAATGTTCTACTCCCTTTACCACAGCCAGGAGTTCCCTGCGAGTAACGCAGTAATTCCGTTCAGGCTTGCTCAAGGTCTTGCTGAAGTATCCGATGACTCTCTCCTGGCCCTCCTGGATCTGCGAAAGCACAGCACCAATTCCGACATTGCTTGCGTCGGTATCCAATACGAAATTTCCATCTGGCAAAGGATAACTTAATATGGGAGCACTCGTCAAAGCTCTTTTCAATGTCTCGAATGATCGTTGACATTCCTCGTCCCATTGGTACTGCATCTTCCCCTCTGTGAGTCTAGTAAGTGACTTGGCGATATTGGCAAATCCGGCGACGTACCGACGATAGTACGTGCATAACCCCAGGAAACTTCTTAACTGGTGGATATCTTTAGGTATCGGCCATTCCTGGACAGCTTTGACTTTCTGTTTATCAACAGCTAGACCCTCTGTGGAAACCACATGTCCAAGATATTGCACCTCCTCTTGGAACAGCTGGCACTTCTTCGGGCTTAACTTTAGTCCGGAACTCCGAAGTTGCCGAAACACCTCCTCCAGGTTCCTGACGTGGTCTTCAAATGATTTTCCAACCACGATAATGTCGTCCAAATACACCAAGCATGTTTTCCATGAAAGCCCTTTTAACACTGTTTCCATCAATCTTTCAAACGTCGCTGGAGCATTACACAACCCAAACGGCATCACCGTGATAAAGTTGGTAAAGTCCTGAGCCGATGGTGAAAGCAGTCTTTTCTCGGTCTTCTTTAGCAAGTTCCACCTGCCAATAACCGCTCTTCAAATCCAGGGTGGAAAACATCTTCGATCCAGCCCACGTATCTAGGGTATCGTCTATTCTTGGAAGGGGATAACTGTCTTTCTTTGTAGCGTGGTTTAATTGCCGATAGTCCACACAAAAGCGGGTCGAACCATCTTTCGTTTTAACCAAAACAACTGGCGAAGCCCAAGGGCTATTGGATGGTTCAATAACGCCTTCTTGCTCCATCTCGCGGACTATCCTGTCGGCTTCTTCTCTTTTAGCTAGGGGTAGTCTTCTCGCCGACTGTCGAATAGGTTGAGCGTCCCCAGTATTCATTTTATGTTTCACCAGGTCAGTTCGTCCTCTATTGCCATTTCCTACATCAAAGATATCCTGGTATTTTCTAACGATGTCCCTCAATTTTGCCTTCTGGTTTGGTTTTAAATTCTTAGATGAATCGATGATGAGTCTTTCCAGTTCCTCAGATAGTTTACCTGGTGGCTTTTCTTCATGCTGTGTGCTTCTGACTACAGAGAAGACTGTTGAACAATGGCCCAAAGTTGTTCCTTTCTTTAGCAAACCGAGTAATGGTTCAGGTTCATTACTCTTACTGGCACAATCTCCCGGGCACGAAACAGAGTCTTCCCCAGTGCGACTCCTCTGCCTACATTTTCGTCGTTAATTTCGGGATCAAACATCATTACTGTTCCAGCTTTAGTTTTTCCATCTAAGCAAGCATCTATAATGATTTCAGCTCTTTCCGGAACATTGGCATCCTCTGCTAAGATGGCTCGCAGCATTATGTCATCCTTTCCATGAAGCACCACTTCTTCGTCATTCACTCGCAGAATTCCATCTTTGAAGTTTAACTGGAATCCCTTGGAGCTCATGACATCCATTCCAATGATTACTTCGTCTTCGATGTCAGCCCGATGTGGAATGCTGTATTTCCCAAGACTTACACTGCTTCTCCTGTCGCTGTTCGTAGTTGCTATTTTGTTGGTTTTATCATTGTCTCTAAAACGATGTTGGAGTAATAACTGTTTTTGTCGCAGCAGTATCCAGCAGCATTGCAAACTGCCTCCTATTAATAAGGCCATCTACGAAAACACTGTTAACGTGGTAGCGTAGCGAAGCGACATATGCGTTGGTAGTTGACACTTGTCTGCTACAGGTCGACGATGGTTCCTTTATTTTGGCCTTCTTTAGTTTCCCCGGCGAGTAAGTCTGGACTCCGTTGCTCTCTTTGCAACGACTCTTGACATGTCCTACCTTACGACACTTCCGACATCTCACTAGTCATTTTTCGTTAAGGACTTCTTCTATTATCTTTCTAACAGAGGCTTCATTGTTTCCGCCATCTTCGGATTCTCCGATTCGGACTCTGGCTTGACCTCTGCAGGTATTTTTCGCAGCCTCGAATTCCAAAGCTCGAGCCAGTGCATCCACTAATTGAGTCGGTTGAGTTAACGTCAATGCTTGCCTGGCTTCGTTGTCCCGAAGTCCATCCAAAAACGCTTGCACTGCTAACCTTTCTGTCACATTTTCCGGTGTGGCTGGATAGGCAAGGCGAACCAGACAGGCAATATCGGCTTCAAACTCTTGTAGCGATTCATTATATTTCTGATGGCGATTTTTTAGTTGGGAGTGGTACACGTGCTCCAAATGGTTCTGACCATACCTCAGCTCTAAGTGTTTAACCAGTTGTTCGTAGTCTTCTGCTCCGAGGTATTCAATGTTTGCAAAATATCTGTACCATCCCCTCTTAGGGCGAGGGTTAATGCTATTGCTTTTTCCTCTGCTGACCATCCGTTTAGCTTTGCTGGAGCCTCGAATTGGCGCCGATAGTCCATGACGATTTTCCATCAAATTGGGGAGGTTTCATTTTGTGTCTTGTTCCCTCGAGGCCAATTTTCGAATAAACTACTTCCAGACTGCTGCTGCTTTCGGTCTTTGATGCTATTTCTCCCCTTTGTTTTGCCACTACCTGTTCTTTTATTTTGGTGATCTCGCCTTCCATTATCTGTTTTAACTCTTCTATGCGCCTTTCGTTTTTAACTGTCGTCTGACTCAGCTCTTCAAACTATTGTTTGCTTTAGTTCTTCCATCCGGGTTTCATATTTGATCGTGGTCTGCTTCAGATCTTCAATCGGGCTTCATTTTCGACTATTTTCTCTTCTGTACCATGCTTTTCAAATTTTCTTCTAAAGATTGCGCAGTTTGGTGTAATTTTTGTAGCTTATCTTCTAAAGACTTCGAATTTTGTAGCAGTTTGTCTTCAAGCGCTTTAGAATTTCTTGTAATCTTTCTACTAATTTTTCTTCTAGGGATTCAGAATTTTCTTCTAACGCCTCTTTCAAGTTTTTAGAATTTTCCAGCAATTTATCTTCTAGGGTTTTAGAATTTTCTAGCAATTTGTCTTCTATGGTTTTAGAGTTTTCTTGTAACATTTGTAGCTTATCTTCTAAGGACTTAGAATTTTCTAGCAATTTGTCTTCCATTTTTTTTTTTATACTGATGTCTCCATTGCTAGAAACTTCAAACAAATAAGTATCGGGATAATTACCTTTATTTATTAGGGCATCTCGTAGCCGTTGTATTAATTCACTTTTCTTCCCACTAATTTCTAAATCTCTTTCTTCAAGTTCATTTTTTAAGTCCGTCACTTTCAATTGGTCCAAACTCACTGTTTTATACATTGTTAGTTTATTTATTTTCCACTTCTAAAAGTTCCACAAATTCACCCCACACCTGACACCACTGTAATGCTTTTATTTTCACACTCGGGTTCAGTTCAGTTCTTCGATTTATTTTAAAACACAGTCTAACTCACTCTAATTTATTTCCACTACTTTTACAGAAATTTATATTCACAGAAACTACTATTTACATTTTATCTTAACTGTACAAACGACCAACGAAAACTGAATGCCTCCTATCGCCAGCTGTTTCTTATTTATACATTTATCTTGGAATTATCTGGTACGTCCACGAACCATCGGGAAATTCCATCACGTTCTGGAAGCTTTAAGGGAATTCCCAGGAACGGCAGCGGTCCGCCGGTTCAGAGACAAACATTTCGGGTTCCCAGAATTTATCGGAATAATGCCCTTCCATGAACTGGTTGAATGCCGATTGCACCAGCTGTCGGATGAATTCTCGTAACAATAATATTAAATATTTTAAACCACTTTCGGTTTTGAACAAAATATTCCAAATTTTAATGCAAGAATCAATTTCCACCACTTGCAAATACTTTTATAAGACCACCTAGGCATTTTTCACCTCAGCCATAATTTTCTGGAAGTCCAGTTAATATTCAACCACGGCAAATATGCCACCCCAAAAAATTTATCACTAATGCTCAAGTATTTTGTCCACTCCATTGTTTGGAGAAATCCACCTCCTAATACTTCGAAACCAGCTCCAATGAGTGGGGTTTCACATTTTAGAAATTCTAAAAATTAATAAAATTTACCCTCAAAGGTCTATCAATTATTTTTAGAGAGATTCCAAACAAAAATAAATTATATTGTTGAAGAAGTCCATAACTTAGAGCACCAAAGTTGTGACGAACAGTATGGACATAGTAACCCTTACTATGACTATCCTTACTATGACTACCCTTATAATGATTATCCAGAAACTGACTATTTACACCAATCTACTGAAATTTTGGAAGAAACTGAAAAACAAGAGAATTTTCAGGAACCCAGACTAATAATTAAATACAATTAAATTCAATTTATGATAGGAAAGAACTCCCTTATATTCAAATAAATCCACCTCTTAAGATCTTAATTGATACTGGAGCTACAAAATATTTCTTGAATCCATCTATTGTTGAAAAATGTTTTCCAGCCAATATTTTTAATAAACCTTTCATTATAACGTCTGTATTTCACACATCTCAACGTGATTTTCGTGCACGTATTCCAGCTTTTAAAGAATTTAATCACAAATTTTCGCTAAAATTTCATTTATTTCAATTTCATGACTATTTTGACGGCTTGATAGATCTATTAAAACAACTATCTGCCAAATTAGATTCTACATCTTCTGTTCTTATTACTCCGTCTTCAAACAACAAAATTCATTATTGTGAATCCAAGAAAAACCTGTTATTTTACGTAGACATTGAACCGAACACAGGTGTTAAAATTAAAATTCCAGTTTGCAAAATTTTAGGTGAAATTTTAGTTTTAGTTTCACCTACGAAAATTAATAATTGTATAATACATGAAACCCTTACAACTGCTGAAAATGGATACGCTTAGGTAGAAGTAAAAAACCCAAATGACTAATTGTCACATGAAACTATATGACCCTTTACAAACAGAAATTTTTTTAATTATTCAAATTTAGACTTGTATAATATGAACATAGACAAACTTATAGAACTTCAAACATGAATGACGAGGAAAGATATCACATCTTAAAACTTTGTCAGTCTTATTCAGATATTTTTCACTATGAATTAAACATCATATTAGAACAACGTTTACCCTAAACAATATCGCTACCCTTAGATGTACAAAGCGGAAGTACAAAAACAGATCATGAAATGCTTAATCAAAGCATTATAGAAAATAGTAGTTCACCTTGGTCGTCACCCATCTGGGTCGTGCCAAAGAAAGCAGATGCCAGCGGCAAGAAAAAACTTCGAATTGTAGTTGACTTTCGCAGGTTAGTAAAGAGACGATCGATGACAGATATCTTATTCCGAACATCACTGACGTGTGGGATAAATTGGAAAGATGCCAGTACTTTACAACTCTGGACCTGGCTAGCGGATTTCATCTGATCGAAATGGCACCGGCAGATATCCCAAATACGGCATTCAGCGTTGATAACGGGCACTATGAATATCTACATATGCCGTTTGGCTTATAAAACGCACCTGCTACCTTCCAGCGCGTCATGGATAATGTCTTCAGAGGACTTCAAAATTCATGTTGCTTAATAATTACGGACGATGCTATTATATATGGTTCATCACTCCAAGAAGATAGGACAAATTTGAAAAAAGCATTCCAGCGATTCCGTGAACAAATTTCAAAATACAACTGGACAAATCGGAATTCCTTCAAAGAGAAGTAGCAATTTTGGGACATCTGGTAATACCGGAGAGAGTAAAATCAAATCCCTAAAAGGTGAAAGCCATCACGAACTATCCGATTCCGATGGCAAAAAATACTTGACCAGTGAGAAAACATGAATAAAATTTTATCAAATCATTTAACTGCTGCAAACAGGTTCTAACAAACGAACTCATCTTCCTATACCCTGACTTTGAAAAAGCATTTATATTATCAAAAAACGTCGGAGCGGTTTTGCCTCAAGGGTCAGTAGGTTCGGATAAACTCATAGCTTATGCGTCAAGAACTACGAATAATTCAGAAAAGAATTACAGTACAATAGAAAAGGAACTACTGGCGATAGTTTGGGCAACAAAGAAATTTAAGAATTATTTATGGTCTAACAAGTTCAAGGTTATTTGTGATCACAAACTTTACAGTGAGTCATGTCGCTTAAAGAGCCAAATTCTCGACTAATACGATGGAAACGTAAACTTGACGAATTTGTCTATACTATAGAATATGAACCCGTAAAGCACCAAACTATATGCGATGCTTTATCTCGCATTGAAATATACCCTAATGAAACTCAAAATCAGTCTCCTTCCAAACAATTAATAGAAAATCAACAAAGTGCTCTTCTACAGTATATCCAAGAGTTTAATGCTAACTTAGAAAAGGAAACTGACAACTTCTTGACCCCAAATAATGTTGGACATAAAGAAAACGAGGACAAAACAGTGAAGGAACGTTAACAGATGAAGATCGAGAACACATTGAAAAAGGGTTAACGGGTGAAGAACAAGAACAAGGTGAACAAACTGGCACTGTCGAAGAAATAATGGAACCAAACCCTCATGGGGATAACACTGCAACTGATACAGTGCATACAAAGGAAGAGGAACCTATACAGGGTATAAATCCAACCGAATCCTCCATAAATGTTGTTAAAAATCAAATATTCATTAAAAATTCTCAACAACCTAGAAAGCTCACTAGGAGATGCCTATGGGAAGCCAACAAGAAAAATTTATGGACTATTTACAAAGTTGATAAGGATTTAACACCCATAATTTCCTTTTTTAAAGACTATTGACAACAAAACAATACTTTTTATCGAAAACGACAATGACAATGACCTATATACAAAACTAAGTAATCTTATGAGAGAAACTTTCAAAAACTCTGCCTTTAATCTTGTGAAATGTAACATTCAATTTTAAAATGTTATAGAGAAAAGCCGACAAAGGAAACTATTAGAATTCAATCATGTCACAAAAACTATTCATAGAGGTATAATAGAAACAATACAAAAATTCGTAACAAATACTATTGACCAAATATTGCAAATTATGTTAGACAATTCATTAATAGGTGTGATATTTGTCAACAATCCAAGTGTAAGAGAAATTTTTCAAAACTCAAATTACATTTGACACCAACTCCAAAAAAGCCCTTTGAAATTGTACATATAGATGGACAAGCCTTTCCACTTATAAGTTCCAGTGGTCTCTCAATTGTCCAAAGTTTCATAACATTCATGTCATTTCACAATGTATTGTTGCTGACAGCGGCACAGAGTTTAAAAACTCATTATCTGATTTCGACAAAATTCATAAAATTGACCTTCACTATACAATTTCCAAAAATTCCATTAGAAATGCCCCTGTTGAGCGTTTTCACTCAACATTGTTGGAACATTTAGAGCCTTAAAACTCGAAAATCCTCACACCCATATTTTAAAATTAATGCACTATGCAATTTTCGAGTATAATCATTCCGTTCATTCGATGATAAATCAGAAACCGATGCAAAGGACCCTTTTGACATCAATTTAAATCTTGAAGTTATTAATAATTATATCCAGCAACATAAGCAAAAAACGCGTATTCTATTTAATAAAATATATGAAGCGAGCTAAACTACCAAAAATTATAGAAAAGGAAAATCAAAATCGGTCCTTATGCAAAAAATCAAATCGCTTATAGAAAAGATGCAAAATCGCGAAACAATAACTTAAAGAGTGACAGTACTTTTTTAATTCGTGTGTATTGTTATTGTCACCTGTCAGTCGTGTAGATCTGGAAACTAGTGTGTTTCGACAACTCCCTGTTTTTGAGAAGGGTGGTGATGGGATTTGTAGTTTAAATATCTGTTTGTGTGTCGGCTTTCTATATACGGTGTGGTCGAAGTGCCCATTCTGGGTTTTTTCTCTTACGAGGACGTCAAGGGAAGGCAGCTGATTGTTTTCTTCAAGTTGTAATGTAAATTGAATCCTGGGGTGTATGGAGTTAAGGAACTTAAGGAGTTCTTGTTTGCCGAAAGACCATATGACAAATACGTCATCGACGTATCCTAGAACTAGAAAATTTCCTAACCAATACGAACTCCAGGCACAACAATATACAATTTACGCTATAAATGGAAAAGAACAAACAGCTCCCTTTCTTAGACGTACTTATTACACGACAAGTTTAAGTTTTCAACACACGGTATTCAGAAAAGCCACACATACCATGGCAATTCACACCACCACCGGCACAGACCCAAGGGGTCACAAATACCCTTATATCGCGATCAATACACCTAACAGACGCACAAACAGAAGAAAAAGAATGAGCTTTCATGAAAGAGAGGCTAAGGAAAAATGGCTATAGCAAATATATTATCAATAACTAAACTAAACACGAAGAAAACAAAAAATTAAAAACCGAACATAATGCCAACCGACTGATCAACCATCTGTCTTCTCTTCCAGCAAATTCCGTTCCAAAAGGGAACAGAATGAGGGCGAGAATCCGGCGCCTCCTAGTTGTACCTTTCGGCTAAGGGTAGAAGGCCCCTACAAAAATTTTTCTGGTTCTCCAAGACTGGGGGTTAGAGCTATGGGTTATGGACTGGAACACATTCACGACGCACATGGCAACGGAAAAGGTACTTGAATTTAGGATGTTGGAACGTACAAGGAATTAGAACCAAGGATATGGAAGTCTTCAAATAATTATCAACAAATAGCATTGATATTGCAGTACTTAGTGAGACAAAGAAGAAAGGAGAGGAAAACGAAATGAAAGGAGATAATGTACATTTTCATAGCGGAGTCTTGAAAGAAAAACGAGCAAAAGCTGAGTTTCCATAGCTATCAAGAAAACGCATTTAAAAAATATTAAAAACTGGGGTTCCGTAAACGAAAGAATAATCACAATGGAGTTAAAAATACGAGGACAAGAGCTGGTAATAGAGGGTATATACGCTCCAACTGATGACGCAACTATAGATATAAAGGAGAAATTTTTTGAAGAACTCGGTGAAGTAATAAACACGTTTGGGAGTCGGGGGATATATTCCTACTGGGTGATTTCAATGGATGAGTTGGAAAGAATAAGACAAAGTACAATAATAGGGAAACATGGAGAAGATACCCAAAATACAACGGCACACGTCTTATAGAGTTATGTCAGCAATATTGCTTAAAAATTCAAAATGGGTATTTTCAACACAAAGAAATCCATAAAAACATGTAGGAACAGAGAACAAAGGGTTTGAAATCTAGTATTGATTACTGTTTAACCCGACAGAAATTACAAACAAAAATAATTGACGTCATAGTGAAAAGAGGAGTAGTGTGCGGATCAGACCATTACTTACTTAAAACTGTAGTTCTCATAATACACAAAAATTTAAAAAAAAGAGGAAAAACAAAAGCTGATTCAAAAGCAAGGCAGCCTCTATACATCCAAGACAGTTTTTTTGACGATTTCACAGTTTTCTTATATAAATAAGACTAGTTGAAAATGTGAAAAACGAACCTACAGGATCACTAGAAGAAATGTACAATACTCTTAGAATGTACCTACATGAAGCAGCAGAAGAGACTGTAGGAAGAAAATCATCACCAAGGAAAAGAAACAACTACTGGTGGATTGAGGAATTAGAAAATATTATAAAGGAAAAGAAACAACTGTATAATAGATGGTTAGGTACTAAAAACCCAGAAGATAGACAAATGTACAGAAGATACTGGTATCTGATCAAGAAACAAGTTAGGAGAACCAAAAACGAATACTGGGAAAGGAAATGTCATGAAATCAACAGCCAATTAGGGTGCTCCAAATCTAGAGCAGCTTAGAAAACTATAAGAACATTGGAGTCAACTAAAAATGAGAAAGAAATAATACATCCTATTGGATAAGAAACATGGAAAAACTATTTTAAAACTTTATTGACAGAAGAACGAAGAGAATTTGATAATGTTACGTACGACCTTCGGATATGTCAGACAAAATGTGATCCATTTACAACAGAAGAAATAAAAAAGACATTATCGAGAATGAAAAACAACAAATCACCAGGCCTATGAAATTATTTAAATTTTCCCGGATGTAGTATTGGAAAATCTAACGGTAATATTCAACAAATGCTTGTATGGGGAAGAGATACCATCCGAATGGAAAACTGCTTATATCTGTTCTGTATACAAAAAAGAGAATAAAAATGACTGTACAAACTACAGAGGACTTAGTGTTATAGCTTCCGTCATGTATTGAGAATCTTTTTGTATAAAACAACTGATTGAGAAATCATTAGCATATGGAAGTCAATTGTATGTAGTATTTATCGATTTAAGAAAGGCCTATGATAGTGTGACAGTAACTAAACTGTGGGAAGCTTTGGCAAAGAACGAAATACACCCACAGTACATAAATGCAGTGAGAAACTTTTATCATGGATATATCAGTTGTATCAAGACGCGACATGCATACTTAAAATATTTCAAGTTAATAAAGGTCTGAGACAAGGATGTTGCCTCTCATCAAACTCTTTAAAATTTAGATAAACACAACTTTGGTTTAAATAATTTGGTCAAGTGCGAGTTGGACTCGCATACTAACGATTCCGTACCACCTTCAAGATTCTAATATTCCAGTTTCTGATAAGCAGGGAATGAGTGCATTTTCTAATATTTACCCTAATATATTTTAAAGGAAGCGTTTTAAATTCATAAAGAATATACACTTTTATTTTCCACACGTAGACTTTTTATTTTATCTGCTTCAGGATTCAATGATTTTTATAAGAATGCATATATATTTAATTTTCTTATTTGGCCCCCAAAAAGTAACATTAGAGTTTTATTTTTCTAATAGGGGAAGCCTTTTATAATCTACTGTCTGAATTTTGAGGCTCTGTAGATTGGAAGATAAAGGACAAAATTGATCAAGTTTTAAATTAAAAATTATTAAATCTGTTGTTCAAATTATTAAAAAAAAACAAATAAAACATATTTTCACAATTTAAATAGTGTAGTTTCTAAAGTGGGAATTAAGACGATGTTTAATATCTTTGTTAATATCTTTTAAAAAATGATTTAAAAATATGATATATTTGTAATTCAAATAATGAGCCTTTTATCTGATAAATTACATGATAAGTTTGAAAATTGAATTTTTATTTTCCATTTAATTGATTTTTTTATATCCTTATATTAATATCTTGTAAACAATTAATTTTAAGAATATGACAAATATATTTGTATTCCTCATAATGAACCCTTTCATTTGATGTATTGCATGATGCGTTAAAAAATTTTATTTTATTTTCGGTTTAATTCTACAATTTGGCCCCCAATATTAATATTAGGGATTTCTTCGTATTTTTTCTGTAAACAAAAATTTGAGGTCTTATAGTTTGGGGAATAAGGGGGGAATGGGTATTTTTTTAAATATTTTTTTAAATATATTTTAAAATATTCATTATAAAAAAAATAAAAAATATATATTTGTATTCGTCATAATGAGTCCTGTGATTTGATATATTACCTGATCCGTTAGAAACAATTATAATTTTTTATTTTCCATTTAATTCTATAATTTGCCCCATAAACTGAATATTTTTCCAGTAAAGTTCAAGTGAGGCGCTATACCTCTATTTTTTTACAACTTATGGTTTTGGAGTTAAGGGGAGAATGGGTAATTTTTTAAAAATTTTTGTTAATATCTTTTAATTTATTTATTTTAAATATATGAAAAAAATATATTTGTTTTCGCCATAATAAGCATTTGATATATAATCTGATGACCCTATACCTCTATTTTTTGCAAAACTTTACGATTTATAGTTTCTGAATTGGTAATTTTATTATAATTTTATTATAAAGAAAAAAATATTTGTGTTTCTCAGAATGGGACCTTTCATTTGATGTATTATTATTAAATTTTCAATTAATTCTTTAATTTGCCCCCGAAAATTAATATTAATGGTTTCTCCTTAATTTTCCTGTAAAGTTCGGGCAACGTTCTATATTTCCTATTTTTTCAAAATTTTAGGCACAGTAGTTTCAGAGATCAGGGGGGGCGAACCGTGGATTTTTTTGTTCTCCCCCCCAAATAAAATCAAAATTTCTTCTTTCAGGATATGTACTCCTGATCGCGTCACCAAACAATACATCCATGCCAAATTTCAACCTCTTCCGTTCAGTAGTTTAGGAGAAAATTGCTGTGATGTGACAGATGCAGAAATCCGGAGTGATATTAAGTTTGATAATAAAGATATGGTAATTTCAGTAGTCTACATACTTTTCAAGGCATAACTTACGAAACATTTCAAGGACTTTGTTATGCAATGGCTCTGTTAGAAGACGACTCTCATTGGGAAATTACGCTTTCTAAAGCTGCCTTATGCTGTTCTTCTAAATCAATAACACATTTATTTACCATCATGATATCCCTCAGTCAAGTTACCGACCTATATCTTCTTTGGCAAAATAATCGTCATAGCATGTCTGAAGATTTCTTTGTGTATGCATCACAGACGTCAAGAATTTTCATTAAATGATGTTGACTCAACTATTTTATCAAGCTTTATTTGAATTGAATAAACAAGAGGAATCTCTGTCAGGAAAATCTATAAAGGTTTTTGATTCACCTTAACATTAAATTTCAATGTAATTGCAACAATCAATATAGATTATTTACGAGAAACTAACTATAACCATTTGTGACTTTTACAAGTCATTCAAGATGAATTTCGCTTTATGAGTTAATATTGTCCTCAAATAATAACAGTAATAGAGGAAAAATGTTTTTAGATGCCCCTGGAGGCATAATACATTTATTATTAGCAAAAGTTCGATCCGACAGAAAATTGCCCTAGCTGTGGCATCGTCCGGCATAGCAGTCACACTTTTGGAAAGTGGGCAGACCGCCCATTCTACATTCAAACTGACATAAAAATATGTAGTGATGACGTCACTAGCATTTGCAATATTTCTAAACATATAAGCATCAGGTTATTAATGAGGGATTGCAGTTTGATTATTTGGGATGAGGCTTCTATATCTCATAAAGCTTCAGTTGAGGTACTAGACAGGATAATGCGCGAATCTGCGGAACAGTAACTGCCGAATGGGTGGTTGTACTGTTGTATTCTTTAGAATTTCCGTCAAATGTTGTCAGTTATAACTAGGGGAACGTGAGTAGATGTAGTCAATGCATCGCTCAAAAGATCGCATCTTTCTCACATATTACGAAATGTGGACTTAAATGAGGATTTTATCGTTTAGTAAAGGTAATTAGTAATTTTCTAAGGACTTTTTCAAATAGGAAATGGTGAATTTCAAGCAGGAAATGTGTATGTAAATTATAACAATATTTGTGTTTTGGTGTAAAATGTGGAAGAAGTTATTGAACAATTTTATCCCGATATTAGTAATATATCCACTAAGACACTAAATTGGTTTCAAATTGATATTAATAGTATGTGCTTCTATTATATTACTTAGAAATTTGAGTCCATTGAAACTGTGGAACGGTACAAGATTCAAATTAGTAAATAATTGTTTTTTGATCGAATGTATCATATTAAGTAGCAACGCAACTGTTGAAACTATTTTTATATCAAGATTTCCCATGATACCCTCAGAATAGTCTTCTCAATTTAAACAGCTACAATTTGCCGTAAAAATAGCCTTTGGAATGATAATTAATAAAGCCGAGGGTTAAAAGTTGCTGGAGTCAAGGCCGTAGCCAGGAAATTTTTCCAGGGGGTTGGACAATTTTTTAGGAGAGCTTGAATATTTTTTTTATTGATGACGGATTGATTAAGGATTCACCTATTTCTAGGATATATAAAATTGTATAAACATAATATTTAAAATTACAAAAAAGATTATTAACAGGTTAAATTTAATCTTGAAACCAAAAATTCCAAACTTTCGAGAGGTGTTTGAACCCACGCGGGCTATGGGCTTGGAGAGAGTAGACTTAAGCACACAGGGCTTTACGCACAGGCAATTGTATGTTGCCCTATCACGTGTTGCTTGTCGTATACAAAGAATATACTAAGAAACTAACCTAAATGTTTGCTGTTTTGTTTGCCTCATAAATAATTGCCACTCAAAAAATAATCTTTATTATTATGTATAACGAGGAAACATGATTGATTATTTGTTTGTTACGATTTCACTCAACCAATTTTACCGAATCTTCTTGGAGTAACAACTCTATTTTATATTTTCTGTAAAAAACCCGTGCGAAGCTGTGACGGGTTGCTAGTGTATATATATATATATATATATATATATATATATATAAACCGAAGAAAAAGACAACGTGGCCGAAGTCAACTTACCCTATATCCGAGGCACAACCGACAAGATAAAGAGAATCCTGAGAAAACATAACATTCAGACAACCTACAGACCAAACACAACAATAGGAGAGCTGCTAGGGAACACAAAAGACAAGATACCGCTGGAGAACCACGGCGTGTATAGCATATCGTGTGGAAAGTGTCCATAATCCTGCGTCGGACAGACTAACAGACGAATATCCGCTCGTCGGGATGAACACAAACTGAATATAAAAAACAAACAGACGACATCAGTATTGTTCAAACATGAACATGAAACAGGCATAAAATTGATTTTAACAGCTGTAAGGAATTGGCGAACATCGAGAAATTCTGAAAGGAGCTGCGATTACCCTGCGGAGCAAGGATAAATCCCCAAAGCTTACACCCCCCTGGGATGGTCCATACGAGGTGGTCAAGAGGCTTAATGACCCTAAATAAAAGAGATGAAGCCATAAAATTATCTCCTATTCCTCACAAAGTACCTAACGAGGATCGAGGAGTTTACGAAATTTCATGTCGCGATTGCCCACAAAGCTACGTCAGTCGTACCAACAGTCGCATTAACCATCGAGTATATGAATACTCTCTGTCACTTCGTAAAAAAGATCCGACTTCAGCTCTCGCGCATCACCATATCCAAACAGGGCACTCTATCAACTTCGAGGACAGTAGGACTATCATGTCTCTCAATTCTCTTAGGGCATCCACTATTCGCGAAGCCATCGAAATAGAGAAAAGACCTCTCTGTCTAAATAGACGCGATGACAGCACTCGCCTTCCCACGGCTTGGACCTCCGTAATTACCAGATTAAACAAACCAGACACGCCCACCAACACCCAACCAATCACCCCACAGCCCTTCATCACGTGACATCCCCTCCTAATCGACCGATAAGTATAAATAAAAGAAGCAGGGCAGACTCACCTTCCGTTCAGTTACCTAGTGACTCTTGGGGAGTAGGCAGGTTGAGGCCCCGAGTTCGATTTAGACTCTGAAACTCTATATTATTTTTTGTCTCTTGAAAATGGCCCCAAAGCAGGAGTCTATTTAATAAATTCAGACGCGCTTAGTTCATAATAATGACCGCGGAAGCCTCTCAGAACATATATGCGACGTTTTACGTTAACTTGCATACCCAAAATTTGGCTTATGTATTTAGACGTTTGAGGTATCAAAATGTTTGTCTCGAGTTCGATCTAGACTCTGAAACTCTATATTATTTTTTTGTCTCTTGATAATGGCTCCAAAGCAGGAGTCGAAACATCGAGTATTTACTAAATTCAAACGTGGTTCTCACCCGGAACCTAGCTTAGTTCATAATAATGTCCGCGGAAGCTTCTCAGAACATATATATATATATATATATATATATATATATATATATATATATATATGGAAAAGAGCTTTCAAAAAATTTCCTGCGAAATTCTTAATTTAAAATAGTAACAAGGATTGCAAATAAAATAAAATTCCAAGAGCGATTGAGGTCGAAGGGGGAAATAATAAAAATCAGGTTTAATTCGGTGCAATTGTTAATTTATTGTCAAAAATTGGGGAGTTGTATACGTTCTTCATCACTTATCAAGACACATTTAAGAACAAAAAGCATTTATATATAACACAAAATAAATAAAAATAAATGAATATAATAGTGTTTACCTTAAATTTAAATAGTTTGGTCTAAAAGTACATCATAATATACTTATCTTTATATAAAATATCATATCATCCCTTAACTAAAATGACCAAAACCATTGGGAAATTCCAAAATGAGTCTTACAGGTTTGAATGTATGAATATATTTTCCAGTGATAAAGACAAATTTTGATATATACACCTGGAATATTTCCTAAAATACTCATTATTTTGAAAATCGCAAAAATACGTCAAAAGATTTACGATTTATATATTTTGCCATACTAACCATTAATTAAATTGCACCCTCACCTCCTTAGCGCTAGCACTCCAATATTTTTAAATGGAACCCTACCATAAGTGTCATTTTGTTTTAAAGTCTGTTTAAAAGGAATCCAACGCTATGTCGTTTTTTAAATTCCATCAACATTTAAGGAATCTGCGAATTGAAACGTGATTCCTGGATATTTTGCTGATGGCTTATAATTGTAAAGACTTTTTGGTATTACGAAAAGGAAAATGAATACCAGCTATTCTAAATGGTCTCCATCCACTGCACTGCGTACATTGGAAAACTAACTGGACTATGTCGGCAACCTTCTTCTTGGATACGATGACACAGATCATCCACTGACTCTGGAGGAGTAGCATAAACGCGGGTGTTTAAATGACCGCAAAGAAAAAAATTCACAGGCTTCATACCTTGCTGGTTCTTCGATGGAACGTCTTCTTCTAATCCATCTATCAGGAAATCGGTTATCTAGAAACTCTCTGAGTTGCAAGACTTAATGTGGTGGGGCACCGTTGTGCTGAAAAACAAGTTCGTGTTCTGTTTGACGATCATCTGTCTCCAAAATGTCAGGTTTTCTCGGATCTACAGCGTTTGCAAGTTTGTCTATATACTGTTGTAAAATCCGTGGGTTCAATTTAAAATTATAAAACTAATATTCACTTTCACTTTTCTAGACCTTTATTAACATTTCGATATACGCTCGTCGTCTTGTCTAACTGAACTGCGATCGCGGGCCGCTTTCTTTTAAAACCAGCATCGAAAACTCTAGTATAATCCAGTGTCAATTTTACAGTTGTCGAGTTATGATCGAGATAAGTTTTTCTCCCGTCCGAACCTTCTAGCTTTTTTTCATATCCCAGCGATCGTTGTCGTACTGAAATGAAACAGGGTCGGCTTTGGTAAATTTCGTAACACTGCCCCCCCTTTAATTCTGATCGTCCCGAACAGAAACATCCTCTCCATGGTAGGGAGCAAGTCGATCTAAATGGACCACCTTCAACTTAGCCTTGGGTTTCGACGGATCCGGTAGACGAAGTCATTAAGCCTCTTGACCACCTCGTATGGACCATCCCAGGCGGGTGTAAGCTTTGGGGATTTACAATTGCTCCGTTGGGGGTTATACAGCCAGACTTTGTCCCTCTCCTGGAACCCGACTAAATTGGCCTTGAAGTCTTATCGCGTCTTCATCTGGTCACTGGTGGCCAACATCTGCGTTCGGGGTAATTCGTGTATTGCCAGCATGTTATGTCGGAGCTGGTCGGCATAATCCTCGATGTATTGGGAAGGTCCTTCGGGGGAGCCAAATGCCAAATCGCAGGGTAATCGCAGCTCCTTTCCGAAGAGGACCCTGGCTGGGGTCAGGCCTGTACTATTATGTACGGCAGAGCGATATGCCAACAGGAATAGGGGAATATGCTCATCCCAATCACGCTGGTTATTGCTGACGACATTGGATAGGTGTTGTTCCAAGGTCCTGTTGAATCTTTTCACCATCGTCTGACTGTGGGTGCAATGGTTTGTTCTCGTTTTCCTGATCCCCAACATCGTGCAAACCTTCTGGAATACATTCGATTCAAAGTTACGCCCGTGGTCTGAATGTAGTTCCATCGGGACGCCAAACCTGCTGAATAGTTGTTCTACTAGCACCGACGCTACCGTGGTTGCCACTTGGTTGGGTATCGCATATGCCTCAGGCCATTTGCTGAAAGTAATCCATTGCGACCAGAATGTATTTGTTCACCCTTTTAGACTCGGGAAACGGACCGGCGACATCGAAGGCAATTCTCTCAAATGGGACGCCCACATTGTACTGCTGCATTCTGCCCTTGGTCCGGGTCTTCGGGCCCTTACTAGCTGCATAGGGGGCACATTTTTGGGGCACCAAGCTCTGACGTCTTCCAAGTAATTTACCCAGTAGTACCGCTGGCAAACGTTGTCTAGGGTTTTATTCATACCCAGATGGCCTCCGGTAATCCCATCATGTACTTCGGTCAGGATGGCTGGTTCCTTTTTCTTCGGAACTACCAGTTGGGACTTGGTTTTCGTCCATCAGCGCTTTCCCAAACTCGCTTGAGCATTCCATTGTATACTCTTAGAGAGTCCCATATCGATTTCAGCACGCCGGAGTATCTAGCTATCTATCTATCTACCTCTATCCGTTGTCCAGTCTTCATTGGCCTGTACTCGGATCTGCCTGATGGAGCTACCCTCTCGCTGTTCCGTCTTCAGACAATGTCCGCATTCTGCTGTACAGGGTCTTCTGGATAGGGCATCGGCATTATTGTGCAAACGCCGGCACGGTGTTCCACCTTAAAAATCGTATTGCTGTAGTTTCTCCATCCACCTGGCCAGTTGTCCTTCCGGTGTCTTCATGTCCAGCAGCCATTTGAGGGCGGCATGATCTGTCCGGATTAAGAAATGACGACCATAAAAGTTTTTTTGGAAATGGTCTACAGCCCTTATTATTGCCAGAAGTTCTTTTCTGGTGACGCAATAATTTCTTTCCGGTTTCGAGAATCCACGGCTGTAGTACTCGATCACCCTCTCTTCACCATCTTTCACCTGGGGTGTCTAAGATGAACTTGCCGCACTGTGTAGGAAAGGCTAGGATTGGGCTGGAACATAGTGTTGTCTTCAGTCAGTGTTTCGCAATCTTGATTCCAACGGAAGGTCTCTTTCCCAGTGGTCTGCCGATGTAGAGGCGCGGCAATGGTGGCAAATCCCTCAACAAATCGTCTGTAGTAGGAACAGAGGTCCAAGAAGCTTCGCAGTTCATGCTTGTCTCTCGGGACTGGCCAATCACGGATCTCTTCTATCTTGTGCTCGTTGGCGGATTCCTGACTCGGAAACGACGTGGCCCAAAAACTCTACTTCTTTTTGGAACAAGGAACACTTCTTCCGATTGAGTCTCAGGTTGGCGTTATTAATTCTGGAGAATACTTCGCCCAGGTTCTTCAGATGGTCGTCGAATGTCTGACCCATGACTAGAATGTCGTCCTCTATGTTAACCCGCTCAGTACATACTCCATAAGCCTCTCAAATGTAGCGGGTGCATTACATAACTCAAATGGCATGACCGTGAACTGAAACAGCCCTTTACTGGTAGAGAACGCTGTCTTCTCTCTGTCGTTTGCGTGTAGACCAACCTGCCAATATCCACTTTTTAGGTCTAGTGTGGAGAACCAACGGGAGCCTGCTAGTGTGGTCAAAGTGTCATCGATTTGGGGTAGTGGATAGCTGTCTTTCTTCGTGACGTCATTCAGCTTTCTGTAATCCACGCAAAATCGAGTGGTTCCATCTTCTTTTTAACTAGCACGACGGGAGCCGACCATGGGCTGGAAGATGGCTCAATAACTCAATTTTGTAACATGGACCCGATGTTTTCCTCGACTGCCTGTTGTTGCCCCAATGGTAGTCGTCTAGATGGTATTCTGATGAGTTGAGCCTTTCCGGTATCTATTCGAAGCTGGATGATGTTGGTGCGACCGGTTGTTCCATCTTGACTGTTAAAAATTTGCCAGTGCTTTGTGATAAATTGCTTGGCTTTCCTCTGGTTCTCTGCTGTCAGGTGTGTTAAATGGTCAGCAAACTGTTGTAGGAACTCCTTACTGAGCTCTGTCTCCTTCACGGACGTCTGGTACTCTTCGTCGCAATTGATGATGGTCTCTACTGGCTCGAAACAAGCATCTCTTGACCATTGGCAATTCTGATGTCGTTGTTGGACAAATTCAGGACTCTGATTGGTATATCTCTTCCGGTTTTAACTATAGTCCATCCAACTAAGTAGCTATGAGCTGAGTGTACTGGCTCCATCATTCCAACGCAGCTCCCAGGATTAATGTCGAGCTGAAGACTTTACCACAATTTTTATGGAGGTGACTGAACTGTTGACGGGCCGTGTCAATACAAATTCCTCATTTAGAACCGAATAACATCATATCTCGGGTCGAACATAAATCCATGCTGACTAATTTGGTCCATTCCCAGTATAAAAATCGTCCTCAATATTCGCTACCAGGACCCTAAGCCGGATCATTTTGTCCCCTATCTGTAGCGCGACATCTGCCTCACCCTGTAGTGACATGGACTCGCCGGTGACTGTTCTGAGCTGGATGTTATTGGTAACTGGCCGAATTTCTGATGCTCTCAAAACCTGGACTTGGCAATGGACACAGCGGCGCCGGTGTCGATGGTGATGGTAACTGCTCGCCCATTAATGGTACCTCTGATCACTAGGCTGCCGCTATCTTGGCAAAATCCCCGGATGGATAACATTTTGGGGATTGGTGGAGGGTCAGTCAGCATTCGCCCCCTTATGCTGACTGGCTGACGGTCTCTGGACATGTGGCTGTTCTATTGGTTACCCCTGGTCGGTGATCGTTCAGGTAGCCTCACTCGACAATCACGTTGGAAGTGCCCTGTCCGTCCACAGCGGTAACATGCTCCTCTGGTGCCAGTTCTTTGTAACAGTTCTAATATTTTGTGCAGACCAGCCAGCAGCGCTTGAAATGATGACTCTGACTCTTCCTTGTTGAAAGAAACTGCTCAGACCCTCGGCTTGGACATGTTCATAACGGCCTCTACTTCCAAAGCCCGAAGTAGAGCTTCATTACTTTTCTTGACGCCACTTAGTTTTAGATTTCGCTGTACTTCCACATCTCTGATGCGGTTTGTGAAACTCTATGTGGCCAACTGGTCTTTCGTTTCCTCTGTCAGGTCTGGGTAGGACAAGTGAATTAACCGTCTAATCTCTGCTTCGAATTCTTGGAGGCTTTCACCGGATTTTTGCTTTTTTCCACTCAGTTGGACTTGGTATACCTGGCTCAAGGATTGATTGTCGTATCGTTGTCAAGGATGGCGATGATCTTGTCGAATTGCCTTGTTCATCGACTGGAATGCTTTGGAGGAGTTCTAGGGCCGGACCTCTTAACGAAATTACCAGAGAAGTAGATTTTTCTTGATTATCCCATCCATTAGCTATAGCCACGGCCTCAAATTGCCGTTTATACATGGGCCAAGATGAACTGCCATCAAATGTGGGTGGTTTACTAACGGAACCTTTGGTGCTCAAGGTGTTCTGGTATTTTCTTCGCTGTAGTCTCTGTTGCATTTTTTAATTTCCGTTTCTACTTTATTTGGATGGCACTGATTTTATCTTCTACTTCACTGTGTACTCTTTGTTTGATGGAACTGATTTGATCTTGAACTGTGTCTTGAATTGAACTGATTTCAAATTTTACCTGGCTTTGGATGGAATCTATGTCATCTACTTTGGTTTCCAGGGCCTAAACATTATTTGTTACGATCTTTATGTCGTCGTCGTTTATCTCTTTTATATCTGATTCTACTATTTGCATTCTTTCATTAACTGTTTCGTTAACTTGTGATACTATTTACATTAGTTGTTGAAATTGCATTTGTCTTTTTTCCTCAGTTATTTTAAATTCATTTCGTCGTTTTAATTCAGTTTGATCTTGTTTTTATTCAAATTTCGAGAACAGTCCTTCAATTAAATTATGTTGTTCACTTTTCATCGTGGAAACTAGATTTGTTGTTTTTTCTTCCATCGTGGAAACAAGATTTTGTTGTTCGCTTTTCATCGTAGTGACAAAATTTTTTAATTCTATTTTACGTCTTTCATCAAAAGATTTTACTAACCTTTGTTGTATTTCTACTTGATGTTGTTTCTCCTTCTTGTCACGTTTTTCTAGAATCAGGGCTAATTTTTCGTCTAGTCCCTCCGTAACCTGCTTGACTAATTTTTGGTAGTTTCGCCCACTTTTTCCATGCTACGGGTTTCCATAAATCAAATTACGATTTTGATTGCACTTAATCCTTTACTTCTGATCACCAATTTTGTTGTAAAATTCGTGGGTTCAATTTACAATTATAAAACTAATATTCACTTTCACTTTTCTAGAACATTATTTACATCAAATTATACAGAACAGCTGATTCAGCATCGAAAACTCTAGTATAATCCAGTGTCAATTTTAGAGTTGTCGAGTTATGATCGAGATAAGTTTTTCTCCCGTCCGAACCTTCTAGCTTTTTTTTACATCCCAGCGATAGTTGTCGTACTGAAATGAAACAGGGTCGGCTTTGGTAAATTTCGTAACAATGCTTATCTCTATTTAAAGTGTCATCTGTGAGAAAAGCTTTAGAGGTCGCCGACTATGAGTCTCTCTAAATAAGTGTGGATTAATGTTATTATCGGCAGTTATGCCGATTTACCCGACCATTTAAATAAAAGGAGGCTTCGCCAGAGCAGTTTGTTTAAAAAATTGGGATTGTTGTTTATATGACCGGACAATGTTTCACAGAATAATATTCTTGTCAAAATCAGCGGTTCCAATACAACATGTCCTAATACTGGTACTTCAACATCAACGATTCTCTTCTTCACAGTTCAGTAATGTATTTATGCGTATGGAAATAAACCAACACATTGGCTAACAACATTTAATTCTTAAAGAAGTTATTAATTTTTTTGTTATATGAGAAGTTATACAGTTCCGCACCTCAAAAATTACACGTCGAAATATTACTCTTTTTCAACTGGGTTATACTCGTACAATGGAGACCATATTAAACATATGTTATTAAAAAATGATTTAAAATCCATTTTCAGTTTCATTTTCCCTGTCTTAATAGCAAAGTCTTTAAAATTATAAGGGAATTATCTATTTTAATCGTCATTGGTCAATAACATTAGATTTGAAGACGCGAGATGTAAAGACCGACATCTAGAATTTTCGGGGAAACTAGCACACAGAGGTTCCGAATCTGGAGCCGTTCCGTGTAATTGCTGTTCTCCCGTAACTCCTAAGTTAGAATGTCACGATAAAATTTTAAGGTTACTTCATCTGCCAGAGATATTGAATACTCTCTTCGAGAGATGAGAATAATATCCAGGAATCACGTTTGAACTCGCAAATTTCTTAAATGTTGATGGAATATTAAAAACGTCACACCGTTGAATTCCTTTACAAACAGGCTTTAAAAAGAGGTGTTAGTAATCGTAGAGTTCCATTAAAAAAATTAAGTAGTTCTCGCTGCGGTAATGAGGGTACAATTTAATTAACGGTTGGTATGGCCAAATATGTCCCCCCTTTGTAAATCTTTTGACGTGTTTTTGCGATTTTCAGAATAATGAGTATTTTGAGAAATATTCCAGATGACTCTTTTTCGTTGGGACACGCGTCTACATATTTCAGAACTGTTAACAAGCTTTAATAAACCACATGGCTCAGACTGTAGAGTCCCCGTCCGGTATTTAAGCTCAAGTTTTTACGATGAGACATGCCACAAGTCTTTGTACCCCAACCAATACAGATTTTATCAAACGAGAAAATTTAGCAACAAACCACTAACATCATGAGTTAGACGGTAGCCCATAGACGATTAAAAATAACTATTTTACTTCTTTTGACGTGTTTCTGCGATTATCCAAATAATAAGTATTTTTGGAAATATTCCTAGTATTTTCGTTGGGAAACCCTGTACATATATGTCAAAATTTGTCTTGATCACAGAAAATAGATTCAAACATTCAAAGCTCTAAGACTTGTTTTTGAGTTTTCCAATAGTTTCATATGATATATTATATAAATATAAGCATACTATGATGTGCTTTGAGACAAAACTATTTAAATTTAAGGTAAACATTTAAATGATTCTTGTTCTTATAGGTGACCTGATAACTGATAAAGAACGTACAAAACTTCCCAAACTTTGACAATAAATTAACAATTGCACCACTGAATTAAACCTGAATTGTATTATTTTCTCCTTCGACTTCCATTGTTCTTGGAATTTTATTTTACTTTCAATTTTTCTTACGACAAATACCTCCAATTTCAAGGTCAAAACTTGTTTAAAAGTCAATTGAATTTCAGTCCAATCTATAGAAAACCAACTAACAAACTCATTTTAATTTTTGCACAAAAGAATATAAAATTACCCCATTGTCAGTGACGATAAAGAAACTATATGAAAATTAATTAGCAATAAAATACGCCCCAAAATCGCCCAGGTAGCGCTGTTCATACCGTAGATATAGATGCTATGCTACCCTTAGTCTAAAGTTGGAATAGCCAGTTTCTCGGAAGGGATTGCACAAATAAAATCGTAACGAGGGTAGAACTTCAGCAATTAATTAGCTATTAAAAATCTACTGATTTTAACAATACAAAACATTGAAATACATATTTTTGTTAATTATCAGGGGGTGAGAAATTGAGTAGGAGAAGAAGGGGTAGTTTTTGGTTATTTGTTCTAGTCCCATTCGATAGCAATAAATTAGCAATAAAGTACTCCTCCAAGATCACCCCGGTGGCGCTGATCGTGCTGGAGATATAGATATGGTTATACCAGCTTTGGTCCAAAGTTGGCACAGCCACAGTTTCTCGGAATTGGTAAGACGAATGAAATCGTAACGAGAGTACAACTTCAGGAAATAATTAGCAATTAAAAGTCTACTGATTTTAACAAAAAAAATTGAAATAAATATTTTGTGAAATGTCAGGGGATAAAAAATTCAGTAGGGGATGAAGGGGTTCTTTTTGGTTATTTGCTCTAGTGCTATTCGACAGCAATTAATTTGCAGTAAAATACGCCCCCAAGATCACCCCGGTAGCACTGTTTGTTCCGGAGATATAGGTATCGCTATGCTAACTTTAGTCTAAAGGTAGCATAGTCACTGTTTCTCGGGAGCAATAAATTTAATTATTATTAGCTATAAATTCTGAGTTGACATTGGACGTTATGAAATTTTTATGCTATCTTAACACACAGCTGTTTTGGCCATGTGAAAAATAAAATGATGGCAATTTTCATCTTTTCCGGAAAGTCTACTATTTTTTAGAATGAAGCCCTCACTCGACGCTTATGCTATTTTCCATAAGGGATACTTACTTGTTAAAGTTAATATTGCAGTTAATTTCATTCAAAAGAAAATGACGCAAAAAACATTGAAATTTTCCACAAAGTTTTCCGGTCCTTAGTCTTTCACGTACTTTATAGCAATTTTTTTATGGACCACTCACTACGTCAACTTCCGATTGCCAGAAGCAATTCTATCTCTTTCGCGAATCATTCACCTGATGACGATAGCAGATACAAAGCTATTGAAACGTTGTGAGATTAATCATTTCAAGATGGAGACTTCGAGGAACTCTCATTATGTTCAACTCCAATTAAGAGACCTAAATTAAATTTATTAGCAAACCAGCTGGTTAATGTCAACTACTCAGATCACGATTTGAAGAAGAATCACGTCAAATAATGTGTCAACCAGAACGGTACGTTTTATAAGTCACACACTTAAATTATTTCTAAATAGAAAATAAAATAGAAAATTTTTGTGACAGGATTTGACATGATTTGCTTATGAGAACTGGGGAGCAAAAGAAAGTTGAGAAATGAAAATTGTGGAAAACTTTAACCCAATAACTAAATATTGTCTAAACTGGGGTTCAATTAAATAATATTATTACGGAGACTGTAATGTTTAGTATTGGAAGTGGAATTAAATACATTTTAAAATCTCAAGTAACTTATGGCAACAACTAGAAACATTGAATTGCTATGGGCGAGTATAGCAAGACATTTTTAAAAGACTTGGACGGATAGTAGGATGACAAATAGATAAGATCTTGCAATGTCGAGATAAATAGAAGATTAATGATAAACAACAAAGACTTGTTACCACATTGGAAGAAAACAATAGGTTTATGTTCCAAATTGGGAAAATGATTAAAAAATCCATACAGGACAATTTGAGCAACTAATGCAATTAGTAATACAAGATGGCGAAGCAGTTCAGCCGAAAATACACATTGTGGAATCAGACAAAGGAGATAAACTATGAAATAAAGTTCCTATAAAATTCTGTCGATACTCTTGAAACAGAAGTAGATGACATTGACTCTATCCAAAGCAAATTCAAGAGTAAATCCAGTTAATTCAAAATTCAGTACAAATGATATTCCAAGAATAGAAATGGAAATAAGAAAACGCAACCAGACTTACAGCGAAGAAAATATCAGGACATCGTAAGTACCAAAGGTCCTTTAAAAAACCACTCACATTCATCTTGTCCTATATACAAACGACAATTTGAAGCAGTGCCAAGAGAAGTCTACCTCTCTTGTAATTTCCTTAGCAGTTTAGCATTAAAACTCTTCCGAAACATTCATCTGGATGAACAAGGTAACTTCGACAAGATCATTGCAGTCTTAGATAAAATATATGAGGACCAATCCTTGAGCTAAGTATACCAGGTGTAAATGAGTGGAAAAAGAAAAAAATCTGACGAAAGTATTCACAAATTTGAAGCGGGGATTAGATGTTTAGTGTTTAGTACACATGCCCTACCAACAATTTACCAGAGGAAACTAAAATTTAATTGGTCACAAAGAATCTTATTAATGATATCAGAGATGCTGAAGTTAAAAAAAATCTTAGACTAGGTGCATCAAGAAGAGCAATGAAGCCTTGCTGGGGTCTTTAGAAGTAGAAGCCCTCATGAACAAATTCAAACTAAGAGCACGAGCATTTTCCTTTAGCCAGATAAACCAGAATCATCCGGGTAGGCAGTATTGACTGGGATAAAACAAATACTTGAGAAAAACCAGAGGAGCATGTTACCGTTGTGGGCAGGCAGGTCATTTCCACCGTGACTGCAGAGTGCGGCAGCGTTAATAGGCTAATGTTGATTAACGCTCCACCAGCCACATGACAGTAAACATCCGGGGATTTTGCCAACAGCAGCGTAGTCATCAAGGTCACCATCAATTTCCGAGCAATCCCAACATATGTGACACTGGTGCCACTGAGGCTATTCTCGGGTCTATGGTTTTGACGTAATCTAAAATCAGTCCCCGACCACTTAATGTCGATACAGGGCGAGGCA
The DNA here is from genome assembly GCA_034190945.1 of Octodonta nipae. Lineage (NCBI taxonomy): Eukaryota > Metazoa > Arthropoda > Insecta > Coleoptera > Chrysomelidae > Octodonta > Octodonta nipae. The sequence goes on along the minus strand of CM067217.1, from coordinate 98,463,586 downwards.
AATAGATGTAGAGCTACAGATAAGGAACACCAGAATCCGGCATAGGGCCCTAGTAGCAGCTATTGAGGTTTATTTTTTTATACCGAGTATTGACCTTATTAGCCAACATGAGTTCATGTTCGACCCGAGAAATGACGTCCTTCGATTTGTAAATGAGGAATTTTAGTGACAGGTCCCGCCAATGAAGATTTCTATAAAATATGTAGCGAAATCCTTAATAAATAGAATTCTCAGTCGAATGGAACAATTTATTCAATGGCAGCTAGAAAAATATCCTGCAAGCTTCTCTGGAATGGTGGAGCCCATACAGTTATCTCATAACTACTCGATTGGACCGGGGTATAGTTAACCCGGAAGAGACCTGTTCAATAACGATATCCGAACTGTCAATGGTGAAGAAATAGCTTGCTTCGAACTAGTAGACACCACCATCAATTGCGAATAAACCTATAAGGACTTAACGAAGGAGACAGGTCCCAGTAAGTAGTTTATAAAAGAGATTGATGAGCATTTGACGCACCTTATACCAGAGGAACAACAGAAGCCCAAGCAGTTTATCTTAAATCACTGGCACTTTTCAATAATCAAGATGGTACTACCGGGAGTTGAAACGTCCAGCACAGAATAGATTGTAGAAAAGCTCAAACCGTAAGAACACCACCTAAAATACTATCATTGGGGCAACAACAGGCAGTTGAGGGAAATATACCGCTGTTTTAATAGGATGGAACCAACCGATTTTGCTTGGAATAGATGAAACTGAACGACATGGTGAATACAGACCGCTACCCACTTTCCCGAACTGATAACATTCTGACAACTCTTTCAGGGTCTCGTTGGTTTTCCACACTAGACAAAATATTGATATTGGCAGGTTGGACTTCACTAAAGCGACAGAGAAAAGAGAGTTTCTCTACATGTAAAGAGCAGTTGCCGTTTGGGTTATGTGACGCCCCCCGCTACGCCCGAGAGGTATTGACCTCGATAGATACTGCATTAGGCGTATGTATTATTTATTGGCTTAACATTGAGGACATGCCTAATATTTCTCGACATTTTGGGTAACTGGTCACACATTAGATGTCCACCTGAAGATCCTCGGCAAAGTATTTTGTAGAACTAAGAATGCTTGTGACCTAATACACAACCCTAGGAAGTTTTTCATCTTTCAAGAGGAAGCAGAGTTCTTGGGTCAAGTTGTCTCTGAGTCAAGAATAAGGATTATCACTGACAAAATGGAAGCCGTTTTGTGGGACAAACATGAACTACGAAGCTTTATGGGGCTCTGTTCGTACTATAGGCGATCCGTTGAGAGATATGCCACAATTGTCGCTCCTCTACATCGGAATCAAGATTGTGAAATATTATTCAGACGACTATGTTCCAGTCCTTTCCTAACTTTTCCTAACACAACAACAGTAACACAGGTTAGGGGCCCTATTCCAAGTTCAAAATGGTGAAGAGACGGTGATCGAGTATTAAATTGCTTTACCACCAGAAAAGAACTTCTTGCAATAATCAGGGCTTTAGATCATTTTCAGAAATATGTATATGGTCATTTTTTAATCAGCACCGATTATATCACCCTCAATGGCTGTTAAACATGAAGACATAATAATAAGGCCGATGTATTGTCAAGACCTTGTAGAGCAGAGTGCGGGCATTGCCTGAAGACGGAACAGCCACAGAGTATCTCCACCCGACAGATTCGCGTGCAAGTAAGTAAGGACTGGACAACGGAAAAATGTTTCCAGGACTAACTAGCAGACCCAAACATTTAACCTATCCACTATTCACTAAAGAAGATAGGAGCACCCAGGCCACGATGGGACGAGGTAGTTAGACACTCAAGTCTCCTGGAGTCTTGGGGCTCAATGGCAGGATAGAATATTGAAGAGAAATTGAAAAAGCACAATGACGGCAGAGACACCTAGTCCCGACTGGTGTTCCCAAAGAAGGTACCCGCTGTTCTGACTGAAGAGCATAAATGGTTAACGGAGGTCAATTGGGTATAAATAAGTCTTTGGCAGAATTCGCCAACGATTCTGTTGGGTAAACTATTTCGAGGACATTAGAGCCTGGTGTCGGAAATGTGACGTATACGCAGCCAGTAGGCGCCTGAAGACCAATGCCAAGGCAGAATGCAGCAATATTAGCCGTCCCATTTGACAGAAATGCCATTGATGGCGCCGGTTCACTCCCCGACTCTGAGATGGGATCAAATACATTCTGATCGCACTAGATTACTTTAGCAAATAGCCTGAGGCATATACCATACCCAATCAATAGACAATCTCGTTGGCAGCGATGTTGGTGCTACTCAGCAGGTTCGGTATCTCGTTGGAATTACATATGTACCAAGGGCGGAATTATGAATATAACATATCCAGAACTAGCCCGAATCCAGATGCTGGGATCCAGCGATCAGATGAAAATAAGCTACGATCAAGGCAAATTCAATCGAGTTTCAAGAGAGATATGGTCTAGCTATATAACCACCAGAGGAGTAACGGCGGATCTCCGAAACTCACACCAGGTTGAATATTTACCTTTGTGTTTTTTTGTTGTTTCGCACCCCTGAATGGCGTTATATTTGCATAACTTACTGATTAGCATTAAAAAATTCCCAAAAACGACTAACGAGATATTGTCTTCTAAACGTTGTTTGTGGCATATTCTTGATTATTTTTATGTTTTTTGGGCAATAACACCACAATAGAAATAAACGACGTATATAAACATAAAAATAACGAGATATTGCCTAAAACGTAGTATACACTATTTTTTTGGCATAAGATAAGTATTTTGCTTTATGCTACTTAATTTGGTTAGTTCTTTTCCGGCTTTTCCAACAGCTCTCTCAATGTTCCTCGGTGATCTATGTAGTTTTACAGAACTACCCAAAATACGATGAACTTTTCGAAGGGGGATTTCTTATTTAACTTGAGAAGTTCACTCTTCAGGTCAGGGTATAATTGTACAGAAGTAAATTTACAACGGAGTAAATTGGTGTGTAATTACAGCTGAAATGTACATCATGAATTGTTTTCAATATCCGGTTAGATATAGTTGTCAGTACAGCTAGTATTTCACTTTTGAAAACCTGTAAAATAAATGAATGCGAGGCACGTGTTACAGTACTGGATTGTATATAAGGGTGAAACTTGTACTGATCTTTCAATCCAGGTTGTTGTAAATATAGATTTTGCTACTGAGCGCCCACCTTATATTGATGATTTTATCTAGTATATGTATATTTCAGGTGGAAGAACATGATGGAAGGTCCAAGCGACCTGGAGTTGCGGCGACGTCAGTTCAAAATGCAAATGTCAACGGTACATACAAGACGACAACAAGCAGTATGTGTCCGAAGAGCATATAAAAGATATGGTGCTAAGAATAATCCTTATGTTATATTAGATGGACTAAATATGACGGTTCCAAAAGGTTGTATGTAAGTAAAGAATTAATTTGTAATTTCTCAACTGATTTCGGCCATGCTTAATAAAAGTTCAGAATGAAAACTATTCTTCTTGTGTGGTGCTTCTTCATTTAATGGGCTCTCTGTTCTCTGCAACTCGTAATAATTCTGCATAATTTAGGCCTCTCCAATAACGAATATTTGTGATACATGAAAGTTTCTTTCCACCAATGCCCTATCTACCTTAAATATTCCTTTTCTCAACTGATTCAGGTCGATATTATTACTTTAGAGTATGACTCA